>VTGD01000055.1:0-360588 GCA_013406985.1 Calonectria crousiana | reverse complement strand
TGTCAACAGTGTGATGTAGCTCTATGTAGATCTGGCTGTTGTTGGGACTTGTGGCATCACCTAATTTAGTAGGGAAATGATGTACCTTTTATTTGAGGCACTATGATTGGCTATGCCCCTTGACCGTGACCTAAGTGGAGGCTTACCACAGTCGAAGGGATAAATATCTTGGGGAGGGATCCTTAGTGCTGTGGTCTCGTAGCCAAGAGGCTTTCAACGACATGATCTGCAATAATATGACCCACAAGACTAATGCATAAAAGGTTATCGTCACAAAAAGAACTTAGGAGATTCGTTTGGTTAATCCTACTCCTGAGGGAGACGGGTTTTCAGCTTCAACTGGCGATATAATCTATCCGAGGCATTACATTTGTGACGCACACCTCATGGCCATTATCTCTCACAATCTACTACCATACAAAAGTAGCTTGGTTGAGCATTCTGTATTCATCCATGCAAAGGTAGTCCCACCCAACTCCTGCATTTCGGAACCTGTCCGCCACTTGCCACATGCTGAAAAGTTCTTTTATTTCTGCAAAAGAGTGACGATGACTGACCAAGCTTGCATGGTACACAAACCTAACAGTTTTAATATTGTTGAACATCGAAAGGGACCAACTCAGACGAACTATCAACTTGTGGGTCGCAATGATGCTCCGCTCGTCGAAGTTGCAAATATCTAACTCTACTAAGCATTTCAGAAGACATGATAGAGGCTCTGTGGTCGACATTTCCACGGTGTCTGGAACATTGCTGAGGAAGCAATGTAATTTCAAAGTTTTGATGCTCGAAAAGTAACGCAGATGTTGAAAGTCGATATGGTAATTGGGTGTATTCAAGCTGATCATGTTCAGCTCTTTCCGGGGAAGTAGCTCCGATAATATGTCCACCCGTTAACATAATTTCTCTTCTGGGTCTTCAAGAACAAAAAGGATAAGCTTGCACAACCCAGCAGCTATGGCCTTGACGCAGCCCGACCTCAAAACAGTCCCGCCTGGTCCAAGTTCGATGCGAATTTCACGAACCTCAAGGCATGAATGTGCAATCGAGCTGACTATTCCTTTATCCATGAACCAATCAGTCAATTTCAATTGTCTGAGGTTTGGCGCCGAGCCCAGCCACTGTGTCGCCATGGCATGGGCATATTCAATCGACTTGTTTGACGCGATCCAATTTGGCCCTCGGAAACTAAGAGTCCGAAGTCGAGGGTACTTGGTCCCTTCCCCGTATTTGTGGACGTTTATGTCAGCTGTTTCCAGACTGATCGCTCGTGAAAAAAGACCACAGATATCGCTCTGGTCCAAATTCATCATCGCACCCGCTGTTGCTCCATCCCAACCCCCCCCTTCGGGGACGTGAATTCTGATACATCGTGTTTGGGCGCCTAATTGAGGGTTTCTGTGTATTTTTGCGACAAATTGCTTCATATCACTCCAAATACGGTCAGGTTTGTGCTAGAAAATGTGATAGAGGACCGGCTGCGCGCTGACTTTGAGAAATTTGCAGGCAAGACATAAGCTTGCCAGTGGTCGCTGGTTTGGGCTGGAAACTCTTTCACACCCCCCGTTCGTGGTGCAGTGATCGCAAAGAAGACAACATATTTCGGTCATTAACTCTCTCGGCAGTCTGAAGAGGACCGATGGCTGCAATCTAGAGTCAGCATCTTCACATTTGTGCGACAACATCTCAAAATGCACCCCAGAGCTGATGTCTTCTCTCAGTTTTACGTGCATGTTGTCCCAAATAACAGGGATGGCAAAGGAATGTGTGGGGGGAACCAATCATACTCGGGATCCTCAGAGTAAGGAGAGCTGCATTTCTTCCTGATAAGAATCCCTGTGCTGTAACGAACGTCAGCCCATGTCTAGTAAGGTGTCGATCAAATTCCGCAATTTGGCATTTTTACCTCAGCTATCTGCAGTGATGGCTGTTACGACCCATGTCATAACCAAAGCGGTCTAGGATGGCAGAACAATCCCTTACATAAACAACCAGCTACCCTATAGTATATACATAGCCAATCAGGATGGGAGCGACGGGTGCGAATGGCATCGCACCCTGCGCACCCAAGCGCACCGCGCGCTCCACGACAAGATAAGGAGTATATAGACGGATCAAGTCGTACCGTAAGGAACGGTCTTGATCAGCTTTCAATACAACTTGGTTACATCAATCACCGATTAACATATTACCAGACGTAACACCTTTTTGTGAACAAGCGACTTATTGCCTAGTGCTACCATACGCGCTCTGATCTTTCTGCCAACATAAACCCTACCTTCTGATTGGTTTATCCCTTGGGAAATCGGCCAGATCGTTACAATGGCTCAATCACATTGCGGGGGGAGACAGGAGAGTGTGAGCAGCTTTGGAGGTAGTTCGCGTGTTGAGAATTGGTGATTAAGTGGCAGCTTGGAGCAGAAAATTTCGGCGGGAAACAAGACGGTCATGCGGAAAAAATAACCCGAGTCCCGCCCTTGCTTGGTATGTTGTTGGACTTTTGAATTTGGAGATAATCTCTTCGAGCCCGAGCGACGCGATAAGCGCGTGCCCACAGAAGGCTTTTACGCCTAGCGCGTTTCGCATGTGACAGCCAAGAATGTGAGAAGGGCGCAAACGTCCACCGCAGCGATCCTGGCATAAATGGCACTCCGCTTCATGCCGCACTTCGTCGACCCAACAGCGATGAAGACAAGGATGCTATCGTCGATTAACTACTTGGCATTGAAGGTATTGATATTGACCAGAGTTGTGATTGGTGGGGTTGCTGTTTGAACTTGGCGTGTCTACGCGCTCCTATGGACATTATTGAAACTCTTTTCGAGAAAAACGTGATAGTTGACGTACATGACAGGATTGGGCGGCAGCCTATTCACTTTGCCCTTTACCGAACCTTTGACCATGTGGAGATGCTTCTCAAAAAAGGGGCAAATCTTGGTGGTATCGATTTGATGAATCGAAATGCCCTTCATTTTGCAGTCGTAAGTGGCCGCGTGGGCCTTGTGGCGTACATTCTGGATCAAGACAAAGATATCATCCATCAGAATGATATCGATGACTGGACAGCCATGATGTGGGCTATCAGATTTTGCCAGAGATGGGACACGGAACAAAACGAACGTGCAGACATCATTAAAACGCTACTCCGCCACGGTGTTGACCCACGTGCCAGGGGCGATGGTATTGACCGAAAGTGGACAGCGTATGAGCTGGCCTGCTATTATGGCCTTGAAAACGAGATCATTGAGTTTTTGGAGCCTAGTATAGAAACGCTCAAGCCAGAGGAGATAGGGTTCTGGAATGAGATTATGCAAGAACGGAAGAAAAAAGCACGAGAGATTCAAGACAGCTACTGTGATGCTTGTTTGATGGTAAGCACTAAATTATCTTATTTACACCTCTTAGCCTCAACACGCATTATTATATATGTTACTGTTACTAATACTATGGATGGTCAAGCTTTGGCATCGAGTATATGTGCGATGAATGCGATGGGTACTGTCTCTGCTTCAAATGCTATCGTTCACGGGATATAATCCACCCAACAGATCATAGTTTTACTGATTCTGGCGAAGCTTACGAATATGAATCTGCCTCATCTCATTCATCTTCTGCAGGGGCATCTCTTAGCGGAGAGGAAGACACAAGCAGTGAGAGAACTGCATCGGAGCGGGGACCCCACAATGATTCAGGATCAGAGACATCGGTATCGGTATCTGGTGAATTGCAATAGTTTGGGTAATGTAAGTATTCTGCAGACTAATATAGGATTGAAACATTAGACAGGTAATAAGCCAGCCATTCTGTCTTAAATTCCTTATTATAAAAATCTAAACTTTTATATAATTTACTTCTGAATTAAAAAACAAGCTACAGGCTCAACCGGGTGATCTAGGAACTAAGCCACAAAGGTAGCATATAATTAGAGTTATATAAATGAAGTAATTATAAAAACTTATTGCCCTAATCAATAGAACAAATGCCTTAATATCCTATTCCAAAGAAAATTTTACCCCTATAAATCGGAGATATAATTAGCCTCTTACTATTTAAGGTGCCTCTTGCCAAGACCGATCGGCTCATTGCACGGCATTCGTCACGATCACATTTATCAACCAAGACAAATGCTTATTGCAACCAACTAACCATCTTAAATACAATGCCTCGATTTGGGATAGTGTTTCGGGCCGGTTCTTGCTTTGACGAGCTTCCCAATGTAACGGTCTGTTCCTAACCTTACTACAGGGTAGTTTGGTCTGAGGTATCCAACAAAGTAAACCGTAGAGTTTATGTTGCAGGACGGATCAGGCACGTTGGGTCTGAGTAATACAAAAGATAACAAAAGAAGATGTTACGTTTGGTAATGGGTCAATTGGTCGAACGGAGCAATTGAAGGTAACCAAGTTGCGTTGAAAGCTGAGTTGCACTCCTAGTGATTGCAACTCCTAAAGGGTTTAAATATGCAGATTCTGTTAGGGCAACACTAAGGGCAAAAGTGAGGGCTTTTAGACCTAGTGATCACAGTGATCACGGTGATCACTTTGGTGTTTGAGCAGTGATCGCGATCACAGCTGCTTTAGTCAGCAGGCCACATGATGTGGATGTCTGCGGCTAACCCTGTGCCGGTGCCAGCGGGCTGGCTTCCGGGTAGGTTAGCCTTGGACCGGATCATAACACCCAATACCACTACCTCAACGCCGGTTCTCTTGGGTATCTCACGTAATCAATTGATTGAGACCTCCTGTGATTGTTAGATTATACATTAACGAATAAGCTGCAAATTCGTCGAGATCTTGCAAAAGACGTTTCCACCTCATGATTTAGCAGAAGGAAGAGTCGAGAATTCTGTAGGTATGGCTTGATTTGACCAAAGTTTGTGGATCCGAGAAGGAATATCGATCTAATCACTAACAAATACATGGACATCTTATTCCACACAACAATAACTATTTCTAGCAGATATCCTTCACTCAATTTAGCTTATGATATAACCTAAATTAGGAAGGATCTCCGTAGTATAATATTACTCCTCTAGTGGCACTCCAGGCAGCAAAATCGAAACAAAACTGGCCACTCTGCACAATCACTGCAACCATGTTGATTCAAGTAACTCCTTAGCACTTGGACGTTCTAAAGGATCCAATTTTACCATAGATCTAATAAAACTCAAGAACTTTTGCTTTTCAATTTCCGAGAGCTCTGGGTTCTTGCTGAACTGTTCTAACGAGCACGGTGGGAATGTCGATGGCTGAATCAAGTGGCCTGTTGGTTTATAGTAGTATTAATACGAGGATATGTTGTCCCTGATAAGAATAGGCATACCATCTGAATGAAAATATTGGTCTCGACTTCGTGATCGGTCAAGTAAAGCTTTTGGAATATTGCCCAAAACAGCGGTCATTTGGGCTAGATGTGCCTCAGAAGTGTAAGGATCGTTCGATTTCCACGTTCCATCAAATAGGAGACGTCCTTCTACAAGCTCCCAAATCTATTTTTTATTAGCTAACTCTGATCAAGATACAAGGGTAGTTTCGGCCTGCTTTTTGCTTACAATGAGTCCAACATTCCAGATATCAACCCTGTAATCCCAATGGGCTCCGAGGATCACCTCGGGTGCCCGTAGCATTTGCGGTTGGATCCATTCTGTAAGATGTTCGCTTAGCCATGATGCTATTGTTTAATTATTAAAATAGTACCAAAGAAGCCTAGAGAGTGACGCACATGTACCAAAGTCTGCAAGTCTGACCGAAGCGTTCCGTGTGGTAGCAAGATCCTCTTTGGCTGATGAGGCCTGAACTGACTCCATGTAAAAGTCATTGGGAGGGTCCAGTGGAGGCGTTGAGGGTTTAAATGCTTCAGATGGAGCGTGTTGAAACATTTCATTGATTGCCGGAGTCTCTATGAGAATGTTCTGAGGTTTAATATCTAACATTATTGTTAAGAACATACAATGAGGCTGGAGATTTTACTGCTGGGGGAGAAACGCACCAGTGTGAATAACTCCACATGTATCATGTAAATAAGATAGTGCGAGGAGAAGTTGCCTTGAGATATGTTTCATGAGTCGAAGCGGGACTTGTAATCGAGGGAAAAGCTGTCGAAACTTAGACATGTCTGGCCCCATAGCTTTAAACACAAGGCACGCGTGATTCCCATTCGGTCCTCGGTGATTGAATTCATCGAATAGACTGAGGACATGGTTTGCACCAATGATATCACGGTCTTGGTTGATGATATGTCTCAAAATATCTAGCTCGAATGAGTCATTGCCGTAACCAAAGGTATCAGCTGTAAGAATTTTAAGTGCAATGTGTCGCTGTGCCCTATGATCTCTTTAGAATTCATCCTTGAATCATTCGGGACACATACTGAAGATCTAAAGCTAGCCAGACCGTGGAGTAGACTCCATAACCAAGCTTACTAACAACTTTGTATTTGCCCTTATTGAATAAGTCCCCAATTCGCACAGGGTGGTAGCCCCCCTTGCAGTATCGGCCAAACCCTTCTTCAGATATCGTACCCCAAGATCGTACTTGTTGAGGAGATCTGATAAAATAAGATCTCAAGTGGTTGATGCCCGAAGCGAGAAGATTGGTAAAAGACATGATCGTGATGATTAAAAATTAAGTTGGTAAAAGAATCACGTTGATGTGGCCAGCGCCCGGACCAGTTCTTGCCCATTATCACATGACATATTATATCACGTGAAGTCGGTTAGGTACTGTGTTGTTGGTTGTTGGTTAAGGATCACAGGCAAGGGTGGTACCAACTCGAAACAACCCAAAGGGCGCTCTAGGCGCCCTAGTGGGAAAAATTTGAACTATAAAAATAGTTTATTAGACACGGCCTCCCCTACTAAGGACCGGTCCGATGTGATAGACCAAATTCCCTAAGTCAGCGCTTACGTGACTCCTGGGCGATCTGCATTAACGAATCAATATGAGTAATAATTACCAACAGTCCGCAATGATAGCTCCTACCAGCTTCATGTGAAATCACATGAGTAACTAGTAGACGATAATACTGATTTTTAATTCCAGGCCCAGTGCAGAGGTGGGCCGCAGGGAAGTGTAAGGTGAAGCTACCAGACGCGAGCATGACAAGGTGACCCGTCAGGAGTAACCGCAAAACACAGTTTGGTCACCAAATTTCTAGTAACAGATATGATTAACAGCACAACCTTATTCAAATATTTGGTTGAAGACTGGTTCTCGGTATGAGAAAGCCTATTTAACAGATTGTTCAAATTGAGCAGCAACCCAATCGCGTTGATGGGGCTTCGTTACCAGTGAGGAAGGATTAACTGTACAGCCGACGTCGATTCTTTATTCAACCGTAAAAAGCTTATACTTTCTAGGAAGCCGGAAGCCTGGTGGAACCCATATCTAAGCAGCAATGTCTCACGTTCATTATCAGATAGGTTTACTCCTATTCGCCCCATTGGATCAGGCTTCGTCAAAACAAAGTGGTATGAAGATTTTATTGGGGGGAACCGACCTCGTGCATGGAATTGGAATCGGCATGTTCTCCATGACAAACGCCAAAGCACACTCGACACGTCGAAAAAACTTTTTATCTTTGCGCGAGAACTGCGAACCTATTATCCAGGAAAAGGTCGAAAAAGCGGTGTCGCGGATACATGACGAGGTGTTGAGCGGGGTTTCAGACGTCTTAAAATGGTGGATGCTTATGGCAGCAGACGTAATTGCACAGCTTTCCTTTGGGGAGTCTTTCGGGGTACTTTACGCTGGCAAGGTGCGACTTGAGATTAATGAACCAACAACATAAAATCAGACTAACGTGTTCATGGACAGAAAAACCATTACATTGAAGTACTGGAAGCGACTGCCTCTTGCCAGACCCTCGAGTATAAATTCCCGTTGCTGTACCATATCTGTCGATTACTTCCAATCAAATCCCTCAAAATTTATTTCAACTCTGGCCAGATGCTGAATACATACGGTCATCAGGCTGTTGCCAAACCTCGCAGGCACAACGACGAGGAGACGCGTTTCAGTAATCTGTCTGTCAAGGAAAATGATGAAAAGTCCCAATACAGCCTCTCAGATGACGATGCTCGAATTGAGGCCACTGACTTGGTTATAGTTGGAACAGATACCACAGCCAATACTCCTACATACATCGCCTGTTCAGTTCTAAAACACCCTGAGCTCCATGAAAATCCGCAAGCAGAACTGAACACTCTAGGTAACAATTTCGATGATTCGACGTTGGAAGGGCTTCCGCTTCTAGGCACCGTGATTCAAGAATCATTGCGCCTGTATGGCGCGGTTCCTGGAAACCTGTCACGAGTTGTCCCACCTTGTGGTATTACTATTGGCCAATTCTTTATCCACAACCCGGCTTCGAGGTGGAGACGCAGGCATATAGTATGTATAGGAATCCAGACATTTATCCACACCCTATTCGGTAATTGGACATCAACTCTTTCAGATATCTGTTGTAAAAGGAGGCAGAAGAGACTAATAGATGTTAGTTTTGACGAAACACGATGGCTTGATACAGACTCTGTAATTCCCCAGCAAAAAGCTTGTTTCTGTCAATTTGGCGCTGGGCCTGCCTCAACAGCATCGGACCGCAGCAGGGTCAAAGGACCAGACAACAGATATACTGACAACAGCAGCTATAGGTGACCTAGATAGACCCTTCAATTGACAGGGAAAGAGCTTCAATGTAACCAATGACCACCATAGCTGATGTGTTACTCATCCTGCTTTCCAGAATTTAAACGGCTTATACCACCTTTGCTCTATCTATATCCAAGTGAATCAACTTTACTAAACTCTTAGCATCAGTATGTTTAATCTTTGCCTTCAAACATCACTGCAATATCAAATATTGGCGGTATATTCTGTCCAGGCTCAGACCTCCTTATTCCTGGCTGGTGTTATAGACGTAAGTCATACAAACAGGAGACGAGCGAATGTCCATGACGTCTCCAATTGTAACGTTATTTGCAAGGCCTGTCATATACAAGACATGATCGAGGGTGGTGGTGGTTCCATTGTCGCCGCTGTATTGGACAAGTCGAGGGCTGGCAGCTGGCCATCCAAGCATGTCCAAGAGAGTAGACGACATTGTGTTGTCACCACCCATGTCAGTCAGCCGGCTGTCAAGGTCGACCTCCTGCCATTGCCACCACATGGCATCCAGCCAGGTGTGGTGAAGGAAAAAGAGGGGATCGCCTGGGCTCAGCTCGATATTGTAAAGCGTGCCACCAACAGCTGAATGACCTGCGCCGTGAGGGTTCAAGGCGTAGCAAGAATAAGCATCCTCATAGTTGTCATATGAATAGCAGGCATTAAGCTGCGTTTGATCGGCCATGGACTGCAGCGCATTGGTGTCGAACTCGCGGCTAATACAGTTGTCGCCAGTAGTGCCATTCCCAGTCCAATGAAGGGTTACATTCGCAAAAGGTCCATCAGCAATGCAGTTATCATCACCTGATCCATTACCACCAAACGCATCTGACTGGAGGATAGTAGCATCGTTTATATTAGACAGCTCAGAATCAGCAATTTCATCCCAGTAACTTTCCATTCGTTAAACCATTCATCAACATATCAAAGGGGTGTTTGATCACTTACGGCAGTGGACCCGTGTAGTTGCACTTGGATTCCAACAAACTAGCATGGACAACAATGAAGTATCGATGCCAAGGAAGGAATTATTCCTATCATTCATCGTCAGCTATTGGTAGTTGACATAAATTCCTGAACACGTACATCGCTGTGAACATAATTAGCCTGCCAAATGTGGTTGTATTGAATCTCGTCCCAGAGATTCTGGGCGTTCTCGTTATCGGTGATCTTGCTAGCTTGCGTCAGGCATACTGCTGCATCCAGATACGCGGTTTTCTCGTCGTCAGGGAGATTATCCCTATACGCAAGTTAGTCAATCGCCCCTGTTACCAGTATACTGATAAAATGTGTGCGTCGAATGGTTGCAGAAAAGGATTGGCAAATCCGACTTGACTTTTTTTTATTTCATTTCTGAAATCACGGGTCTTATCAAAAACTCACCAAGGCATAGCCGTTCGGGTAGAAGCACAATCTCGCTTTACGTGTGTTTCATCGGGCTCGGTGGGAGTCGGACTAGCAACAGCCGAGGCCGAGAGAACAAGTGCCAAACTAGTGAAATATAAAATTCGAGGCATGATTCCGGCAATAATTGGATAAAATAAGTGTTTCAAAGAGCCAAGGGAGTGTCAAGCGGGGTTACTTGCGGTGTATGAAGTGTCTGATGACTTGAAAGTGCCAAATTCATGATCCAACAGGCGAGTGTCGTTTTTATATTCTTCTATCAGCTCTCCGGCCACTCCACTTAATTCCATGACTGTCGTCATCACAATTATCACTATAAGCAAAGCAAAGAGTGGGGTTTCATTCACCGTCCAGTGAAACACCAGGTGAGTGAAGTTGCAATGTAAGGAACCCGTCTGCAACAAGATTGATCATGGGAATATTCGTATACCTAATCGTCATCGCCGCTATTTGACATGGCGAATCCTTGCTAGCGGCCTCCGGAACTGCGGTGAGCAACGCTGCACCTGGACACCCGTAAAGTTACGCGCATATGTCGGCGTGTAATAAACAAAGGTTCGGGTTTGCAGTAACCCTATAGGCTGCGAATCCGAAAATTCACACTTGTGTTGAACCAGCCACGCGTTCACATGTGGGTCAATAATTTGCTTCCTGCTAAAAGTGATTGACTAGTACCTGTAAGTTTTTGCGGGTGCCATGCCATCATCCTTGATCAGTGGATCCCGCCTCACGAGCTGATTGTGAAAATACCCACAAGTTGAGCGAAATTTCGTTTGCCCTGATGGATGAGCCAAGAGTTTATGCGCCGAAAGTAACGGTAAAGTGTATTCAAGTCTAAATTTGAGAGATGATTTGTAACCCCGACAGTGAAGATTCCACTGCACAACTCAGGAGCATGCGACATTAGTTCTGCATCAGCATCTTTTTTGCTCCACTCCCACTCATTGCGACGGTTCAGAGTAATTAAACCCATCTCCACTATATCCAATTGGTTGAATGATTCAGTTCCCTTACGCGTATGATTCTACTATAAAGTGTCGTCTACATGATTTGTGGCTGAAAAATGGACCTTATTATAATACTGCGGTAGCAGGAGCTCGTAGACCTAGGTTGACATACCCTGTAGTCAGTCTGCGTCAAGAAACAAAAGTTTCGGTTATTGACCTGTCGGTCTGGTTGCAACACTGAAATTAGTAGGATAAAAGCCTCTAAGACTGCACCCTTGTCAACCGACCCTTTGTCACTTTCACCGCTAAATTCTATCGATTATCTAAGTATTGGAGAATCGTTTTGTATGTAGAAGTCACGTAGGGGTCGGTTGGCAAGGATGCAGACTTAATCGCAACGCTAAGGTGGCAATACAGCTTTGTCTCAATTTATGATCTTCTAGTCCTATTTTAAAAATTTCTTCTGAGGGTCTAAGGGATCTTATAATATTTATAGAATTTGGTTTGGTCTAGCTTGTACAGGTCCTTGTTTTTATTTTTTATTACTTTTACTGCTACTTATACTAGTAAGTCCCAACAGCAGTAACATTTATCACTCGAAGTTGTAGTCCAGCTTTTGTCGTCTTGGGCTTGGTATATATTTACTCTACATCAAACTCCTATCCCCATTTCAATGAAAATAAATTGGAAGAGACAATAGATTATATATTTTATGAAAAATAGCTTGTTCCTTTTCAACCCTGTCACCAACTAATTTAATCTCATAATTAATTTCGCTAGAGGAAATCATTGAAGAATGAGCTCGGCGGCTAAGGAAAGGAGGCGGGTAGCCGATAGCGAAGCCCAACGCCTCAATCGCGCTTGAACCAAGGCCTACATCACGTAGTTGGAACAAGCCATCTGGGCCCTAAGCGGACCCAACGCGCCAGACAACTTGAGCCAAAACCTAGTTCAACAGCAAGAACAAATCAAGCACTTGCAAGAAACTTTGCGCAAAATAGGCGTCATCGTTCAGGGCGCAGTCAATGCGCTTCCTTCTTCCGTCAGAGATCCCCAGCCGGTTCATCTTTTCGGCCCCAGTCAAGCGGCAACTGGGAATGAACCTATGGCCGGCGGAATTAGTGATCTTGCCAGTACAACAACAACAACAACAACAACAACAACAACATCCACCTTCTTTTGCATGGACTTGACCTGCTCCAATCGAGAGAGGAACTATCTAGCGGTGCTGGGAAGCGTTGTGGCCCTAATCCAGGACCATTTCTTTTTGGTACCGGGGAACTTGATATTAATATCTGCATCCAATGATGATGAATTTTGTATTCGGGTAATTGTGGACGGCTGGAAAGTTACTGTGGATCTGTTCAGGGCCGATTCCATATGGTACCTCACCCAAGCGATAGATGAGGGCCTATCCTATCGGGCAGATCCCGTGACAAGGATTGCCCTGCTCCGGATCATGCGATCCCTGCTTTTGATCCGTCTAAATTTTCCCCCTCAATCCTCTTTTTTCGATTCTCTCTCTTTACTTACTTGGCCCAAGCAAAGGCTGGGCATCACCCAGGAGACATCATCTGTTCCGCATTACATGTTGGCCAGGTAAGCCTGACGTCAACTTGTATTTGGATGATGACACAAAGGCCAGCTAGGCGGTTAACTAATAAGTATTTTGTGGTCTTGAAGCCCCATGCAGACGAGTATTGTCCATCAACCTTTCATTTATTTCTTCCCTGGTGAGCACCGGCAACAATAATTTGAGCATTGATTTTCTTTTCCTGATCTTTTGCTTTCCTCCACTCCCTTGAAAGCCCGAGTTTCGCGACGAAGCATTGCAGAAGACACAGAATATGCCAACGAGCTCTGTGCGGCTTCATTCCGCTCTCGAATACGATTCTAGTGGCCGTCCAAACTTTGTGGTGTATTTAACAAACGTGTCTCAACCAGGAACCTATCATTCTCGAACGAATTTGAAAGTCACTACCCGGATGTGACCAATTGGCAACTTGATACAGAATGCGTTGACAGGCAAAATCGCCGAAATTAATTTTCGATGACGCCCAGGCCGCTTATGGATATGCTAGGACGAGCAGCGAACAGAGCTTTGGCATGAGCGCTGTAAATCGACCGCAACGCTTTCATGAACATCTCGCAGTAAACATATCGGTAAAATAGCGTAGGGCTCTGCGCATTCTCCGAAAAAGTGCTGTCCAGATCGACCGCCGGGGTCATACTGGCTACATACGTCAGGCAAGCATGCCACTTCGTGTGTTTTGAGTAATCTAGATCAGCCCTTTTCATTGTATTTAGAATGAGAGCCATCTGCGAGTATCGCTGTGGGAAAGGCTGAAATAAATAATTAGAAACATGCTTGTTTTTATTGAGTAATTCGTTAAAAGACTTCTAATGGGAATAAAAAACGGCAGCCAACACAGTCAAAGATGATATTAGCCAGATGGTAATGCTCCTGTCTAGCGTATTAGCCGAAGGTGATGTCGCCCCAAGCCGAGTCGGGACTTAATGCCCCACAGGTTCATCAACAGCCCGATTCGGCCTAGGTTAGATGATCGAAAAGCTACTTGGGCATTGCCTGATTGTTTTAATAACACTTTTTCTCATTTTGAATTCGTAGAATCTGTGAGAATTTTTCATCTTTGTTATTTTTAATTTTATGATTTAAAGCAAAAAGTGAATTAAAATACTTAATGCCCATTTTGAAGAATGACGTTGAAGTTTGGCGAAAAGTAGATCCACAAAGTATGGATTGAGTCAAGCCTGATGTGGCTACGTGGTGTGACAACGTAGTGTAGCTACGTGGTGTGGCTACGTGGTATCATCCAAATGGCCATTATTACTGGATTGGCGTTGCATCCTTACTAATAAATCAACTAGCCAATCACTAAACACCTCCAAGCCCAGGGTTAGAACTCACGCTTGCCAGCACAATGGTGCCTCAGAAGCCATTAGGCATGATTTGTGGGGGCTGGAGTTTTTTTTTTTTTCTGAAAAGAAAAACGCACAGAAAATGCCCCCAATTGGCTTGCCAAACTTCGCTTTTATGTTGGATCGGTATCAACCCCTCCAACGCAACAGAAGCTCGATGTTTCGCGCATTTTCCGCAAATTAACCTGTGGCTATCGTATGTTATTTTTTTTTATCAATATTCGAGTCTGGTGTCCTAACGATTGACCGAGTTGACAAGCCTCAAGCAAGGACTGAGCAGGGAATCAACGGCATATGCTTATCGCATCATATTTTCCCATAGAAACTCAGACTTGGAAATTATTCTGATCTCGCCTGTGGCTGCGCATTTCAGAATGGATCTTTGGAGCCCTGACCTGAGCTGTACCAGCAGTTTGCCCAAACGCCTATTACTGTCACCAACGTCAGCAGTTCCAGGGTCACACACGTTCCGGGCTCGCGGAATCCCTTTGGGTTGGGATCTGAACCGGTTTCAATCCTTCCTAAATAATGCTGCTATACTAGCCCAACCAACTGCCCACTCTCTTGCCTCCGAAATACATGGTCGGTTTCAAACCGCAACTGTTACCGTTCCAGAAAGACTCCATACCCCCCGCATTTATCTACCGCTTGAAGATGAGTCTAGAAAGCCCCCCATTGTACTTGAGAATGGCTTTCTTGGTGTGACCACTCTTCATGTACCGAGGTTGGAAGATCACAGAATCGAGTATGTGAACACTCCAGGTTGAAATATTATCGCTTATGAAAACTAGTATTCTTGGTATACATGGCTTTGGCGGGCACGCTTTTGAAGCATTCAGATTCAGAGGAGATGACCACATGTGGTTGAGAGATGCGATACCATTTGATATCCCAATGGCTCGTGTGATGACCTATGGCTACAATTCAAGCTTGATTGGAAGTGAGAGTAGGGAAAAACTAGAAGACTTGGCGTCTTCTCTTCATAATGAGCTACTGCAACTAGCTAATGCTAAGCATATGAGGCCGATTATCCTTCTTGCGCATGGCTTTGGAGGATTAATTATTAAAAAGGTAAGCTTGATTTTAGCTATATACGTGTGACTATAGCTGATTTCATAGACCTTGATACTGTTATCAAAATCTCAGAATGCAAGAGATAATGCATTACTCGGCATGATATATGGTATTGTATTTTTTGGCGTTCCACATTATGGCATGGAGTCGACTTCACTTTTCCCATTGGTACCAGCTGGGCAAAGTCGGTACGATCCGAACAGGTCCTTAGCTGAGTTCTGTCACACTGACAACGCTCAAATACTTGGCGAAATTCATAAAGACTTTCACGTTGCACTTGGCAGGCAAATACAATCAGAAATTGTAACCTTCTATGAGAAAAAGAAGTCACCGACGCTAACACGAGTAAGATAACTTCAGCATATTTTGAGATGCGTATCTAACTAAAAATAGAATGAAGTCGGGGGATTAACAGCCAACGGGAACAGAGTTATTCTGGTTTCCAAGTCATCTGCAACCCAGTGTCGTTCGTGGGAAAACAGCCCTGAACATGTGTGTGGAATTAATCGAAAACACTCCAACCTCATGAAATTTCGACCTCATGACAATGATTATGATAAGGTTATTGAGAGGATGAAACGACTAGTGGAGCATGCTCTCGCATTGGGCGATCACAACAAATCGCCCAACAACGACCATCTCATTTCTATCTCAGATGAGCAACCCGATAAGGGTGTCGGAGATAAAAAGGGAGAATATAACTCCTCCATTCAGTCTCACAGTCGTGTGTGGAGAGTTTTGAATGTGCCACAGCATTTTGATAAGAAGAAACTAACAACCATCCTGCGC
This sequence comes from Calonectria crousiana, assembly GCA_013406985.1. Classification (NCBI taxonomy): domain Eukaryota; kingdom Fungi; phylum Ascomycota; class Sordariomycetes; order Hypocreales; family Nectriaceae; genus Calonectria; species Calonectria crousiana. Next base: position 344,774 of record VTGD01000055.1, on the reverse strand, counting down.
CAGCATACAAAGTTGCAATGCTCGGTTGATCGTGGACAAGAAAATACCACAGACACGGACGATAACGGTGTGGTTATAAACACTCTCACGCAAGATCTTCGGTCCTATTCAATCGCAATCGTCTCTTTCAGAAATCTGCCCTTTCAGCTGGAAAGTCTTGGAGAGGGTGACCAACTCATACTGGACATACCGACCAGAATGAGGGGTATAAAACGAAAACGCGATCAAATTCAAGCCCCGATAAGCAAATTGGTAATCGACTGCCATTTTCATGGTATAACGGTCCTGCACACGCCCACTGCTGATAACCACAAGATGGATATCATTGCGCTCTCTGGACTTGGAAGTCATCCTTTTGGTTCTTTCGTGCACAAGGATGATGGAAATATGTGGCTGCAAAATAACCTCCCCATCGATGTACCAGGCGCTAGGACATTGATATATGGTTATAATAGCTTGCTATGCCATAGTACCGGCTTCGCCCAACTAGATGACCTTGCCAGTTGTTTTCAGGTGGCATTGCGTGGTATATTGCAATCTTCCAACCAGAAACCTATTGTTCTTATAGGCCATAGCCTGGGTGGCTTGTTAATACAAGAAGCATTCATCAGAATCGCTGAGTCTGATAACGGCTCGGATCTCATTCGCCATATCAAGGCATGCCTATTTTTCGGTGTCCCGAACGATGGAATGGAAATCGAATCCCTAGTCCCTATGGTAACCGACCAGCCCAATAAGAGGTTAATGCTGTCTCTCGGTGACATCAATTCTCAAATCCTCAAGCTTCAGAAACGGAGATTTTCCATTGTCGCCGACAAATTCAAAACCGATGTCTTCTGTTTTTATGAAACGGAACAATCTCCCACCGCTTGGAAGGTACGAGTGTCGTTCAAAGCCTCTTGATGTTGCTAATTTATCTATTTTGCAGGACTCAAATGGAGATTACAAGATGATCGGTCCTCTAGGGTGCCTTGTAAACACGCAATCAGCAACTGGCTCCTTGCCGCCTAGCGCCTCCATAGACCGCCAAATTGCAGTTCCCAAGACTCACTCGAACCTCGTTAAATTCTCTTATCGAGACTTCGACTATGAAAAAGTTGCCTTTGTTCTTGACGAAATTTGCAAAAGCTGTGTGAATCATCCGGAGGATGATATTTCCACTTGGTCTGGTATGTCATCATGCTCCTTGATCAAAACTCTTGCCAATTAACCAGAGCTAGCCGAGATCACGCAAACTCTGACACCTATACACGAGTCATGTAGCCGTAACGAAAGACTGACTCGAGCATCATTCAAAAGGAGACGGATAGGTGGCGAAGAGTGATGGATTGCCATGGGAAAAATATACATGATAGTTTTCCTTGAATACACCTTAATTCGATTGAACCGTAGTAAATTGAAACTACATCCCTGTCACATGTTTTCAAAGACGGGAACAATGAGCCTTTAAGTTGAAAGGCCAGAACTTTTCTCATGATACTGATCACTGACAACCTAGTATTTCGTTTATTTTACTCACATCCTCTCACCTATTTCGTCGTGAGAGACCAGATATTTTATCGCCGGTCTTAAAATGCACAGCCGACGGGATAGTAAGTACTTTGGCGTAGAGGAATGACACTAAAACTAAAATAACCTACCATGTAATAGGTCAATTGAGTGTTTTAAAACAGCTATTACTCGGTGGGGGAGGGAATTAAGTGATTGAATTAAATAATGGGTAGAAAAGAAGTTAATTTAAAATATTCACAGGTCAGTAAAATTTGTGAGCCTTAGTTCCTAAGTCTTGAGAGTTGGTTGGTGTGGGCAACTGAGAACCGTTGTACAGCTTTAACCTCCTCCCTAAACTTCCTGGACTAACCGGGGTCCTCAAAAATCACTATCACGGTCCCATCTTATAATGTGTTGTGACCCGCAAATACTAACATAAGCCTGTTCTACACTCTAGAAACAGCAATTGTGTGCACAATGAGGTAGCGAATTGTGCATAATATGTGCCAAATGGCCTAAATGATCTATATATTTGATAATTTATATATGCGAGCAGCTTAAAAACAGGCTTTTGACCTAAACACCATTTGGGCCATACGACTCAAAATAGCCATCTAGAATTTTTTATTTTTTTTTAAAAAAAAGGCTTTTAGGTGAAGATTTTGAATATCCAAATAGCTATCTGCGCAACCTTATGAAGACGTGACAAAAGCGACTTTCCTTTGCGAGCTTGGCCTAATTCAACCTGTCACACGGACGGTTACGGCAAAAGTGAAGTGACACTCTGTTAATGCGTACTGCAATGGTGGCCCATGTCCCGTTTGACACAACCCATCCAATCCGATCACATAACTTTAGTCATAGAAATTGCAATTATTGAGATGGTTTTTGTTTCTTTCGTCATTTTCTTTTGCTATCACAGGTTCTCCCTTGAGCAAACAGGCTGAAGTGAACGCGCTTAGTAGGCGAGTCTGAAATTTCTACCCAGAAGGGGAAGATCAAATGAGAGCGAACGCAATATCACTAGCTATACTTGGATCAAAGCATCCCATATCAGAACAGAGATTTCTCAACAATCTAACCCCGAATTCTTGTTAAGGATCAATTTGATGCCTTTGGTGATTCATCTTTGCAGCTGGTATTTCACCATGTTCGCCTTCGATGGTGACTAGCACGATCATACCAGGCTTTCACTTTATGTATTTTATCGTTAATGCTAGCTTCTGACATATGTCAAGTGAAGCCTTGGACAACTAGATCCGATATCGCGAAAGCTCTTGAGATAAGTTGAAAATATCCGACACCTAGCCATCGAGAGTCCAACATGACTATTTGCTATGCAGTATGCGCTTAATAACATCATCCAGGGTCTCTTGGGGCACGCTAAGAATTGAGTTGTCTTTACTGTCCACCACAGCTCTCCCAGCCCCATCCTGAAACATCTGTGTGATCATGAATCCTAAGTAAGCTCCTTTGAGATTGCTGTTTGCCATCTTTCTTTTTGCATCCGCTAATACCTCTGTTGTACTTTCCTTTTCTATTCGCCAAATACTGCCCGTTTGTCTCTCTAAAGCCTCAAGAATGGTATTTTGTGTGACTCTAAGCGATGAGATGCAAATATAACGGTTTTTGGTCTCTTCCAGCAATTCAAGTGATTTAGCAACTGGTCCACCAATATTCTTTATCGCCATAGCGGTGAAAGGCTCGTTTCCGGAGTCAAAAATGATCGCTGAGTGATTGTGAATGTCGAACCCAAAGTCAGGGAATGTGGCAAGCGCCTAATACACCGTTAATTCTGGTTTTCAGACATCGCGAAATTATCTGAGAGAATACGCACTCTATCAAGAAATGTTCCGGTGGTGAATGCACACCATGTAAACTGTGAATTTTCCAAAGCTTTATTCTGTAGATGGCGCACGACCTTTAGCTTATTCTGGAGCAAGTCGGTATACTCTTGAAGATCATTGTTGCCTTTTGGAGAGCCGAATTCACTCGGAATGAATCGTTTCACTCCTGCTTTCTCAGCAGCATCAATAATATCAATTTGTAACTCGAGACCAGCATAGCCAATAGTGCAAATGACGGCATCCTGTCCTTTGAAGGCTCTCAAGAGAGACTCTTGGGTATAATCTGTCTGTATAACGTGAACTTGGGGATGATGGTTGTGGCTCGATGTTAGGCGGCTTAGCACAGAAACATTGAATGACCGAGATAATAGAGTCGATACAATATGCGGCCCAACCGTGCCTGTGGCCTGCATCCAGATGTGAGTCGGGTTGGGTAAAGGGAGGAGATTTGCTTACACCCACTACCATTACCGATTTGACACAACTCATTTCTAACCAATTGATTAATAAAACTGAACATACGTAACATGCAGTGCCAGGTTGGACTTTTTTTTCGTCATTTACAGACATTTATAATATGTTTATATATTGACCTACTGCCTACATAACAAGGAGGGAGATGAGATTATTGATGTAAGCCATCTTTCTTCATAGCGTTATACAATCAAATACACCTCCATGGTATTTGTAAGCCCCTAGTGTCTGTGCATTAAAGTTTGCACTAACTTTAGTGGGCGAACCTTCTTGCCAGGGTTTGGCATTGGTAATTGCGCACAGCTATTCTACAATCGTGGCTATGAAGCTTTCGGCGATGGATTTGTAATTTAGTTGATGCATTCGATGTTTATCCAGGTAAAAAGCAGCTCACCAACATTATTGGGCTTGACTAACAAATAAAAGAAGCCGATGACGCAATCTTGTCGTGTATCTGAAACTATGGTAGCATTCGGCATCCTTTTTTTCAACCCAGGGGGTGGACTTGATCACAAGGATGGCGGACAAAGAAACCCCACAGAATTTTCGGCGGATATTAATTTTCACCGCCGATGGCGGAAGCATATGCTCCTTATACAGCGATTTCGTTACATGTTCGATCTGAATTTTTTACCTTACTGTTGAGTGGCTAATTGGATCTTAAGTACCGAATTTCTGGAGGTCATTGAGAATTAGCATCTATAATTCAATCCAGCAATTCAATGACAACGCGAAAAAAAAACAGTCAAGAACTATAATTTCCAAAATAATAAAATGAGACCTAGGAAAAATACATTGAATATTCCTGCAATCACGTTGCAATCATCGCTATGAATATGGATTTATTCAGCAGTATATGTGGGGCTGATGCTATTCACAACCCCGCTCCTGATAAAGCTATGACGATGCTCTCCCGCGTCTTGCAAAAACAAATAGTTATATTTTAACAATGGAACATATGACATCATCTGATATGTTGTCAATTTTGATGAGGCTTGTTAAGAACTTCCTTTGACCCTTCCAACCGCAAAGTCCTCCTATATAAAACTCTAGTATCATCTGAGCCCGTTCCCGCTCCTGTCAATCACCATTTATGCATAGTCTATCCTCATAGTATCGATTCCTTCTCCAGGATCATCGTAGTTGCATAAATACATAAACGCGTAAGAGGGAGGGCGGAGATAGGAAAATGGATGAAGTCCGATCCGATAGAAGATGTTCCATTGGATAGGGCGCGCCAAGTACGGCCATTGCCATTTAAAACGTAGTACCTTGAACCTAGTCCAGTAGGCTGAGCTAGGTGGAGTAACACGCTGACTGGGGTGTGTTGCGTTACATTATACCAGGTAGTCACATCTGTGTGAATTTATTAGGCCCAGTTATTTTGAGAGGAGACCTTAGTGCTTGGGGTCTATATAGCGGGAAGCTGCGGTTCCGTGACTAATCTGATAAGAAGTCACACTCCAAGGGTTTGAATAATATGGCCGCCCAGCCTTCATAGTTTCTTATCGTGCCTCGGTCCGTGGCTGTGGTGATTTGTAATGCGATCGGGATGGGGGTCCGTACCCACTGGAGTCGAGGCCACATATTTTGTAAAGAGATCAACAGAGTTAACAAATGTTACTCTAAATTTCAAACTAAAAACCTTATAGAGACAGAATTGTGGATTCCAATACGGGTGAATGGAATGTCTGAGTATAAAGAAGCCGGAGAGCTTGATTTTTTTTACAATTTCAGATTATTTCTCCAAGTACCAATTTCTGATTAAAATACCAGTGTGAATCATGAAGACGTTTGGGCTAGTCTGCTTGCTCATTGCGGTTTGGGGAAACCTTGCCACTGGGCTCTCAAATGTATATTTGGTGAGCATCTTATCCAGACACCATCAGGTTCTGCTTACTTAACGCTGTGAATAGAACGCTAACTGCAAATCTGTCAGTGTAGACAAGGTATGAATAGCTATGGCAACCAGTGATAACTAATCTAATTAACCGATTTCAGACCGATATAGCTACTACCAATTATGTCCATCTTGTAAAATCTATTATAATCCCATCTGGAACTACATATCGTTACATCATATCGAGGCCAAACAACTCCCAGAAGCCATGGTTATTATTTCTCCATGGATTTCCGTCATCTTCTTTTGATTGGCGACATCAAGTCGAATACTTTACCAGGCAAGGATATGGTGTGATTGCCCCGGATCTACTCGGCTACGGCGGCACAGACAACCCTACCAGCTTAGATCGCTACACGATGAAGAATATTGTGCAAGAGATCCAGGAGTTGCTTGACTGTGAAAAGATCGATACTGTATTTGCCGTTGGACACGATTAGTAGGCATCTACCATAATAAATGAGGCTTATGTAACCGTACTGACAGTCAAAAGTGGCTCCGTGGTTCTATCTCGCGTTATTACTTATATGCCAGAAAGGCTACATGCAGTGGCATTTCTCGCTGTCGGATATTCTGCTCCTCCCCTTGCGCTTGATCAAGCCAGTATTGAGCAAATCAATAACGTCACATTGGCATCAATGGGATATGCCATCTTCGGGTATTGGTATTTCATGAATGAAGATACTGTGGAAAATACCATGGATGATCACGTTAGTGGAATTAATCCGGTATCTACAACATTTACTGATTATCGCTGAAGTTTGATTCTGTCTATACCCTTACTTACACTAAAAACTCTACATGGATGCAATTATACTTTGCTCCAGTTGGAGAATATGAGAAATGGCTCTTGGCAGATAAGATTGCCCCTTGGGGTGATTTCATCCATCAACAAGACAAAGATACTTTCGAAAACATTGTCACAAAACATGGAGGATTTAATGGGCCTGTGAAAGGTTATAAAACCTTAATGAGGGGTCTGAACGCTGCTGATGAAGCTGGTAAGGCTACTTCCCCTGAATTGTTGAAGTTCAAAGTACTCACACAGAATAGCAATCCCGCAATCATCTGCTATGATTCCATGCCCAGTTCTTATCCTTCCGGCAACAGAAGATAAGGTGGCGATCGCTAACTTACAGGTTGATAACACTACGCCTTTTGCGCATAATATCCACATACTACCAATTAAAGCTGGTCACTGGATACATTTGGAGAAAGCGGAACAAGTGAACTTGGAATTGGGCAGATTTATCACCGAGGTTATGCAAAATGTCTCTTCAACTAATTATTAGCATTACAGTCCATAACCACCCTCTAGACCTTTACCAGTTTAGTTAGAAAAATGCGGGACGGTTATGACAGATGTCAATGAGATAAGAATTCGAGGGATGCATGAGTGAATCCATCTCTATCATAGTCTGAGTTTTTTTCATAGCACGGCTTCTTAATTTTAGACCTTGTTTAAATATTTCACCTGAAATTAGGAATCTAGCCATCGTTAGATACCAAAAACATTATAATTTCATCTAAGCCCTTCCCTAATCTAAAGCTAGATTCTGAATATTAGCAAAAGTTTAGGATTACATCCCCGTATACATCCCCGTATCTCCCCGCCTCATGCATCTGTCTCCAGATTCCTTCACAACATAGCCTTTGCTCAAGTGTTGAAACTAAGAATCGCGCAACTGATTTGAGAATCTTTCCAGAATAGGACGAAATGGACATGCCATCTCCTTGTGTAGCGGACACTGCACAAATAGTTGAAGCAATTGGGGGAATTGTTATGCTCAAATTTGCACATTAATCTTTCACCACTTCAAATATTATTGCACACATCAGGGTCGCCTAACTTCTTCATCAATGATCAAGTCGTCACTCGATGACTTTGGTTTCTATCATGTGCTCAATATCCCCTGGCGACACCATTTATAACGCCAATCAGCCCCTGCAAGAAAACTAAGACATCCCTTTTTTTTTTCAATAACAAGAGTTTTCGAAATCACATCACCCACTGCCTGTCGACAGAGACCTCCTATTTCATCCCGGCTTGGGGAAATTCGTCGAGCGTTCGCTCAAGAGGTGGGGTTGCAGCGACCGACTCCTCCCACTACAAGTAGTTAGAGACGAATTGGGTTATGATCACTCTCAGCATGCATGTGCATCTGCCAGCGCAACTTTGCCAGCGTCAGCTTCAGGGACTGTCTAACATACCTAATTTTAACGCGGTGCTCAAAGTTCTCTTGCATACAAGCTCGGTATTTATGCCGAGTTCTCCTTTTTGGGGAATGGGCACTTGTGCAAAGACTGTGGGGCGTTTGGTGGCGGGCGTTTGGCCTTGGAACAGCAAGGTGTCTTCTTTCCCAGTGGCAGCACTGTCTTCATAACAACGATGGTAATAGTCTTCTTTATTGTCGGTCTTAGGGCTGCGGTGTAAATAGTCATCGTAGAAAGAAGCGGTGTCGTAGTTATAGTAGCCTCGATACTTGTATACTCGGTAACAGTGCCAAGAATCTCTATAGTTGTCTGGGTTACAGTCGTGTAGACTGTATCTACTACAACAGTCGTGGAAGGCACAAATGACGTTGATGTTGAGGTATATACGGTCGTTGTGGTGAGGATACCACAGTTTGGTAATGCATATACTGGTATTGCGTCTCTTGCTAGTTGTGCTCGTCTCTGGTCATGTTTATGAAGGGGAGTCGAGAAGCAAGTGATGGTCGTGATGGAGGTCGAAGTGGAGCGAGAATAAACAGTTGTCGCTCGAGGTGTAATAGTAACTGTAGTTTCCACTGTTGGCTGTGGCGCGACAATGGTTTGAGTTCCCGTTACCACCGTAGAAGTGACGTCCTCAGGTGTAACGGTAGCAGTACTCATTACAGTAGCAGTTGCGATAGTGACTGTGAATGTTTTGTTAGCCCAGACAGTTATCTCGTCTCATAGATGGGAACTCGTAGAGGATCTACGGGCCAATGGTGGTGCAAGAATATGAGAGGAGATTATAAAATTTCAGCTGCGCCTTGCTGACATACTTACCTATGATGACTTGAGAAGGTGTTGTTGAAGTGAGAGTAGAGACGGTTGGAAGAATGGTGGGAGAATGGTACTCGGTCCACACAGATGTGCTTGTAGCGAAATCACCAAACCCAGGAATACTGTATATGATGTTCACAGTAATAGGGGATCCAGCCTGGATTGATGTGTGTGGTACAGGGTAGGAGAATGTATAAGTCCCTGTCAAGGCTGGTGTCACATCCAATATGGTGTTGAGAGCTGAAACTGTTGAAGCTATGCCATCAACCCCAGTGTAGGTGATCTTGCCCTTCTCGTAATATTGACCACCAAAAGGTAAATCAGCTTCCTGACACTCACCAGGCGAGTCCTCGCTCACTATCTCTAATATAGCAAGGTAGTCAGTGGAATCTGGACCGACATTACAGACAGCGTTTGATGAAGGTACACCGGCGTCAGCACAGATAGCAGAGGCGAGACGTACGGTACTCGCAAGCACGCTCAAAAGAGCAGCAACTTTCATCGTGAAGAGAGAGGAATTGTACTTGGTGAAAAATGGAGGGGGGGTACAACGCAGGTCTGCCTGGAAGGGAGACTGCCAAAAGAATTTAAATATGGGCTAGCGCCTAATGGATACGTGAAATAGAGATCTAGAATGGCCGGTAGTTACACGACCCTTTCCCCTATTGTGCAGTCTCGTATGGAGCTCTTTTTGGTCCCTTGGGCGTCGCTGGTCCAGCCTTCAGCTTTGCGCCACGCCGGCAAGTGCCGTCTCAGTGGTGGGATGCGGGGCGTTGGGCTTCCCGTCACAATGATTTTTTTGAGTTTAGTAATATTGCGCTGTACTCAGCCACTTGGTAGTCCGCTCTTTGTAAGTTTTGACCCTGGCAAAGTCTGAGCAGCAATGCCGGGGCCGGCAGAAGCGGCACGCATAGTTCATGTGGCAATATACGCGAAAGAGCGGTGCATGTCACTAACTTACCGGTTGAAAAGTGATCAGACTTACCGTTACCGGTGAGGCAGGCCGCACGCCAACCGAACGGGATCAATGATTTGGTTTACTAAGTAAAAGGAAAAGTAGCGCAACGTATCACTTCACCACAGCATGTGACCCTGGTGAGAATGAAAATAGGTTGAGTGACTTCTTGAAAATGTACCAGCATCAAGCTTCATATGTACATTCCATAATCAACGCGACATTCTCATTCCTAGGTTCGCTATATCTTGTAATGGTATCTAGCGGTTGCTTTGACAAGTAAAGGAATATTTTAATTTACAAGCAACAAGATGTTTCTGTATATTCCTCTTAAAATGATAGACCTTGTGATAATTAAAGGAACCAGCCTCTAAAAATCCCAGGAGTGTGCGAATACACCCCCTAGCTCGTGGTAGCGTCAAAGGAGAGGAAGGTAGAATCCTGACCGGCGGCTTTCTCATCCTGCGAAATGTTGTTCTGTAGCTTTGTTTGCTCTGTTGCGAGCTTTTCTGTGACATCCTCTCCCTGTGCCTGTTGGGCTTGAAGCTTCAAAATAGTGGCAGTGAGCTTCAGGACCTTGTTCTTAATCTTTCCTCGCTATTTGAATCGTGTTAGCACAATTTATAGGATAGCTTGATAGAAATATTACCTGGAGTGCATCAGCTTCCTCTCCAGAGGCCGCATCAATAGCGGTGTTGAAAGCCTCGGTCTCGGCGTCATTGGCGATTTGATTAACACTGTTCAGGAAGTCCAAATCGGATTTCTCGACGGTGGAAAGATCGTTGGGAAGACCAGACAACTTGTCCAATGCCTCTTGTTGGGCATTCCCAGCTACTCCTCCACTAATTGATAGATCGTTGTACGATGTTGTCCTGAAGACTGCTCGCTTACTCAAAGGTGAAGCTGAAGCAAAGGCAATGAGGCCGAAACTGACAAGAGAGAATTTCATGTTGGATGCTTGAGATTCTGTTGATGGGTATTAATGTAGAGCAAAAGAAAACTGAAAGCGATATAAAGTAGGGGGGCGGGGATTAATCGTTGCAGCACAGCTGTCAAACAATTGAATGCAATTGATTTAAGGAGAAGAGATATTCGAAGCTGGATACCAAGCTGCTTTTATAGCAGAAGCCTTAGATACAAAGAGGTGTTGGTCTCGGCTAGCCCGCTGTCAGATCCATTAGACTACATTGTCTCATGGAAATCCATGTGCGATCGTCGAGATGAGGCAGTGTCCGGAACAAGATGAGATGCAAACAGTGCGCTCCAACGAGGTCGCCAGGGGGTAATTGTCCCAGTGGTGGTTGTTCTGATACAACCAGGTACCGATCAAAGCGTGGCGCTTAAGTGACACACTCCAAAAATAATACAATCCATCAATGCTTTCCAAATTAACAACCAGATTGAGGCAATCCACACGTTGCAGGTCTCACACTGCAGGCGAAACGTCGGAACCTGGTGGGGCTGACACTGCCAAGTGTCGCCAAACCCTGTCAACTGGGCCCCGAAAACGGTTAGGACGTTGTTTCAGCCACCATTTTAATCGTCTCGTCCCCTTGCACAAACCACTGTCAGATCTGGTTGTTGCAAGGAGAGCTTCTCTTGTCTGTTTTGGCTCTCCTGCTGCGAGGAGAATGCCAATGCTGGATGATTGTTCGTCCAGGCTTCTGCCAATAAGATGTATTGTGGTTCCACTAACCTATCACCTTAAATTTAGCCGTAAAAAGTAAAATTGACAAGGATCCTGACGTCCAAGGAATAGGGTACGTACTAATAACTATAAACAAAAGCTGTTACTGTCGGAAGACGCTTGAGGCAAATAAGGCCCCAGCAGATCAGCTAAATATGGATCGAAGTTAATTCTCTTTCAACAATTGTGCAACAGGCTGCTGGGCAGGCTGCTGGCGGAATGACGTAGCGACAATATTCGTGCCGAAGGATGGTGATCATGCGGGCCTACATTCTCAAAACTGACGCGAGGAGACATGCTTTCGCAGAACCCCCAGTACAATTACACGAGCTTTGCTCCCGAGGACCACCATTTTAATCCGTGACATCTCGGAAAGTCCATGCAATGTACTAACGACAAGATGAGTAATATTGGGTTCAAGCACCAACTTCATACCACCATCATAGGCGTATATTGACATTTGACAGCAAACCAACCCTAAACTCGACAGCAGATTGAGCAATTGCTCATGTTGAGCTCAACAAAATTATTTTGGAGGTTTGTACACGACCTACGAGCAGACTCAGCTAACATTGATAGATGCTCCGACACTTTGAGCTCACTACTGCAAATATTGACGGACCGGTTGGGACCCCATACTACGGCCTCATGCATCGAACAAATATGAACTCGAGTCACTAGAGGTACCATTTAATACTTTACATGAATGGTTGAATACCGCATCTGAATAAATAATCTTGGACACCAAGGTAATGAGCAAGCGGAAGAGGCAGCCAAATAGATTCAGAGTCGTTAGCGCATCGATTCAATCCAAAACAAATCATTCATTTTTATCATTGTCTCGGCTAGCTGTTCTACTGCTTTCCGATCTGCGTCACAATCTTGAGGTAGTACCGTAGCGCAAGCTTTCTTTAGGCTAAAGGATTGTCAAGACCTGGCGCATTATGATGAGCTCTTTGTTTTGCTCGCCTCTTCGCAGTGTACTATTGGCCTGTCAGTTTTCTTTATGGTAGATATCATATGGATGGGTTGTTTCCCACCTCGTGCAAGTTCCTTGGCTCATATTTTGCAGGCTTTTCGGTTGACATGCAGCTAGGTAATACCTGACACTTGTGAGCATGGAATTTATGCTGTAGTGGGTTTGGAGTGATTAAAGAAATAGCTTACACCAACACTCGCGTCCATGTTGAAACCAAAGAAGAACGGGATTGAGTAGCGTTCCTTGCCCGTAGAATTTCGCACGCGATGGACCGTCGAAACGAAAGTATCATTTGAAATTCTTTCCAGGAAATCTCCGATATTGACCACAAATGTTCCATGGATGTAAGGAGCTGGAATATAAATTCCATTCTTATTTAATATCTCGAGCCCCCCGACAGAATCCTGGTTTAGGATCGTGAAAGCTGGCCAATCAGTGATTAATTCTTCGTGAGGATGCCCATCATAAAAACTTACTTTCAAAATCGGTGTGGGCACCAAGGCTGTCCAAATCGTTCGTTTTGGGGTGTGTGGGTAGATAGTGCTGCAAAATAATGGATACGAATGGTGCAGTGATAATATCATCAAAATAGTATTCATCTGAGCCCAGACCAAGGGCAAAAGACCGCATGAGACATCGCGCTAGTTTCAAAAGCTCTCGCTGATACTCGAGCAACTTATTCTTGAAATTGAGTGGAGTTTTAGGAAATTGATTGTGGATCCCTAAACACATCTCTCTCTGTTCAAGACTAAGCTGCGGCGGTGCTGGGTCGTTTTCCGGATCATAGCTATAGAGGAAAGATCCCTTTTTGACTATCCATCGTAAGCATCTGAAATCATCTTGAATCTTCACGAACTACACCTACAAACTGGCCCTCCCGAAGTGTCAGCGTAGTGCTGATCAAACCCCCGCAGCATTTTGTTATTATATACGGAATTTTTCATCTTGACATCTATCGGTTGAGCATGGTATGACCTGGAGAGGGAAAATACTTCATCAATCAATTCCTGAGAGACTCCATGGTTCGTGATGTACATGAACCCGATTTTCTTGCAGATGTCAGATATTTCCTGGGCAGCCGCCTTCCGCTCATCAAGTTCCTTGCTGAAAATGCGGCCAATGTCAACCACTGGTATCTCACTGAAGGTCTCGACGGCCTTGGAGCCCAGAAGAATTTCACGCTTATTGTCCCGATGGTTGTCGCGATAGTAATATTCGTATTTTGGGCCCTCCATAGTTGCGGTGGTAGTGGACATGATCGCCGCGTATTAGGTTTGTTGCAAGTGGAGAAAGATTTTACGTGCCTTTCAATCTTCTCTGGACACAACTCGTTAGAGAACAACAAACTCAATCTTAAGAATCAAGGGATTGCTTTTTGCTTCACTTTTGATAGATTCGTGGCCAGCAAATGTACCATCGGCTGATCCGCCGTCGGTTCATCCGCTGATAAGTTATCTTATCGACTGACACCTACGAAACAAGCTATCCCCCCATTCTCTCACCTACATATACGATATTAATGAGACAATTCCCCTTCTAGTTTAATCCAAAGAATGAATGCAACCTTGGTGGAGCGTCAGGACTTCTGGGTTCAGAGCATATTCCCCTAGAGGCGACCCTATAAGGCCGAGAAAGGATCGTCCGAACGTGGAAGAATTTTCTATTGGATCGAAACGGAACGAAAACCCAAGGTGCCAGGTCATCGTCCTAGGGATTATCCTTCTCGTTGTATAAAAGGCTTTGATGACCCAAGACGAAATCAAAATACCTTGGCGCTCCTAGGTATGATACACTTCATCAATTAAATCTAGAGCGCACGCTTGTGACATGTCTGTACAACACGGCAGCACGATTAGCAGCCAGCCAAAATATAATCCATTACCCTACCAGCAAGTTAGATACGTCTGTCGTGCATTATTTTATCATTTTTAGGATGGATATTCTAGAAATCTTAAGAAATCATGGCCCTACCACGCTATACATTTGGTCCTATCGTCTCATGATCCTTCAGATGTCAAATGCCGTGATTGAAGATAAGTCGGTCTGTCCGACCCCAAGTTATTCAATCGACCATCAAACTGACATAATCTCTTGAGTACCTCCGTAGATAAGGATGAGGAGAGATCATGCTGTACTAACACTAAGCATAGCCTTTCATTCCAAATACCCAACGTATATGTGGTCTGTTCAATTTCTCTCTTAAGGATATACAATTCTCATTCGATACCAATTTGTTGAGCCACATTGACGTCTTATAGTAGAAATCATGGGTACCGAAAAGTCCACCGCTAACGATGAAAGGGTTGTGGACATTGATGTTGCTGCTGGCGAGCTGCAGGATGTCCCATCCAACTGTGCGCATCTTGCACGTAAACTTGGGGGTAAGGAAGTCCAGCTTTTTGCTATTGGGGGTGCCATAGGGACCAGTAAGTCTACTTTATGTTCAACAGAGTGTTTTTCTGCTGATCCAGAAACACAGGTGTCTTTCTGACAATGGGATCATGGCTTCCTCACGATGGACCTGCCGGACTTCTTCTGGGAATCGGCCTCTGGTGCTTCAATGTTTGGTGTGTTAACGAATCCTTTGCCGAGATGACCATTTACGCGCCAATACCCAGTCCCTTCATTACCTTCACAGCTTCTTGGGTCGACGAAGCACTCGCATTTTCTCAGTCCTGGGCCTTCTTCTTGGCTCAAGCTCTACTTGTACCTTACGAAATCACGGCAGTTCACATCTTAATCACTTTTTGGACCAACAAGCTCCCAGCTGAGGCCACTGTGATCATTGTGTTGGTACTTTATTGTGTCCTAAATGTTTTTAGTGTGGAGTGGTTTGGTAAAGCCGAGTTTTATCTAAGTATCGGCAAAGTGTTTTTGATATTTTTATGTTTCGGCTTTACCTTTTTCACGATGGTCGGATGCAATCCACTTCACGAGGCGTATGGCTTCACATATTGGAAGCATCGTAGGTTCAGTGCCTTGTATCCCCGAAAAGGTCAAGCGTGAGACTGACTTATTCATGCTTGGGTAGCGGGCGCATTTGCAGAATACCTCACCACCGGCTCGCTCGGACACTTTTGGGGCGTGTTAAGCTGCATTTCTTACGCCAGTTTCGCTGTTTGTGGACCAGAATACACGGCCTCGGTGGCAGCTGAAGCCAGATCGCCGCGTCGCATTCTTCCGAGTTGCTTCAGCAGTTTCAAATGGCGGCTCATGCTCTTCTTTGTGGGTTCTGCGCTATGTATAGGCATCGTAATACCCTATGACGACCCATCACTTGCGGCGTTCATCAACGGTACCGTATCTGGAAGTGGTACCAGTGCCGCCTCTCCATTCACCATTTCTATGAATCGGATGAAAGTCCCTGGTTTGCCTCACCTTATCAACGCAGTGATGGTAACGTCGGTCCTGAGTTGTGGCAACGGAGTTCTCTTTGCATCCTCGCGTGCCCTCTTCGCCATGGGTCAGTCCGGACGGGCACCAAAGATTTTTTCTAAAACAACCAGGCGCGGGATTCCGATTTACGCCGTCGGGCTTTGTCTCTTGATCGGCCTACTCGGTATGATGGCTACTAATGGCAGCGCGCTTGAGATCCTCCACTATTTTATTGATTTATGTACTATTTGCGGCCAGTTCAACTACATGTGTGTCTGTGTCACGTACATTCACTTCTTCCACAATTTGAGGAAACAAGGCATCTCTCGAGATAGTTTGCCATACAAGTCACCGTTCCAGCCTTATGGAGCTTACGTCGGTGCCATATCTGCAGTATTTATGATGCTATTGCTTGGATTCGATGTCATCAGTCCGTTTGATCTTAAATGGTTTTTCCTAGACTACACCTTACTTGCTGTATTTCCAATTACAGCCGCTATCTGGAAGTTTGTCAAAAAGACAAAATACATCAAGATTGGTACGGCTGATCTTGGGCTTGGGGGGCTTGTTGAAGAGGTGAATGAGTATGAGGCATCAATTCAAGAGGAACAAGAGAATTGGGTCAATATGATATTAAGCGGGCAGTGGAATTAGAGAAGTATACAATTTGCAACCTATACATAAGCAAATGGTAGAAGAAGAAAGAGGGAAAATCTTGCGTCCATCATTTTGATATTAGTATTCGAGTGGCTGTGGTGAACTCATCTCAGAGGAGTACTTTCACACCCTGCTGGGTTTGCTCCAATGTTTGATGCGAATGACTTTGTCAATGAGATTCTCGGTTGTAGGTAAATTTTGCGCTCTTACTCGCGATACCATTTCATCTTTTCCTTTTTGGAGGCATCACAGGATCGGGGTGCCAAGGGCGTGCGACTGCAAGTGCAGGTTCAATTACATTCCAAAAAGAGCGATAACAGGGATTGCAAATTGTAGATGTATTCTATTAAATTCTTATCTACTTTCTTCAAGGCGTCTATGATTCGGGTAGATCGTCGCATCGTTAAGTCATAAATGTTGTAGCAGTTGTCGGTTCCGTGATCCCGTACGCCGTGTCATCCCACACGTCTACCATTGTGTCGTCAACGCCACTCGACATGTGCACAAATGGTGAATGTAACATGTTGGGCGGCTAGTAGAGACTCAGTTCTGGGCAATTGGAAGGTTTACACACCCGGGAATCCCAGCTGTTATCGTAAACACTTGGGGTTTTCTTGGTCTGAAGCAGGTTGGTCCGCTGCCGTCATGTCGTCATGTCCTCGAGGTCCACGTTTGGTTCATAAAAGGAGCTAATGTTGTAAGAATCTGATATGTTGAATTAGTAAAACATAACCATCTTGGATGAAAACAGACTTACGCATGTCACAGTGGGGGAATTTGAAATTCTACGCTTACCTTTTACAAAAAGAAATGAAGAGGTTGATATAGTGGGCTCTTAATGGCGTTTTGGCACACGTGCAACAGTGGCTGGGGAAGCAGAGAATCTTGCAGCTCTGATCGCACACAAAATGTCCTTCTTGAGTGGTCGAGTTCGGTTAGAAGCAGATATTTTGCGTCCCAAAATAGCAGATTCCTCGCGGACCTCGCGGCACGTGTTCTTGACAACGGACAGAGGTCCTGTCTGATCCATGACCCCAGCCAAAAGATCAGATCGCATGGGCTTCTGCTGCTTCAGTCGGTGGCCATAGATGATAGCCTTGACAGACGAGGCGTAGGAAGAGTTGACCAAATCCATTGCCTTCACGCCGCCACGTCGTAGGGGTTGACCAGCAGCATGGAGTGGGAATTTTGTAAGCTTGCCTGTAGGCACCCACCACAGATTGGGCAGTGGATATCCCGGTATCGGCTTGGTAAGTCCCATCTCAAACAAGACTGGGTAAACAATATGGTCCCAGAGCCACTCCAGTGTCTCTGAGGAGGTCGGATGAAGAGCGTACTCGTTGATGGCCGCCAGAGAGATTCCCATAAGTTGCAGCGATCGAACTCCGGATTCCTGAACCATCAGGGCGTCGCAGCGATGCCTGCTCACGTTGAGCACAACAATCGGACCCCATCTTGCCGCATCGATCATATCCATTTCAGTTGCCGGGAGGAGGAATCGCTCAAAGTTGGGGATGGATCGGATTGTCTGGAGGATAAAGTCAAGTTGCTGGTTTGCCTTGCTACGCCAGTTTGCTTCGGTGTCTGCGGATATGGATTGGTCGTCTACCAAATAAGCAGAACTAGAAAATCCTGCAGAATTCATGCGATCTCGCAACTCGACAAAGGAAGTTGCCAGATCGGGCTGGCTCTTCTTGAGCAGCGAAATACCATCCCGCTGGACAACTCCAGCAATAATCGAACGGCCCATCTCCAGGCATTCGATGGCAGCAAAGGGGCCCTTTCGGAAATGTAGAGCAATAGCGGCAGCATCAGATGAGATGGTAACAGCCTGAGTAAGAATGTGTTGTTTGTCGGTATTTTGCAGGGAGTGGGGCGTGAGTCGCGGGATCAGTTCGATTGTAGCTTTGGCGATGACGTATGTTTGAGGGTCAATAAGGATGTCTTGCGTCAATAGAAAGTCGCGGCCAGCTGCCAATCGAGCGCTGATGGTTGATGAAGAAGAGCACAGCGCCTCAATGAGGTGATCCCGGGTTTCTTCAATGTCGGCAACTTCTCCGGCGCGTTTGTATCTTCGATGAAGCACACTTGCGAGGTTGTGCAGGCGTCGAGCTCGGCGTGGATGGTGATCTGGGGTCCCAATGACGCCCTCTCGTGTTTGGCGAATTGCTTCGTCGAGGTCGGACTTCTCTCTACTATGCCGGTATCTCTCTGCCAACAAAAGTCCAAGATTGTTCAATACTCCTGATCGCTCGGGGTGGTCAAGAGCAATGGTATCGGCAGCTCTTTTCAATGCCCAATAGCCTTCCTCCAGCAATTGAATGTCCTTGAAGTGACCGTACGCCGCTCTCAAGTGAATACCAAAGTTGTTCAGCCATCTGGGTAAATCAATGTGCTCCTTTGGCGTTGCCTCGATGGACTCCCGCGACACATCCAGGGCTTCCTTTATATGGGCACCCTTGCCACTGCGGCTGTACCTTTCTGCCAGCCGAATGGCAAGGTTGTTGAGAAGCCTGGGCCGGTCCAGGCCACTCAATGGGGTTTCGGCAATCGCCCGTCGGGTAAGGTCAATGGCCTCTTCGAGATCCACCATCGCTCCAGTCCGTATATGGCGATCACCTAATCGAAGTCCGAGGTTGCTCAACCGCGATGCGTGGTCTGGGTCGTCTGGCTGGGTAAGGTCAAGAACCTTTCTGGCAATTTGAATAGCCTCCTCGAGGTTCTCCATTGCTCCAGTACGAGAATACCTGTCACCTAGTCGCATAGCGAGGTTGTTCAAAAATGCAGGTCGCTCTGGGTGATCAATCGGTATGAGCTTAATTCCCTTTCTTGCCTTTTGGATCGAGTCGTCGAGGTCCTTCATCTCTCCAGTTCGCAAATACCGGTCCCCCAGGTAGAGTCCAAGATAACTTATGATCCTGGCTTGATCTGGGTGATCATCTTCTGTAAAATCGCCAGCCTCTATGGTGATGCTAATGGCTCCTTCCAGATCGGTTACTTGTCCTACCCGGGAATATTTACGATGCAGTTGCTTCCCAAGGTTGGTCAACCACTGAGTTCGCTGAGCGTCTTCTTTTGGAAGAATATCAACTGCTTTTCGCAATAGAGAAATGGCCTCATCAAGGTCTTCCAATACCTGCGTGGTCGAGTACCTGTCGCCTAGTCGGGTTCCAAGGTTGTTTAACAAAGCAGCTCTGATGTCATCGGCGGATGATAGGGTCGCCTCGAGACCCTCGCGTGTTACACGGATAGATTCCTCGAGGTCTTCCATCGCCCCAGTCTCGAGCCACTTTTGGCCCAGTTGGAGTCCAAGGTTGCTCAATCGTGTGGCGCGATCAACGTGTTCCGGTGGAGTGGCATCGACAGCCTCCTGCGTGGTATCGATTGCTTTCTGAAGATCCTCTCTTTTTCCAGTGAGGGTGTACTTCTCGCTGAGTCGGAGTCCGAGGTTGGTAAGCAGCTCCATTCGCTTAGGGTCGTCTCCTCGGCTCAAGTCGATAGCCTCCTGGATCAGGGAAATAGCCTTCTCGAGGTAGATTATGTCGCCAGTAGCTGAGAACTTCTCGCCAAGTCGAACGCTGAGGTTAGCCAACCATTTGGCACGATCCGAGTGTCCCTTCGGGGTTGTCTTGACAGCCTCTTGCAATAGTCGAATCGATGTCTCAAGATCGTCCATATTCTTGGTGTACGAGTACCTATCTCCGAATCGAACTCCGAGGTTGTTAAGACGTGCGGCCCGGCTTGGATGGCGTTTTGGGGTCGTATCTACAGCTTCTTGGGCGAGGCGAATGGCTTTCTCCAGGTCGGTAACCTCTGCCGTAAGTGCGTACCGGTCGGCCAGTCGTACTCCGAGGCTGTCGAGTATTTGAGGTCGTTCCGGATGACTAGCTGAGGTGGTTGTCTTGGCCTGGTGCAATCTGCGGATGGCTTCCTCAAGATCTGCGGCTTGCCGAGTGCGCAAGTATCTGTCGCCGAGGAAAAAGTCGAGGTTGATGACCATTGTCGCCCAATTGGGATTGTCTGGCGATACTATATTGACAGCATCCTGCCAAACACGAATGGCCTCGTCCAGATCCGCCAACTCCTTGGTGTTGGAATACTTCAGGCCTCTGACGCCGATGAATTGCTTCAGTGACTCGATCCAATCAGCGTGGTCTTCCTCAGTTTCGTCAAAGGCCTCTTGTGATACGCGCATGGCGATGTCGCAATCTGTCGCATCTCCAGTCCGCCACATTCTGTTTCCGAGCAAGAGCGCAACATGATTGAGCAGTATAACCCGCTCCGATTCTCCTCGCGAATACGTGTCGGCGGCCTCTTGCAGCAAGGCCACGGCGGCTTCAGAATCCGACAGATTTTCAGTGTACGAGTACTTCTCGGCCAGCAGACGGCCAAGGGCGCTTATGTTGGTGACACGATCCGGATGGCCAGCGTGTGTTGAACTGACGGCCTGTCGCCATTTGCGGATTCTGACGGCAAGGTTGATCCTGTATGGCAGGTACCGAATGAAAAGCAGAATGCGCCACACAAAAAAAGCAAGTCTCCTCAGAAGCCCCATCACCAAGCTTAAAATCTGGGTGGCCGTTAGCAGCCAGCATGTGTCTCGTGCGCAGTCGAGTGCAAACTCACCAAGAAAAAATACATGCTGAAGAAACAGCGACCACGGCCGGCCGCGGCATTGAAAAATTGACTTGGGGCCTTGTTAGATGTGTTTGGAGTTGGGCGCGGGATACCATTGACTCACATGTGTTGTATGTCGAAAGTTAGGTTGTCGTTGCTAGACCATTGTGGAAACCTGGAGTTGGGCAGGACTAAATATTTGTTGGGCTGGAAGCAGGGCGATAGTTCGGTGCGTATTTTGGATGGTGTCCAGCCCCCACCCCAACCACGTGTGAGTTCTTACTGGGGCCAGCCTGAAACGTAGATTTGCGCTGTAAAATTTCGTCATGTCTACAGCAATTCAACGCCTGTGAGTGGTTGTCCGGCCACTGCGGAGCCAATATGCCAGGGTGTACACATTTGGGCGCCCGCGGTTGGCGACTCTGACAACGATGCCCATGCGGTCGCCAACGTGGCCACGACCTACATGTACCATGACAACCCAAGCCGTGGCAGAGCTGCCCAGCCGACAGCGTGTGCAGCTGCAAGTCGCCAGGGCTCCGTTCCCATTTGAGAAGCCCGAGGCCAAATCCAAAGTGTGTGCGCTAAGTTGGTGGAGATGGCACACTGCATAAGCCGTCCTGCAAGGGGCTTCCGATTGGCCAGATCTGCAAAATCCGTTCGTCTCATTGGATCTGGGGAAGCTCCAAGCTGTTCTCCAGCTCTTGATGGAATGAATCAAGCCCTCCGCCTTGCCAATTTCCACCACGGATGAGCGACGTGGCATGCAAGAATACTTCTCCCAACTAGCACAGAGGCGAGCCAATTGATCTTTCTCGCCCCAAAAAGTCGGTCGCTGATCAGGGACCCAAGGCGGGCGCCAAATGCGACAGTTAGCGCCCAGCGGCTGGCTGGGCCATAGCCCTCGTCGAGGCCTCGGAGAAAAGAGATAAAAATAATTACCATGAAGATAATGCTTGCTGAAACAGTCTCATTGCAAGCAGCTTCTGAGCCCTTGCACATGCGGATAGTTTCATTCGACTTGGTGCCTCCAATCGCTTAACTTCTTTGATTTCGCATTCCACCCATGGCAGCCAAAAAGAGGGCATCACGTGCCTCGCTAACCGCTATTCACCGTTCGCTCACCGCTCTTTTCGCTCACAAGAGAAATTTTGTGCCTAATTGGGACAGACCCTGGCAATTGATTTCTTGCGTTTATTGCGTGCATTTGAAGTTCGCTCGGTTAGATTTTAGCGATTGTGGTCGTACCAAGAAAAAAAAAAAAGAAAAAAACTCCCTTTCCCCCTCCCCCCCAATCGTCGTATTTGCGACGGGGTAAGAACCAATTTTGCTGTAGAAAGTTACATGTTTCCACTCTACCCATTTCGGGCTCGTATCAAAACTCGCGTCGTTGTGCTTTAAGTTTCTAGTATTTCGGACATTTTCCAACTTGGAGGGTCCAATCTATTTGCTGCTGCCATCGCCCCATTGCCCAGGCAACGGTGTCACAGGCGAACGGGTGAAGTCAGCATTCCGTGCCGCTTTCCAATTAGACCTCGTGTTCTCGGTCGAGTAAAGTATGTTGTTAAATATTATGTTTTTCCTTTTTATGAAACTTATTTCTTATTCATCTCGCTTAGGCGTGTCTCAGCCTCCCAGCCTCCCCCTTTCTTCACCTACCCTATAGTCTATGTCCTTGACCCCCAAGCCAGATGGTCAGTATGATGTACAACCACAAGAATCGAGACTCGGTGCAGACATTTTTAGACACGGGGCAAAATCAATATCACCACAAATTCATGAATGATTTGATCTTGTGGTGGTTGTAGTATCATACAATAAAGTAGTTGTGGTCGAGGCAAGATCCATCCATCAACATCAAAGTGTCACAATACAAAACCACTTGTTCGAGATTTGCATGCAGTGGATAAGAACTGAGTTGTAAACAAAATGGCCCAAGTCCTAGCTAGACCTGATCATAACCATACAGGGACGTGGGTCAAATTGGATGCAGTGTTATTGTTCTGTTGAGTTAATAAAAAGCTGGCTTTAGCAAGCACGAGGAAGAAGGCATGGCCATCACTATGTGACTGACAGGGAAAAAAATCGGTCTATGAATGATTGGCATCAATAGTTGCTATTACAACGGGTACAGTGTCCCCGAAATTGGCCCGCCATTTGTAGATGGATCATTCACAATAACGTATCAGCATCTTCAGGGTTCTCATGGGTTTTGCCCATCTGCAGTTGGCTGATGATAGCAATGGCCCGTGCTGTTTCGGTAAGCAAGTCAAGGATTTGGGAGGTGTTATCGCGGGCTAAAAGAAAACCGTAGGGTGTTTGGTAACAATGGCAGTGACACCTGTATTGCTAACTTGTTTGCTCTTGAAACATAGACGGTCTGCATGGAAGCGTCGCATAGGTCTAGCACAAATATTGACAATGGAGTTGGGCGACTTTTTTTTTGGCATGTTGTTAGTCAATCACCAGGGAATATCCTGCTTTGATAACAAGCACAGTTCAGGTAGGTTGCTAAGTAACGGTTCGCTTAACGGCTCGACATGAGCCGTATCGGTCCGCGAGGATCGCGATACGCAGTTCGACATCCGTAGATTGGAAAGAAGCAAAATCTTACACTCATGATCTGTAGGGTAACAATGATAGATAGGATTCTTGGTTGTTGAGCGTAAATTAAGGGTGCGATCGCTATAAACAAGTGGCGTGGACACTTCAAACAGCGCTAAGGCGTTTGCAAACATCGTTGATTACTGTGCAGGGACCTGTGGTTCGGACCTTTTATCCTTCACCCGTCTCTTCGGATGCGTTCCGGGACACGGGATTGAGCCCTGAAAGAAGGCCTCCAAAAAAACCCATTGAGTAGATATTTGGGTAATTCGGCAACTGCGATGCGGCAACAGTCCGAGAGGTGCGCGTTGCCTTCTGATTCTTTCACTGTCTTGACTTTGTAACCAATGGCTCTGCTCGAAAATGATGAATCAAGAAAAATGATAACTGGATCACGCCATGGCACTATTCCTTGCGTCCAGACAACGAAGACGGGTGCCAGCTTGTCCTGGGGTCGATCTGTCAATCATCCGAGGGCATCTGTGCCGTGTCGAGTGGCACGGCCCCCGCGAAGACCCAGGAGGCTAATAAAACGAACGCGTCTAGTCAAAGCTGCAACGGTGCGCTCGGACACAACAACCATTATCAATGAGGTGTCTCTTGCGCTCTTTGTGATGAGAGGGTGATGAAAAGCAGCCAGTTTGGAAATATGCAGGGTCGTATTGCACGACCTGAAGGTCCAGTAACCTTGCTTGTGGCAGATGCAGGCGACAATTTTATTTTTCTGGATATCATCGTGCGAGTATTTCTCTCTGTCTTCTTTGAGGTTGTTTATGAGCCCGCCCATCAACGTCGACGCTTGTCGCGGTTTTGCGGTCGGCTAGTTTTCAAAGTTTTTGACCGAGACTGTGCCGACATGTTCTGGATGAAAAATCGACACTAACAGGGCGGGAAACAGACATCGAGGGGGAAGGGCCGAGAGGGATTGTTGCGAGTGGCCCAAAGGCCCTCAGCCGCTCATTAACTAGCCTGCTTCTGATTTGCTCCAAAGCTCAGCACGGCTCCCACTAGCCCCAAAAGGTGTCACAGCTCTGCCTGCTTCTGGCCTTCGCATCGTTGACTACTTTCTGAATCGAGAGGGCACCTACACTAATTCACCCATCAGACATGATTGCGATCGCCATAAAGGGACCGAGGGTTCCCCTTAAGGCTGGGATCCCTCACTCTCCATCGAGCTTCCATTCATTCTGCACACATCTTCACCCAACTTTGGGTTTTCACTCGCTTCAACTCAAAGGACCCTGGTGGTACTACTGGCTGGACCATTTCGATTGGGCACACATTGATTGCGTGCCCACTTTTCTTTTTGTTAAAACATTATACCCTCGACATTATCATGACCGCCAACGCCAATAATGACAAGCCCTCCTGGGGAGCCTCGCTATGTATCTTTCTCTGCCTTCCTTTTGCTTCTTCTGGAAAGAAGCGGGGACATGGATCTTCTTCAGACGCTGCCTCAAGAGGCCGATTGAGCAATGAGAGACTGTCCGCGGGCCAGGACCAAAAGCCTACCACCATTGTCTGCGATGAGCCACCAGCCACTCCCCGTCCGTCGACAGCTCCGGGGTTGATGTCTCAGAAATGTCCTTCTTCCACCGTCATCAACCAATTCGAACAAGATGGAGATGTGCTGAGGAGTAAATTCGCTCCTCCTACTCCGCCCCCAAAATCTCTGGCTCGGTTCAGAATCGCATCGACCGACAAGCTACATTCATTCCCGTCACCTATCGAGGGTATCGTGCCAGGAATGCGCATCCAAAGCTGGCCATGCGCCCTGAACCCAACGAACGCGAAAACGCCGACCGAGTCCCGCCAAAGCTTTGCGCTCTCAGCTCCTTACTATCCTTGCAACCTAGACGACTCCCACGTAATGGCACAAAATCCGTCCTCAATCATCTACCAGCATGGCAACCCCCCAACTCCCAGTGTTGATGGATCTAGCCGCTCTCGTGCTTATTCGATGCCGATTCAGTCCGTCAAGAAGCACATTGCCACTCTTGTTAAGCCAGACATGATGCCTGACAGTCCCGTTCATGCGAAGAGTGAAGGCGGCCTTATAACTTCGACCATCACGATGGGGGCACAGCCATATAACTGCAGCCAATCGCTTACGATCCCCCCGAGTCCTCGTACGCCGCTATCCTTTGATATATCACTATCAAAGTTTCCGCTTCCGCCCTCAAAGTCCCTTTTCCTAGAGGCTCTAACGCCAGGATACCGACAGTCTCTCTCTTTTGTTTCACATTGGGTGTACTTGCAAACCAATGAAAGTTTTGTAACCATAGAAACCGATATCCCTACTCCACTTACAACGAAGGAAATTATTTTTTAACAAAATTTCCCCAATTACCCACTTCTATCTGTGGTGACATGATGTGCATGTTTATGTGTAACTGCCTTAATTTAAGTGACACAGAAGAGTGCCTCTAGCCCCAGACTTAGGCCACTATTATGAAACTAACTAGGTCTGCTAAGGAGGCAAGAGGATTTGCCAAACCCGTGGTTTAGCCATCTGGAAACGAGTCAAAGCTTATCAGACGACCAGACTTTTAGACTAGTCCAAAAATGATCCGTCTGATCATGTTGTTGCTGTGTTGAATTACCCAGTTTCAAGCCAATAGAGGATTTTCCACAAGCTTGCATGAAATATTACTAATCTATGACGCCAAATATCCGTTTCTGTAATGTTTTCAAGGATACGAGTTTATTCACGTCGCCGTGTGCACAATTCGCTCGCTGCGTAATGCGGTTATTCGAACAGGACATGTCAAGATTGAGAGCTGTCGTCGTCTCAAGGGCCTAACGATGAACGATCCTCAGCTCAAATTATGCTGGATTTTTGAGTTGGCCCAGGCCGGATCGGCTTCATTGACTGAAGGCGAACGTACCGAAGCCGCTTTGGGTCTGAATTTTCTTACCATGTTAGAACTTGAAATTCCACATCATGTCCTGTGAGAATTCCGACCTCTTTCAATCTTCTTCTGTCTTCTTTTATCTGTATGTTTGTATAATTGGGGCATAGCCCCCTGAAATGGAGTACTGCCATGAATTGGGTATTGTATTCTAAATTGTCACATTGCCAGCTACTGCAAAAGTGAAGTGAACACTCCGCTAATGCGTAGGGGAATGGTACCCTATATTCGTTTGATACAAATGAATTGATGTATCTGTTTCAAGCCAGAATAGTTCAATAGGCGAAGCTATCCTGCGCAGACAGGGTCTGGTATTGAGATGTGCTGAGGGCTGTTTGTGGATGTGGTAATTATCAGTTACAGGAAAAAAACAGGATAGTGTAATTTTTCATTATATCTATTTATCATTCTTTTTCAGCAGGAATGTGACGAATACCGAATACCACTGAACCCTCTGGAAATGATCATATCGGCCTGCCTCAACGACTACGAGCGACTGCTTGGGATGAGTTTAGGTGTTCCAGAGCTTGCCGCGGTGACATAAGAAATTTTGCCTTCGGGAGTCAACTCATAAAAGATGACAAAGTGAACATTGTATCCTTCTCCTTTGCGCAGGGTTGGACCGAAACCGAGAACATCCTATTGATTAAGTCAACTGGCTGATGACTATTGGGAACATGAGGAAAGACATACCTCTTTAATATCGACGACGGCAGTGAACTTGACGTCGGCGGTGAGGGCAGCACCGTTGTTGTCCACTGCCACAGACCTCAGGTCGACTTCCTCATTGAAGTCTTGGCGAGCTTTGCGAAAGAACCCAATCACTTCATCTTTACCTTTCAAAGTGTGTTTACCATCCAGGATAATAGTGACATCTTGGGTGTAGAAGTCGGGAAATGTGTCGAAATCGTTTGTACTGAAGGCATTGAGATAGCGACTGAGATCATCTTTGGAGCGGATGACGTTTGCGCCAGTTCGGGATGCTTTTTGTAACAAATACGCATCCTCGTCAAATTCTTTGATGTGGCCCTCTTCATTCAGAGTGTACCAGACATACATCTTGACTAGTGGGCCGTGGCCAGGCCACACTGGTCCCCAGATTCCGGCAAAATTGTCGGTTTCAAAATTGTCGTTGCCGCGAAATTGGACAAGGACCTCGGTGGCGACACGGGTGCCCGTTTGGTCGATTGCGGCTCTTTGCAAATCGATCGTCTCGCTCACGCCGACGTGTATTTGATCGACCCATTCTACGAACTCATCAAGAGTCTTATCGGGGATAGAACTAAATCTAAACTGATGAAGTATAAGAGGTGGATAGAAGGAATCCGGATATGGGGGCTTACTTACAATAGCATCTTTGGCATAATACGCAGTGTACGCAGCAGAGTTATTGGCGTTGAAGTTGTTGAAATAATCTTCGAGATCTGCTTGGCTTCTTATCGACTTGGTGCCAATGGGGTATTTTGATGAGTAGCCCATTTTTGTGTCTTGATACGATCTGTGTATGTGTATTGGCTGCTGAGTGTTTGTATAATAGGGAAAGAGTTGAATGAAACGAGGCGGACAAGACGACTGATTTTAAACCCCCTCTAACCCACACGGTTCGCGAGATTGGTGGCTATTACCCCGCAATTAAAAGCGGATATCGGATATTCGGGTGGCAATTGGCAGGGAAAAAGTCCGCTTGTCAGCGGAATGAATAGGCAGTGGCTGACAAAACTGGCGGGCGACCTGGCTAACACGGACACTTTAGTTTTGCGCAATTGTTCAAGCTGCCCTTGGAGCTGGCCCTGTGACTTGTTTTGGGCCGAGTGGGATTGGGTGGGGCCGGTTTATCCTGAGAACTTTTGAACCCTTTTCGTATTCCATCTGGGTCTGAATGTTGGAATGAGAAATGCCGATGAGAAAAATTCCCATGTGGATCTATATTGCCTTGATTTTGGTTTCACAGTAAACAAAGCAGGTTAAACATGAATTTTAAGCGGGGCAATGTTACTTCTATGAGTTAAATTTCGCAAATGTGAAATATCGTGTGGCATGTGTCGATCGTTCGTCATGGCCTCATCTCTCATATGACGTCGCATTTGCTTCTCAATGAAAGACCAACATATAGTAGTGGACCGGTAGCCTTATACTCGCATTGGTCACATTAATAGTCAGTAATGTCCGGTTTTCTCCCGATGATGCCGAATACCACCTTCATGTGGATCTTGAATTTTAAGCTGAATTATCATGTAAGCGGAAGACGGAAGCAAATCTTCGGAGAGAAAGAACTAGAAACTTACTCCAGTGGGGTGGACTCTTGGGTTTGTTTTTTATTTTTTTCAATTCTACCATAAAATCTACAACGAGGGCTTCTTCAATTGGGTTTTGACTAAGTATGCCACTATAAAACCGGATGTTTTGATGTATGAAAACGAGATGTCTTGGAAGGGAGCAACTCGCAACAAAAGAATACGAATTCACGAGAGCGATGATGAAATGATACGAGATGAAAATAGCCAATGTTTTCAAATATATGGAAAGAATAATCATTCCAACATTGTTCATGTCTCTGGGGAGTTTGGTATCTGAATGCACTGAATATGACCAGTCTCGCATATGCTTATGAAGAGCCTCGTGCTTTAAACCAACCATTATAGTGTGGATATACGAACCAAGCACACCTAGTGTCCATTGATTTCTCTGGATGCTCAAGTACAACATCAAAATTGCGCACAATTTGAGGTATGACCTTGGTCATTTCCAGAAGGCTGATGTTTCTGCCAATGCAGGTTCGAGAGCCGCCTCCAAACTGGAAAATTACATTAATTTTTGGAGTTTTAGCTTTAAATAATTGGAAAACATACCGCAAACATCATGGATTCCATGGTGCTAGTTTTCTCATTTCCGATCCAGCGTTCTGGTCTGAATGTCTCGGGATCTGGGCCGTAAATATCCTTGTTGTAATGTAACACCCACGCATTCACTCCGACCTCGGTCTGTCAATCACAATTAGCAAAACGGTATCGCATGATACGAGGAGTGCATACTCCTTCCGGAAAATAGTATCCCGACAGCTCCATGCCACCTTTGGGTACGACGCGAGGTAATATCGTCCCGACTGCCGGGTGCAAACGCAGGCTCTCTTTTATGACAGCCTGCAGATATGGCATGCTCTGAGCTTCCTGGAAGGTCACTGGATCGGAAATGCGACCGTCTGTAGCTTGGGTATCGATTTCATTGCGCAGCTTTTTCAGTTTTTCGGGGTTTGTATACAGATAGTAAAACACCGAGCTTAGTGTGATGGCAGTGGTGTCTGATCCGGCTCCAATGTTGCTTCCACAAGCATCCATGATGTTTGGCATTTTAATACGACCCTCTGATTCTAGATCAAGTACCTTCTTCAAGAATGTATCGTATTGTTTAGTATCCTTGACGGTGGAATCAACATTGGTCTGTCGGTTTTTGTTTATCTGATCGAGCGTATAAGTGACCAACACGGAGGTATTCGACTTCTTGCCGAGAACAGAATTGAGCCCGATAAGCCAAGGCACGATATTTGGGACGATGCCGAAAAAACCCAAGAAGTCATTTGCCATGTGGATACCTTTGATCATGCCAGTTGTGTCGCCTTCGTTGTTCATCATTCCAAAATTCTTATTGAACTTGATGGTGCTCAGTCAGTACTTCTTTTGTGGCTTCGTCGAAAGTCTGAGGCCTTACAGTGATTTCGCCGATTACATCAAAAGCGTAGAATTGCATCCAGCGTGGAATGTCGACGAGACGTCTGTGCTCGGAAAACTCGTGCAATTTTCGAATGCAGACGGTGGTCATCTCGTCAACGGCTTTCTCATAAGAGACCATAGATGACATTGTGTAAAGACTAGAGATCTTCCTTCGTCTCTCTTTGTGCCTTTCGTTGTCAAGTATCGGAAAGATGTTTTGCGTTTCAGGGTCAGGGCTGAGCAATGGTGTGTAATAATGACTCTTGGTAAACTTCCCTCCGAGCTCGTAAATGGCTTTGACATCTTTCGGTAGGCTGACACTATATCGATTGGGCCCAACACGAACCACAGGACCTGTTGCGACGGCCGCGTAAGTCTCCAAGTTGTAAAAAAAAATACAAGAATGCCACGAACCGTGTTTATTATGGAGACGGATGTATTCCTCGTTTGATTTGCCATTCACGACAAGGACGTACTCCCACCAGCGCGTTACCCGGGCAAGGAATGGACCAGGAATCTTTCTCAAAGGTGAGAAGAAAAGAGAGTGGAATAGAGGTAACAGATAATAGGATGACAATAAAACGATAACGATGGACAGAAAAGCTTTTGCAATTTCTTTGGGACTACCATCTCGCAAACCCGCAAGGTCGATTGTCTGCGGGATGAGGTCGGTGGCAAGCGCCTCCTTCAAGTTATTTAGGACTGTCATTTTTGGCTAGTCACCATAAAGTCGCGTAAAGTGATCGAAATTGGTGGGTGGAATAGTTCTAGTTATAGCTAAGCTCCATGCTGCGCGAACGAATCAAGAAATGGGACAAATAGGACTGCATGGGATCCAGACAGCCCCTTCGGTGGAGGTCCTCTCAACTGAGTGGCGCTTGATTCTGCTGTCTCACACGATTTCTCGGATTTGAAACACCCTACCGAGGATATGTGGGAAGATGAATACCGGGGCCCCACGTTATGCCCACACAAAAGTCGCTTGATATCCGATTCAAGTGTCGCATCGTCACCACCCTGAGGAGACTTCCCCACCCGTAGGAATACGATCAAGACGCATCCCCACTGACTCCCCACTGAACAAAAAGGACTGGGTGCGGGGGGGCGCAGATCACTAGTGCCATTGAAATAGGCAGGTGGGTTCGAGAGATATGGTGGCTCAGCAACTGTTGATGCAAGCCTCTGAAAGTTGCGGATAGTAGATCAAACCTCTGTGTTGGAGTATAGCCTGTTTCTGCAATACAGATCAGAGTAAATTTACGGATTGTCCTCCAATCAACTGCCATGTACGGATGAAGAGATTACTATAATGAAGTAAACAGGCTGAAACTACTGAGAAATATTACTTGGAATATCTAAGAGAGGTGCTTTATAGTATTGCTTTGCTGACGGCCTTTCTTCTCATATAAATAATTCAGGTTTCTAACCATATATGTCTTGCATACAATAAAGGTATTAACTTTTCTAATTGACCCTCCAAGATTGGCTCTTACAGAGGCCATAGGTAGGCAAACTCTATATCATGAGATATTATGCAGTTGGTCATTTGGCATTTCTAAATACTCAATTCATTCCTGGCACATCAAACTGATGATAATGTAGTCAACGAGAAATAAATGCAGATAGAATGGAAGAGGTGGTTGATGTAAAAAAGTGAGCATATTCCGCAAATTCCAAGTCATCTTTATTTGAATTCAAGTAAACAATATTCTATTTGGTAAATTCAACTCCCTTAGTGTTCATTCAAAGTGGTGGCAAACCCACGATGGCCAACAAAGGTTTCTGAAGGATCCCACTCATTCCTGATTTGAAGCCATTTCTTTAGAGCCGAATCCGTCATAACCTATTGCCATTGATATTAGTATTGATACTAAAGTAGCAGAGACGGAATAACTCAGGGACTTGCCTTTGGCTTTCTGTGTTTCTCGTTAAAATCGGCAATGTAAACACCACACGAGACCTTATCAGCCTTGGTATACGCATCGAGCAGCCACTTGTCCACAGCTGCGTCAAGCTTAGAATCCTTCCAACAGCACATTGTTGATACATATGTCTTTTGCGGCAAGCTAAGAGCTTGATCTGCTTCATTCGGGTAGTAATCTAGGGGGCAGAATGTCCCTGATGAGAGGCGAGAGGGGAGGTCAAATAGCGCCGGGGTAACAGCCTCGACAACCTAATGCCTTTTAGCGGGACTGAACTCCGTCATGATCCAAAAAAAAAGGATACTTACTTCGTCATCGGAGAATTTGGGATCCACCAAAATACTATCCACATTCCATCTCTCGCCGTTGCCCTGGGGCTGGAAGCTCTCCTGGAGGTCCCAAAGCTCCTCCCAGGTTCGTTCTAACAATGGAACCGTGGTGATGATGTGACCCTTGAACTCATCTGGGAATACGTCCCAAGGGCTTACCAGAACCCCAGCCTCCTCAATGGAGTCTGCAAACATCGTCTGATTGATTGCGAAAAAGACGCGCTTGCTTGCGGATTCGTGGCCGCCGTTTGGGTCGTCCTTGTCAGCAAAAAATGTGCAAAAGAACAAGTCTATACCGTACTTGGGCACCTTCTTTGAAGTTTGAATGACCCACTTAAGCAGTGGCTTGAAGATATCAGTTGAATCGACAATGATGGTCTTATCAAAGAGCTTCTTTGCGGGAATCGTCCTGACCCAGATCCTGGTCACGACTCCGAAAAATCCCTGGCCACTGCCGGGGGCTGCCCAAAACAAATCGGCATTCTGTTTCTTGTTTGCAATGACGACTTTTCCCTCAGAGGAGACTATTTCAAGTTGTGTAACCCAACTGTCCGAGGTGTAGCCCCAGCCACGCACAAAACAGCCTTGTCCACCTGCGAGCAAGAAACCGCCGACGGCAACAGTTCGCGAATGACCAGCTGCAAAGAATCTGCCAACACTGCTTAGGTGTTTGGTTACGGCCTCGACTCTATGGCCTGGGCTAACCGTGGCAATCTTTGTTGCAGGATCGTATTGGATGTCTTGATTAAGATTGCCTGTATCGATGAGTAGACCGCCATCTAGGAGTGCATTGCAGAAGAACAGATGCCCGCCAGAGCGGACGCCGACCTTCCACCCATTTTCACGGGCTTTATTGACGGCGGCTACGACTTCGGCTGTGGTTTTTGGGCTGATAATTTCTGTAGGATGGACATCAGGAACTCGGCCATTGAAGAACTTGGTGCGAAGTTTGTCGTAGCCTTCAGAGCCTCGAGTAAGAGTATCAAGTTGCGCAACCATGGTGACAGAGAATGAGGTGTGTATTGGATAGTGAAGATGAAAGTCCGTTTCTGTGCTATAATGCAGACTCAAATTGAGCGTTTAGACAACGACCATATTTTAAAGCTAACCAAAAGGCTACACTTGGCTTTGCTCACCGGTTTATCCGGATGGCCATGATCAATGCCACCTGGGTTTGAGGAACCCCACCAGAGCCACCCGGGGTGGGGCGAGGAAGCAGGAATACGTATTCTCCCATGTGCGCCTTTATTCTTGTGCATCCATTAGATTGGGTTTTAGATTGCCTCGAGATTAAATTGGACCAGTAAAGCAAGCCAAAATCCAGCAATTTGTGATATTGAGAATGAATGACTTGCGACTATCGTTGTAGTGCGGCTCCATCCGTTCAAAACTTTGTCATCTGTGTGAATGTTCGCGTTGTCAATTGCTTTGGTAACCAAATAGTGTTGAAATCACGGAGTATTTATTAAGGGTTTTTGATCTTGGTGACAAGTTTTCATATTGCCTATTTATCTAATCCTCGGGCGATACCTGTCACAATCGCAAGAGTCGATGTTGTGTAAAGGGAACCGTGGTTTCTATACACATACGGCTACAGCCTGTACAGGAAGCAGATAAAAAAAGCTTATGACCTAAATACCATTTAGGCCATAGAGTCATCGTGGTTAATTGGATTAAAAAAAACTTCAAAATAATGATTTTTAATATCCAGATCGCCATCTCCAAACTTTATAGAGACGTCAAAAGAAGCATCTCTCCGCACCCCTGCCAACTTGACCTAATCCAACTTATCCCATCCCACTACTTCTATAATCTCCCCTCGAAAAAACGCGCCGATTATACAATATGACATTCTAAATCGTCCGTTGTGTGCTGGTTCCTTTGGATTCCAATCGGGATCCCAATATTGTATAACAATACGTTATGCCAGTCCAGTACAACAATTTGTACGGTTAAGGGGACCGTCATTCGGTGGTTTATTTGCACTAGTCGGTAGCTAACGAATCAATTGTAAAAGCTACCATGCATCCGGCCGGCTGCAATAACATACATGACTAGAATATGCTAGATCCACCATTAATGGGAATATATGCGCCATTAATCCAGCCTGCCTTCTCTTCAGCCAGAGTTGCAACCGCCCAGGCAATCTCCTCTGGGGTTCCCAAGCGTGGGGCAACAGGTGTGCCATCCACAATGGGCTGCAGGGCCTCTCTAACGAAGCTGGGGGCAGCGAAGAATGCATCCGTTCCAACAGGCCCAGGAGCCACAGCATTGACTGTGCATCCGTATTTGCGAGGCAGCTCTGTTGCCCAGCAATGCGTATAAACTTCTGTCAATCCCTTGGTGCCCGCGTAAATGCTCGATTCTGGTGCTGGGGCGCGAGATGCAGAGCTTCCAATGTTGATGATGCGCGAGTTCTCGCGCGAAAGATATTTCAAGACAGCTCTTGTGAGAAAGAAAACACCTCGGGCGTTCAAATTGACAATGTCGTGCCATGCCTTCTCAACCTTTGCATCATCAGGGTCATCCAGAAATGTTGGGCGGTTAATGCCAGCGCTGTTAACCAAGATGTCAATCTTGCCAAAGGCCTTTGCTGCCGCATCAGCCAACACCCGTGGCCCTTCTGGGGTTGATAGATCTGCTTCAACAGCAATGGCCCTGTCGGGTGCACCGAGCGTCCTTAACACGTTTTCCGCATTGGCCTTCTCACTGGGAAAAGGGTAATTGAGAACAACAGAGGCCCCGCGATTGAAGAGTTCTCTTGCAATAGCAGCTCCAAGTCCGGCGGAAGAACCGCTGATGAGGGCTACTTTGCCAGCCAGTGATGCCATGGTTTAAAAGTTGAGGAATAGGAGTCCTTTATGTAGAAGCGGAATGAGGTTTTTCTTTTTCTTTTCTTTTCTTTTTTTTTGAGCCGAGAGTATAGTTAAAGCGGAACCCAAAGATGAAGAGCTCAGATTTTGACAACATTTTGCACAATATATAAATGAAGACGGAGGCGGATGACTCGGCTCGGTTTGGGTGGGCTTGCTGGGGCGTCTCCACCAAGTGTGAAATTTAGGTGAGCTGCTGGCATATGAACCTCCTCTCCCCACCTGCGTGGGTTCCCCGGTGGTATTGGGTAGTGATTACTTGGCCCTGCCAACCACCGCTCCTCTGAGCTCACCCATTCACTTCCGCCTTTGTAGGGTGATATTCAGCGCAAGGTTTCATTTTTTAGACATATAAAGACCTTCCATCACACCAAAATTGCGAAGAAGAAGAATTACTGGGCTTGTGCACCGTTTTTGTGCTTTGCCTCACTTAACATATCTCTAGGCCTTCATGCAAAGCACCGGAATTCCCGGTGTATTGGCCCCGCCATATCCGGGCTTGGTGTGGCAACAATGCGAGCTGCCGGGTGGGGAGCTGTGCGCCGACACGGGCGCCATCACTAATAAATTGTATGAATCGCGCTGGGTGAAGTCTGAGCGACCGATTATTTGACTCTTTATGAAAATTTCGGAAATACCAACCATTGCCTCCGTCCTGTCCAAGTATACCGTGAATCCATCGCTTTTGAAAATGCCCCTCAGTATTGTTGTCGTTGGAGCCGGGCTTGGTGGATTGGCTGCTGCGCTGTCCATCAAACACGAGTCACCCGACCATGATATCTTGGTGGTTGAATCCGCACCTGTTTTGGCTGAAGTTGGTTTCTTGGCATTTTGTACTGGTAAAAAGAAAATGCTAATAAGCTTTCAGATCGGTGCCGGTCTTCAACTTACGCCGAATGCCACGAGATTGCTGATTCGATGGGGACTGAAGCCCAGTTTGGAGAAACTTGCGAGTAGCCCGGAAGAATTTCTCGTCCGTCGGTATGATGGCCGAAAGCTTCTTGGAGAACGTCAGAACTTTGCAGCCGAGATGCTGGGAAAGTATCGATCGTACTACTGGGATATGCATCGAGCCGATCTACAGCTTGCTATGTTTGAGCGGGCCCAAAGTCTTGGGGTCCGATTTAAATTTGGTACTCTGGTGACGGATGTGGACCCTGCAATCCCGCAACTGACCACAGAGAAGGGCGAAAAGATTACCGGGGATTTGATAATAGCTGCAGACGGTGAGAGAGCTCCTGATTTCGCTCTCGGTTGTACCAAACTGACTCGTGATAGGGCTATGGTCTAAGACTAGGTCTGCTGTTCTTGGTAGACCTAGTCCTCCCATCATGACTGGCGATTTGGCTTACCGCATAGTCCTCAGAGAAGAGGAAATCAAGGACCTGGAACTTTTGGATTTTATGAAAAAGCCAAGGGTTTGCTTGTGGGTTGGCCCAGACTGCCATGCCATTTATTATCCCCTGAGGAACAACACCATGGCCAA
Source organism: Calonectria crousiana (assembly GCA_013406985.1). NCBI lineage: Eukaryota > Fungi > Ascomycota > Sordariomycetes > Hypocreales > Nectriaceae > Calonectria > Calonectria crousiana. The sequence continues at coordinate 307,929 of VTGD01000055.1, read as the reverse complement.
CATCGTTCTTCTCGTTCCGGATAACTTGCCAGAAAATGTGGCTAAGATGGCCGGAGATATCTCCGAAATGAAGGAGATATTTGAGAAATGGGATCCGCTGTTAGTTTGCTATCAGATTTTCCGCACACAAGCAACTGATAATTTCCCAGGCTACAGAGATTCCTGTCTCAGGTCCCTAAAATAGAGAAATGGAAACTGATGCATCGTGAGTCATGGAAAAACATGCTAGGAATTTAATCTAATGCAGGGGTAGTTGACGAACTGGAGCAATGGTATAACAAGGAAGCCACGGTTGTATTTTTAGGCGACGCTTGCCACCCAATGCTTCCTTACATGGCACAGGGAGCCGGTTCGGCTATCGAGGATGGTGCTGCACTGGGAATCCTTCTTTCCAAGGTTCAGGGCCAAGAACAACTACCTCAAGCCTTGAAGCAATATCACAGCATAAGAGCCCCTCGCAGCACCGCATTGCAGAAATGGAGCATGAGACAGGTAAGGTTACCACATCATCAATCAGAAGCTAAATGCAGAATTATTAAACGTCGACATTTAGAGACACATAAACCACTTGCCAGATGGCCCAGAGCAGGAGGAAAGAGATAAGCTTGCAGAATCTCAAGTTTATGATCAACAGCCTGGATATCCATTTTACTGGTAATATCTTGAAGAAGGCTCTTAAAAACTTAAACTCTAACATTATTTTAGGATTGACCCTGCCGCACAAGCTTTTGTTTATGGTTATGACGTAGTTGGCGAGGTGAGCATCTGATTTATCAATCGCTCTCCAGTTCCCCTTTGCGATTCGTTTACTGATTTAATACTTTCGACCACAGTTGAAGAAAATAGGAATTGAATCCGCCCTCCAGCCTAGCCTATAGCGCCCAGGATAGCTGTTGGAGGCTCAGGGACATCGATGATATACTGGCGGCGGGAGCCTTTAGTAAATTTGTGAACTTATCTACTCATCTCTATGACCATGTCTTAAACTGATATAAAAAAAAGGATTGCAACTTTGGATGACTTCTTCGATAAGCTATAATGGAGTGCCGCAGAACTTAACACCTCTTCCACCATAACTCGAGTTTGGTTGGGTTAAATCCCAACTCAAAATATTCTAAATAGAAATTGGCTATCAAATGACGTTGAATACCCACACTAACCCCCGCAGAAGAACTTTTTAGCTTTGCAACTCCCGTAGATAATGAACCAGCCACGAAGAACATCGCAGGCTGAGGCTGATTTACTACTATACCAATGCCATGTTTAACCTTGAAACCAGCTTTCAATGAGCCGCAGGTCTTCACAAATAAGCTGGCAAGGTAGTATGAGGTTTGATGGTTGGATTCAAATACGCTTTATTGGTCACATCACCTGTTGTTATGGTCATAGGCCGATTGCAACTGAAACAGGCTGACTGATTTAATGTTGAGAATTAAGTCACAAAACCGCATGTTGTATTACTGTAAAGACTAACTAGATGAATTTCCTGATTGCTATATCAATTTGCCATCTTTCATTCCAAACAAATGGAATTCTTTGTGCTGTGTTTAATGGCTGCAGGACCTAACTTTGCACACAAACATGCTCAATTTCCATTTTCCTTACGCCTAGCACTCGCCTCTCTAGCCGCATCGACATCTTTGCCATCAACCCAGCTTCCATGCAATCCATCCATCAACTTAAATGGAAGCTTAATCTCTGCAAGAGGACCTTTGGTAATATCAGATGCCTCGAATAGGAGCAAGACGTTGCGGTTCTCGCGATATCTGTCAGCCACAACCAGAACATATCCGTCTTCGTAATCGGCGCCCTCGTATCTTGGCACGAAAACTGGCTCCTGGAAGGTTGAATCATCTCCGTGGCGGTAAGACTGAAGCTCTCCAGTCTCAAAGTTGTAGCAAACCAAGGTGTTGAAGCCAACGTTGCCAACCGCATTTTCATGGTCATTCAGCTTGATCTGGTGGGTAGGATCAACCTTTAAGATCCAAACGCGCGAGTACTTCTTGCCCAGAAGGCGGTCGTCGATGCGGCCGAATTCATTCACGCCATCGACGAGCACACCTTCGGGATGGACCATTTTGTCAGTGCTGGCGTTGGGATCGAACCTGTAGCGGACAATAGGTGCCTTGACCTTGGTTGGATCGGTGAAAAATCTTTCACCTTTGGTGTTGGGAAAAAAGGGAAAATGCACATCAGTCCAGACGTTGGCATCCAATACGAGCTTGCCATCTTCCTCGTAGGCATTGATGGTGTGCGAATAACATCCCTGAGGTGTCTTGAACCACTTGGCATCCTCTGGCTTGGCTCCTCGTCGAGGAATCACGCCCAACAGCTGATGATCCAGGGTTTCATCCCAGTAGAAGTGGTCACCTCCGTCCCGCATCTGCTCGAGACTGGCCTTGAGTCCGTTGATGGGGAAGACAACCCAGTTGTCGGTCGCCCAGAAGTCGTGGATCATGCATGGCCATGGTGCCTTGAACCACACTTCATCCGCGAGCTTGCCGTTCTTGTCGACGGTGAATGAGCAAATGTCAGGAGAAGCTTCTCCTGCAGCCTCGTAGCCGTAGGAAACCAGCTCCCCCGTGACAGAATCCGCTTTGGGATGCGCAGTGTGCGTCGGGCAGCGCAGTGTGCCGTGGTAGTCGATGTATCCTTTGGTTTCAAGCGTGATTGGGTCCAGTTCCATGGGCCGGTTATCTTCTTTGAGTGCCATGAGTTTGTTGTCGTGAAATACCACATGCGTGTTGGCCGTGCTTCCCTTCAGGACATTCTGAACACGCGGATCATCCGTGTACTTGTTGCGATATCTGCCGAAGAGAGCTTGTCTAGCTTCACGTTCGGCAACCAACTTGGGAGTTTTGACATATCGCTGCTTGAAGTCCACGTGGCCGTCCTTGATATAAAAGGAACTGACATTGCCATCACCATTGAGTGGGATTTCTGTCTCGGCAAAAATGGGTGGAAATGCGTGGTCAGGTTGAACACGGTAAAATGCACCATGGATCGTGCTTGGAATCTCTCCAATGACTTCGAGTTCATAGACATCCGCCTCAAATCGCAAGTGATCTTCGTTCCACTTGCTCATAGCATAGTGCTTGGGGAAGCGAGTTCCCCCACTGCTTGGGACACCAGGAACAACGTGCGCCATGATGATTTAGGAGAGAATGATGAAATTGACAGTGTATTGTATGAGTGGTTGCGAGAGAAAAATGACTATCCATAACCCAGGGAATTCGATCCCTTTTATTTTATTCTTCCGAAGCATATGGCCATTCACAAGGGCCGAGAAAGGCTAACGTCAACTCTTGCATCTCGATCTTGGTCATCACCAAGGTGGGATCTCCAGGCCGCCCCACCGCTGTTACAGTGGGGATGAGCATCCCCACCAAAGCCACCATGGCCTGATGCACATCAGTGCACTGGGTGGGCACTGCTTGCTTTTACGCCAAGTTGGCATCGGCGTTGGGAGGTGGCCAGTGCTAACATGCCCATTTTTGGAACCAGAAATGCATAAGGTCTCGTGCAGCCAGCCTTGGTTTCCCCAATCAGCAAACCAAATTATCCTCCCTCAAAGACATTGATAGATCTCCAAGATCTTTTGTTGCCGCTTTTATTTTTATTTTATTTTTGTTTTCATTTTACTTTCAAAATGGTCCAATGGTACTCAGTTCCCGAGCTTCAGTCGCACCACGACCATGCTTTCAGAACTCGACAGCCAGGGACTCGCACCCTTCCCCCGGGCCATGGCGAAGGAAGCTTTGAGCGGGCTCTAGACGCATTTCGAGCCATTGTTGGTGAAGAAAACGTAATAACGGATGATGGCCTCGCAAATTTCCGAGATCCGTATCCCTTGTATCAAGAAGGATTCGAGGCATCTGCTGGCTTATGGTAAGACAATCATGGCTGCATCAATTGGCTCACTAACATATGACAGCCCAAAATCGGTCGAAGAGATTCAAGCAATTCTCAAAGTGGCAAACCAGCACCAGGTTCCCTTGTGGGTTTGCTCGCAAGGAAAAAATTTCGGGTATGTTTTGTCGATTGACCCAAGATTGATTGCTCAGATCGTCGCAGATACGGTGGCCCCGCCCCTAGGGTTTCTGGCTCTGTGGTGCTCTCTCTCCAGCGAATGAAGCGCATTTTGGAAGTCAACGAAAAGCTTTCGTACATTGTGGTTGAACCAGGAGTCACCTTTTTTGATGTTTACAATCATATTGTTGAAAACAAGCTCGACATATGGCTTTCTGTCCCCGCTCTTGGATGGGGTAGTGTTTTGGGCAATGTAAGCCATTTCCATAACGACCTGTTTCCTGCCTCACACTTCTCTAGACTCTGGACCGTGGCCATGGATACACAATCTCGGGTGATCGCCAACATTTCATCGGCAGCTTGGAAGTGGTTCTTCCTTCTGGGGACATCCTTCGCACGGGCCAGTGGGCTGTACCCAATTCTCCCAGCGCACACGCCTGCGCCAACAGCTTCGGTCCTCAAGTTGACGGCCTCTTCCTGCAAAGTAACTTGGGTATTGTCACAAAGATGGCAGTAGCCGTCGATGCAGCCCCGGCTTCCTTCATGGACATTAAAATCCACTGCCCCGAGATTGATGACATTGCGCCACTTGTAGACACACTTCAGCAGCTGGACCGTGAAGGCATCACGCAAAGCCACGGGATGGTTACTAACATTAACCACTTTGCTTCCCATGATGCACCAAAACATGCTCAACAGACAGTACCAGGGCCTCTCACACCTGAAAGCATCGATGCTTTGAAGAAAAAGTACAACACAGGCTACTGGAGGTGTGTGCTTGCGCTGTATGGGCCAAAAGACCTCGTCCTTGCCCGCTGGAAGAGAGTAGAGGAAGTTATCCCTGTGCATATTCCCAATGCTTGGGTAGAAAACACCTTCTATGAGGGGGAGAATGGCAAACCAGTGGATAACAAACCGATTGGAACCTTGGCTGCTGGTGTTCCATCGATGCTCGCAGTGAAGCTTGCAGATTACAATCTCCCTGCTGATGGAAGCGGAGCGGGGGCGCATATTGACACCACGCTTATCCTACCGTGTGAAGGGAAAACAGTCTCTACCTGGTTCAGGAAAGCGAAGGCCATCATGGAAGAACAAGGTGTCGATCCGTTCATTGGCTGCCATGTATTCTCAAAGTATATTCTCTTTGTCCAGGAATACGTCTTTGACAAGACCAACCCCAACCAGCGTGAAGGTGGGCGCAAAGTAGTCAAGGCCCTACTTACGGAGGCGCAGAAGAATGGATTTGCTAATTACCGATCCCATGTGCAACACATGGGTAAGTACCGTTTGGCCGGAATTCGAAGGCGTAATGCGCTAATCCGTTCACAGATGCCGTCCAGAGCTTGTATGGATTCAATGACCATGCTTATAAAAGATTCGTAGAGACTATTAAGGTGCGTAATACTTCCTGCTGTCACGAGCGTTCACTCATAATGCCCCGCTATAGGCTGCTTTGGATCCGAATGGTATCCTCTCTCCAGGAAAGCAAGGAATCTGGCCACCCAACTCAGTCGGCTATATCACCCAGGGGAAACTCTAGATACGGTTCTTGTAGCCCTAATATGAGTTTTCCAATTTGAATAGAAGTATGCGTTTAATATAAATCTTATCATTATGTTGCATGGTTGAAATTATGAATTTTCTTTACAATGTAAGAAAAACATGATCGTGTTTTGCCGTGATTCTCTGAAACGCAAAAAGAAAAAAAAGAAAAAAGAGAAACCGTGTGACACGTCTATATTCTACTTCAAACTGATCCAAGGCGATTCAAATCCAGTTCCCTAGCAATTTTACACACATGTGGTTTCTATAAAAGGTTGGCTATTCTACTAAACAAGTTTTGTTTACAACGCATCTATAACCTGCCTATACAAGGTGTTTGGAGAACCATCTGACCATTTGATCCTCTGCTTGATCGGCCATTTCCAGTTCAACTTTGTTGGCTGGGTCACCTCTGACAGCGAATCCATGCTTCGCATTGGGGATAATTACCACCTCGCTATCTATCTCTTCTTTCTTGTCAAGAATTTCGGCGGTTTGCTGCACCCCTTGTAATGGCAGAGCAAAGTCGATGTCACCAATGACCACGCTGTATGGAAGTTTGACCTTTTCAATATCTTCGGGTACCTTTAACTCGCTCGGGTGGGCAGTGAACGCGGCATCTATGAGGGTTTTCCCATTGCGTGCTAGGCCACCGTGAGCAAGCTGTGTCGCGCCGTACCCGCCCCAACAGAAACCCACGACGCCGACTTTCAGGTTTTCCCCCTCAGCGCAACGGACGTCGTCCATGAATTTTTGGACAGATGGGTAGCGTTTTTCAGGGTTGTTACGCATACTAAAAGGGACGAGAACGAGAGCTGCTTTCAAAACTAACCACCTAGTCCAGATGTCAGACTGACTTACGCTGCAGGGCAGAGCCGGAACTTACGGTTTCACTAGCCATCCCCACAGACCTCTTTCGGTGATGATTCTATCTACTAGAGCCTTTGTTGCTGCTGGTGCAGCAGTTCCTGGTTTTCTTTAGCGGCTGGACGAATGTCATGGCGGTACATCTTGAAACTGACCGTACATAAAGTCCGGAACGTATACCTTACAGCTGGTCCGCTCAGCATAAGAATCGGCAAGCTTTCTGAGGTTGGTTGTGTTCCACCCGAATGCATCGGAGAGCACAATTATGAGCCCTCTTTTCGAAACCTCTTTGAAACGTGGCTCTGCAACATAGACGTCGTGGCTGTGAATCTTGGTCTCAAACCCATTGACTGGGCCGGCATGATCATGGCCTCTGTAGCAGTCGGCACACGGCATTTTTCCGTTGTGGAAAGATGGATTCAAGTCAAAATGCAAAATTGAGAAACGGGCAAACTAGGCAAGCACACGGACAAATGCACTCTTGAACTCTCTGCAGCGTCAACTTACAGCTTATGTTGACGTGCCGGATACAACTATAGCCGATTTATGGGAAGCTTTCGGGTTAGCCGGCGTTGCGCCCCACGAACGGTGTTTAATAAGCTCGGTGGGCACTTCTCAAGCCTCCCCACCGACTCAGGCGGGGCCCGCCCAGTCCGTGACCGTGCCAAGGGTGGCGGCATTGGCGCATTGATTCATTTTTCTGTCTGTCTTACGGTGATGTAGGGTATGTTTGATCGTCCCTTAATGACATCAATGATGCGGGATGTTTCGCTAGAGTGGTCCAAAAATATGACCGAAATCGCGGTCACTCTACAGCGTATTTAAGTCAAGAGTGTTACGATGTTATAATGTCCTCTCAGACTCAATATTTTTGGGCATTGACCAGTCGAAAGTTGATTGAAATAAGTTAATTATGTGCACTACTTGAATGTCCCTCTACCTATTACCACCAAGGATTAGGGGCAATGTCAGTGTAGACTCGGAATCCACTCTCCTTTGCATTTTTGAAGGCTTGGTGATGTTCTTCCAACTTGTACACCTTATGCGTCGAGCCCCCGCGTTCCCCGAGTTTAAGGACCCCTGAGTTAACCATCTTGATGGTTAAATCCATTCCACCACGCGAGACAATCACCTTTCCAATGATCTTTATGTTCTGGTGCATTATAAGAGTGTAGGGTACGGAGATGGAGCCGGATGGCGCACCGCTGAGGACTACTCTTCCTTCTGGCCGTACTGCATGGATGGCCGCTGAGAAATAGGGCGAGCCTGTCAGACTACCTGATGCCCAGTCGTTGTATACTTCAACCCCGCGTCCGTCAGGGGTAGCATTTCGAATGGCAGCGGCATCAGCTTCATCATCGCCAGTCATGACTACATATTTGAAGCGCTCGTGGTTTCCGAGCTGCTCAGCTAGTCGGGCAAGTTTCTTTTCACTGCGACCAATTGCGATGACATTGGCACCAAGAGCAAGGGCCAAATCAGAGGTGATGCCACCATAGGTACCAGTGGCAGGGCCAAGTGCAATAGTTTCGCCCGCTTTCAACTGGGCGGCTTCGCAGAGCGCACCGGCTGATATGGAGTAAAAAGATATCTCGTGGAGGTCTGCCGGGGTATAGCCAAGCTGCTTGCACAACCGGTCCTCGTCCAAAATAAAAACGTTCTCAAGGGGCACCTTTTGATATTGCTGCAGGGCCCCATCACGCCATTCTCCCTGCATGAGCTTGCGGCCTCTGGTGCCTTCTCCACCATGGTGTCCTTGGATTATGTGGACGTCAGGGTCATCTCGAGCGAAGATTGGGGCCGAGAAAATAACTAGGCTGCCGGGTTTGACAAGGACGGCGTCTGGGCCGATGGCGTGCACTCGGCCAATGTGGCTGGGATGCGGCACAAGCGGAAGGGAGAGATTAAAAACAGGCAGTCTACCGGCGTGAATATCCTCAGCATAAGGGAAAACGACAGTGTTCAAGACCTTCACAACGACTGAACCAGCCGTTGCATCAGGAACAGGGAGCTCAACAAGCTCTAGGGGCTTATCGAATGAAGAGAGCCACAAGGCACGATTCTTGAGTTGGGTGTTTGAGGTCATTGTGGTTGGGCAGTGAGTTGCAGGATTGTGAATGAAATGTATGATGAGTGGTTGAAGACGCGAGCAGTTGTAAAACAGTCTTTGTCAAATATCTGGGCGAATATCTAAATCTCCAGCTACAACCTTGTCACTATATATGATAAAGAACTACCCAGATCTCGGCACAGTGTACCCACCTGCTCCGCCCGGCTGAATCCCACAAAATAGGATTGTCAAGAACAACTTCATCTCGTGCCCAGACTTCAGTAATTGAGTGGCACGCCATCCTTCAAACCGTAGATCAAAGTCATCCATATTTCAGGCAATATCGATTGCTCATTCAGCGAAAAGCCCGAGATGGGTATCGAAGTGTGTGGCGCAATTCCCACCCGCGCTAATCATTTGCCACCCGTGTGGAACATCATTCATGTAACATTTTGGAGGCTAAGCTGAGTAGGTAGTTCTGAGTGTTTTGGGGTATGTGGATATTCGTCCGCCTGCTCTCTTAGATTTGGTTTTAGTCCTTACTCGTTGGTTTGACAAACTCGGCTCGGTAGCTGCTCACGCCAATACAGCTCATGATTTGGACAAGTGCCACAACGATATGTTTTTTTTGTCAACTAATGAACTATGGTGTTACATGGTCTCTTTCAAAGACCAGCCATGTGGTTCAATGCAATGAATATTTGTGGTCTCTTCGAATATGATTCATAAATTTCGCTATGGCTGTAATCGACATAGCATGATCAAACGCCAATTTCCCATAAGTCTATTTACAAGAACACCACATCTCATCAGGTTCCTTTCCAGTTGTAAATTTCCTGTGACATAAAATGAACAAGATAGTTTCTTCGAGTCATGCTTATTCCTCTGCTGTCCAATTATTTTATAAATCATTGCTGCATGAAATTCACCATCCCATTCCATTTAAGGTGTCAAAATTGTCCAAAAAGTTTTGATCTGACATGTCCAGTTCGCTGATATCTGCTGTGCTAAATAGGTTCTCCCAGATTTCTTTTTCATGCTCATTCATTGAGACTTTTATGGGAGATTGTTCTTTCAGGCTGTCTGACTGCTCAATATCCGTGATCGAATCTATCATCATAATTTTGTGAGTAAGAGCTCTTCTGGGTGTCCAAGTCAACATACCTTCTTCTTTATGGTATAGGATTGGCGGTGTAGAATTGTATGGCTTATCGCTTCCACTATTGAACATACTTTCTGGGTATTCTATTGGGGTAGGTAGGTAACGTGTAGCGAAATCGGAGCTGGGAACATCATTCAGAGCATTTCCCCGGGCCTCAGACTGTACGCGGTGAGGATTGGAGCTCAGGAGTCCGGCTGTTGCCTGTCTTCTTTTTCCAATCACTTTATAGCTTGAAAATATAGCTGGCATCATAGCTACTGCAAACTGCTTCGAGAATATTGATATAAGGCGGTTGATCTTAAGGCTAGGAGTATGTATATCTTTGGGTACAAATGGCGTTTGCTTTGCTTCCAGTAAGGCCTTTGCACAGGTGAAGGCGAGGTGAAGGTTTATAAGTTGCGGGGATATTTCTTGTGTAGCTTCAAGTTGGCTCGAACCGAATGCTGTCTGAATGACGCAATGTTGAGGGAGTTGGGAGTACCAGCAGCGCAGAGCTGACGCGTGCTTAATCCGTAAACATTCGGATGATCTTATCAGAGGTTCTGAAATAATATCGTTTAGTATTCGAACAATGCCAACATATTGATTGAAAATGCTGATAGCGCGCAGAGGCTTATGTGCTCCACGTGAGGTATTCCGTTCGCCATCGGATTCTTTCAAGATAGCAGGCCACGGTTCCCATTCATCTGGACCTGTCTCGAGAGGTATGGGCAGCAGCAACACGTCTGCCGTTTTAAGATGAGTAGGTTTTTCTAAGTGACACGAAATTAAAGTATCGAGGATAAAGCAGCTTAGAAGAAGTCGGCTCAGTTTCTCTTCACTCCCGTTACGCGCCGTCGCAACCAAGCCTCGCCGGTCTGGGGGCGACGTCCATAAACTCGAAGAAATCCTGACAGCGTGACCAATTAAGATCCAAGCTGCCCGAACTCTGCCTTGCCGAAGTTTGAAGAGGCTCAATATTATAATAGCCTGAGCGTAGTTGGGTTCATGTGCTTCTTCGTTTGGTATTAGTTGCCTGGCCTTGGCAAACATTTGATCCGACGTAAGGTTTCCTGTATTACTAGACACGCTAGCCGGGCTGACCGGGCTGGCCGGTTCGAATGACTCTTGGAGGGATGAGTAGGCCAAGATTGCCCAAAATGTGGCCAAGCTTCCAGGCTCGAAAAATGCATTTGTCGAAGACGAATACAAAATCTCGAACATTTCATGCTTTTGCACAATAGGTAGCCAGCAATGAGTATGCGCAAAGTAGATGTTAAGGAGACGATCAGAATTTTGTGGAAATTCGGGTAGTTCTGCACCCTCCAACAATTTCGTAGCTATTAGCGGCGATTGTTGGTGAAGGGGCGTCTCAAACATGTTGGTGTCTCCTGATTGTGTGGTGAAATCAGAAACATGCCGGTCTTTGTCGGCCAAGTTGCTCTGGATGGTATCAAACGACCTCCCATTGACTTGAGCCAGATCCGCAGGCGGCGTTTCCTTTTTTTCAGCCACAAGAAGACTCGTGTCGACATTATACTGAATATTGGCCAAGAGTTGGTCCAATTCTCCCTGAACGCCACTGTCGTCCCAAGTCTGCCTTAGGACATCTGGGTCACCAACAAACCTGCTCATGATGACAAGCTTCGCACGGGTATCAAGACCAAATTGTATCTCTCCCATCAGCTCAGCCACTATGGCTCTGCTGTTTGGAACAACAGCGAATACGAGCGCCCACAGCAACTCGAGAGATCGAACATAGCCGGTGGGCAGCCCGCGCTTCTTCCTGTCAGAATCATAGTTGCAAGGCTGGTGGATTGCCGAACAAGTCGAACACATCGGACGTCGACCATCGCACCTCTGTTTACGTGCGCGACAATTATTGCATGCTCGCGCAATTCTTGTCCTTTTGGTTGTTCTGGGGCGGTTCGCACTTCCTTCCATTGTTCTCCGCATTATTCAGATTGGACCTCCTTGGTCTGCCAATAATTGTAAGCTGGAATATGAGATACAGGTTGGTATTGAAAAATGTTCGGCAGGCTTTTCGACTCAGTCTTTCACTTGCGGGACATTTCGGAGCCATTCTTGGTTAGAGAAGACTGGGTTTTAGTGGCTGCGTAATCCCCTCGTAACCCCATCGATGGGGTAGGCGGCGTGGGTGGGTGGCACGAGCAATCCACCCGCTATATTTGAGTTTTTTACTAATTGAAGCTAAAACCCAACATGACAAATACCCCGGGCCGTCTGCGACGACTTTCTCAACTCGCACGCCACACCCCACGCCAGCTCATGCGCAGACTATAATTGAAGGGTCGCAGGCAGATCAATACACGACGGGTCACTGACAACGGAAGCCATGAAATGATATCAAGTGGAATGGGATTTCACACCTTTACAGCGTCGGGAAATAGGAGAGTTGATCTAGATGCATATTTTATTTAATTACAAAGACAAATACAGAAGTAGAAGAATGACGATGGGGTACTGCGAGTGGGGTTTCAAATGCGGGAAGAATAGACGAATTACACCTTTGATTGAGCTTTTGACACGATTGTACACTATTGATATGGTCTCAGGCTCATTTTTCTTTATTTTTAGTTTTTGATAATATTCCAGTCCTCAACCTCTATCGCTCCCCCTCTGATGAGCCTAGCAATAAAAGCGGTCAACTGAACGATCTCGTTTCCGTCCAGTCACTGCGCCTGTTACGTCGAGTGCTTGTCATCTCAGACATGGGCTCTCAGAAACTCAAACCCTTTGGTTAATATATCCAACACTATATCCCCAGGCTGTGCCCTTTCATCCAAACCATGCTGACCTCCTTCAACAAGAGCCAATTCTGTCTCAACCTTAGAGTTCTTGAGAGCATCGTGCGCGCGTAGTGAAACGCTTACCGGGACCAACTTATCTTCGGTACCATGGATAAAGTAAGTGGGCGGGAATCGAGGGTCAGAGAACAATGACGCTGGGTCTACGCGGTCATAGTCACCATCACCAACAGTCGATTTCAATAGCGTCCCTTTGGTCATAGCATCGAACATCCAGGCAACACGATAGTTTTGCAAGTCCGGCCCAGATGGTCCCACAGGGGGAGGTCCGCTGGTTGGAGGCTCAGCATCCTTCCATATCTGGCTCACAAACTCTTGATCGAGCTCAGGAGCACCTAGAGGCGGAGGAAAAGGAGTATGATATGCCGGGTCGGAAAGGTACTTCATTCCATAAATATCCAAGATTGCAAGAGGTAGAGAGGGCAATCTGGCCTGCATTTTTTTTTTCTCAATTAACATCGGCATGGAATATTTCCATGCCCTCAAGCTTCAGCATTGGCTGTTTTTTGGAGTCTGACATACCGTTAACATCGCCAAAGCAGCGCCACATGAGTGACCTAAAGTTACGATTCGAGAACCATCAACGTTAACAGTCGCATCCTTCGATAATAGCCCAGGCAATGTGTTTTGTGACCATTTGTATGCATCAAGTGCATCTGTTACAGGCCCATCGTATACCGAAATAGTGGGAGACAGTCGGTAGTTGGCCGAAACCACAACGAATCCCAGTTCGACAAGCTTTACTACTTGATGACGAGAAAACATCTCCTTAGAGCCAACGGTGAAATTTCCGCCGTGAAAATGTAGCGCTATAGTCAAGGGTGTGAGAAACTCGTTTGACAGAACAAGAATGTGGCGCTTACGTACCAATCGGCAACTTAGGGCCGGTGCTTGCTTTTCTAAAGTAAACATCTGCGGCTATCGAGACCCCACTAGCCACCTTGAAAACGTATTCTTTGCGCATAGGCATCTTCCGAGGCTTATGTGCAACAATAGAACAGTAGCCAAAACCGGTAAAATACAGTGTGAAATTGCAATGCAGTATTGAAGTTTTAAACTGATTAATGTTGACCTGGAAGAAGACCATAGAGAGTGGAAGGTTTAAAAACATGGAAGGCTCTGTATCACTCTCTGTTTGTTTTACCCACCCTGCTATCCCCACCGAATTGGCACGTACCAGCTACCACCCCACCTCGTCCCTACAGCCAGCCCACGACATTGACCAATATCTATGTGGCTTCAATCTCATTTTTACTAGACATTTTGAAAGAAATGATTTATGAGGGAAGAGGATCATGGTAATGCAATGACTATTACCTGGGTCTTGATGTCGGATAGTTCCCCAGATGACCATACATGCGGATTGTATTCCCACCAGACCCTGATAGCATTGAATGCAGGCTTTGTTACGTTGTGTTGACCAGCGCTATTCAATGACTTTTACATCCTATTAAGTTGTGTTGTTTTCATCCACGTTTTGGAACAGTGTGCTATTTGATCTCGGAAAAACATCCGGTATGCCTTATTTGGCCGGATGATATTTGTCACTCAAGTTTCATTACTTGATTGCACTTATGAATGATTACTGGACCGCGTTCGCCTGGTTCAAATCCCCAAACTATCTGAATAGGGGGTATCGAATTCTTGTGAATATCTTACATTTGTCAAGAAAATCGCCATCTCGACTCAAAAGGACGGGCCTGCAAATCTCAGGACAGACTTTTCATTACACCCTATTCCATCTTGTGAAGCAAAATAGGCTTGGCTCCTCAGCGTAGACGGTTATTTCCACTTATTCAATGGTCTTCAATATTTTTATCAAGCAGGCAAATTTCTTTGATATGACGTAGGGCCCTAGAAAGAGTTACGTTGTAAGCATTTGGTCTGGTGTATTGCAAGGCGAGGCTCTCACATTTCCAAAACGAACTGTCTGAAAGTAGCTCGACGCACACAGCCAGGGGTACAGCGGCGCGCTGATCTTGAACCTCTTGACGTAAATCTTCGAGCTCCTCAAAGCCCTCGTCTATCAAGGCGCTAAGAATCTTGCGTGACTCTGCCGGTGCCTGAGGAGGTTTTGAGTGAGCGAATAAAAGATACCAGCACAGAAGAAGGCCTGACTACCTGTTAGTCTAGAAATTACAGCAGCCAAGCGGAGTGGAGGATGTTTAAGGAACGGAAGCAATAAAATTACGTACCACCCTCGTAAGAGCCAAGCGCACCCTCGGGTCCGAATTTGATCGGAGCCATCTTCTTTATGTATCTCAAACCTAGCCGGCAATCAAATCGTAACTGATCGGCTGCGCGGATGAGCGCCTTGTAAAGTGAGGGCGAGGCCGCTTCGTCTAAAAGCTTCTGGATATCTTCTGGACCACTTATTAAAGTAGGCGATAGTAGCAGTTTCTTCATGTTGGCCAAAGGAATGCTTCCATAAAGATGATAGTAAACCGAGTTCAGTAAGGACTTGGCGCATTGTTTGATTGCATCCGGGGCCATGCCTGGGATTAGGTCGCCCATTCGATGCTTTAATATCTCGTCCAATACCTGGACTGACCGCCCCATCTTTTCGCCAAAGTCTGCGTACAACTCTGAGTGGTGCGAGCTTGTAAGTGTTTCAAAGGAGCAAACTCGGTAGAGCGTTGCAGCCACGATGGCGACAAGACCGAATTCACTGACGGGCAAGTCAGGCATCTCACCAGCAAATATATTCCTAAGCGCATCATCGCTATACAGCACACTCATCGGCTCTTCCCAGTCAACTTCATCTCTCAGCCATTCTGCGGTAGTTGACGGTAGTGCAAACTTTGCGTCAAAAACCGGAAATCCCACGCAGTGTTCTTTTTCTTTCGAAATAAGTGTAGCACCAAGCAGTACCGTAGTCGCAATGCACCTAAGCGTTATTAATTTACAGAAAGCCTTAACGGGTGTAGATATATGATACCTATTTATGGTCTCTTGGCCTACCCAGTCTCTATAGGCTGTAAGTGGATACGGCTTGAGATCACCCAGTACTTCTTGCGCACGCTACACGTATATCGTCAACATCGAACCTTTTGATGGTTGCGCCATCAATTCATAAGACATACCTTAATAGATTGTGGGAAAGTATGGGTGGCTTGTCCTTCAATTCCACAGTGCACCCCGAAATAGGTCAATAGCAAGTACGTTTGAAGCATCCAGGTTTTGGCATCCCTGTCAACTTTCCAAGACAAATTACTTTGCTCATGCTAATTAAGGCGTTAGCAGAACACGTCTTAATATCCAATTCTATCTGTATACCAACTCACCTCTGAGATGAGTTGTGTGGCAATAGTGTGCATCGAAGTCGCAGCTGAGCGTTCGCCTAAATAAGCTGCGCCACACGCCATCGTGGCCAACAGAAGGGGTGCTGCCGGAAAATTTGTCAAGTTTAATTTATGACCACCAATCATGACACTTACTCGGTACTGTAGCAATATCGAAAGTCGGCTGGTGCACAATGGGAATGTGCCCAGCAACGTGCTCAAAAAACGCTGTTACGAAACGCTTCATTGTGTACGCGGATGGGAGCCGAAGTGAGGCGAACATATGGGTCGGGTATTTGGCAAAGTTTGCCCGTGCACTTGCACAAGCATCATCTTCCAAGGCCATATTTCTGCTAGGTGCGTCTTTGGTACAAAGAAGATCCGGCACACGAGACTTTGGTGGCTCCATGGCGAAATTCGGAAGCTGACCGACATGGCTGTTGGGCATTGTTTCTAGAAATCCCTGGGCATTCGATAGCAGAATATCCAGATCAATTAACTCAGCGAAATTGGAATGGATGAGTTCACCTTCCAAAAATCCGCTAGAGAAGCCCAATGGATTGTCCTGGAGGTATGAGGGGAACATGTCCGTATGTAGAGGGAGCAGATGATCAAGAAGATTTTCCGGACTAGTATCAGATTCGTCTCTTTCATTGCTGGCTGGTGATTCATCGACTTCCATCGAGCCGTCATTGAGCTCTTCCAAATCCCGATCGTTCCCCCCCGTGGCAGATGTTGATGCTGCTCGCAAAGAGCCATTGGCCCGCGTATTCGACACAGAAGCTCCGGGGAAAGAATTATTTCGCCGCTTGCCTCGGTGTCCAGGAGAGGGTTTATTCGCAACACCTGGGTGAAAATTTCTCGTATGGCGCACGATGACATCTTTGCGTGATGAAGCAACTGGACAGTAAAGGCAGTTGTATGGCTTCTCTCCACCATCTGTATGCCGGGGTGGAGGTTAGTCAATTACGTGATCCAGACACAAGATTGACTTACGTGTCATCTGATGGCGTCGTAGATGAGCCAAGCGGTTGAACTTGGCATTGCATTCGGGACAAGTGAAGCTGTATCCATTCCGGCTGGAGGATTTGGCTCCATGAACTCGAGGGTTTTCTTGAGCGGACATTTCAATACAATAGCAAATACCCGACAAGATACCGCCAGGCCACAGTCGTGAGATAAGGACTGCGGGTGACACGGGAGAGGAGAGAGTGAGGGCAGCTTATCAAGATGCGGAGCTGATTGCGGGGGCGGGTCTCAAGTTTGTGGGGGGCCCTTTCGGAGAAGTCGGAGAGATCACGGTGAGATCACGATGCATTAAGACTGGGTCTCTAGTGCAGTTGAGCTTCCCCGCTAGTAATTAATAGATTACGATTGGACAATCGTACATAATTCGGGGCGGTCGGCATCGGGAAACAAGAAAGTTCCGAGGCCATACTTTTATAGTCTAGTTGGGACCAGGGCTATGACAGATACAGCCTACTGTATTGGGTAGGCGGAAGTTGGTCCGTGAGACTAGGTTTGAGCCGTGAGGCTGCTTATGAATACCTTGACTGCCCACTCTGCGATCGTCGCCCACAGTTGGCTATGCATGCACCCTACATGTCAAAAGGTTAGCTGCGCGCCCCGCATGTCAAAAGGTTTGTTGCTTAGAAATCATATGGGTTCCTTTCTTCCATTTCAAAATTTTGCTTTTGCAAAAAAAAAAAAAAAAAAAAAAAAAAAAAAAAAAGGTAGAGAAACCCAATACAGGAGAATTAGTGCTCCTCTGTTAGATATATTGGTTCTACTGTGCAAATTTGAAACTTGATCATAGTTAACTACCTCCTCTAACGTGGCCAACCTCTATTCCTTCCAAGTGATGGTCTTATACTTGAGAAACTCATCCAAACCTTGGGCAGCATTGAATCTTCCGTATCCACTTTTCTTGATTCCGCCGTGCGCCAGAGTAGCTTCATCATGCACTGACATGGCGTTAATGTGGACAGCACCCGATTCATACTTTCTTGCCACTCTCATAGCTGCCCCAAGATCTCGAGAAAACACAGCCCCCGATAGGCCATACTCCGTATCGTTTGCGATTTCAAGAGCCTCTTCCTCAGTCTCAAAAGTGAAAAGGGATACTGTAGGCCCAAACGACTCATTGTAGTATATGTCCATGTCCTTTGAGACGTTTGAGATGATGACGGGTCTCATTTTGGCGGGCTGGTCTTCTGAGGCATTCACATCGCCAAAAATGGCAGTCGCGCCCTTTTGGACAGCATCGTTTAGCAATCTCTTGTTTTTCGCTACTGCAGCAGCATTGACCAAGACATATGGCGGAT
The DNA here is from genome assembly GCA_013406985.1 of Calonectria crousiana. Taxonomy (NCBI): domain Eukaryota; kingdom Fungi; phylum Ascomycota; class Sordariomycetes; order Hypocreales; family Nectriaceae; genus Calonectria; species Calonectria crousiana. The sequence goes on along the minus strand of VTGD01000055.1, from coordinate 289,867 downwards.
GCCCAGAACCAAAGATTTTCTCTGTTGCCTTTTTTAGGGCAGCAGAAAAGTCTTGAACGATGGATTTGTGCACCAAGATGCGTTCTGTGGACATGCATACTTGACCGCCCTATCAGAAATTGTTAGGGATTAAGGGGGAGCGCAGCTAGAGTATTGGATTTTCCAATTATCGTTTGAACTTACGTGAATGAAGGCGCCCAATGCGCAGCTGGTAGCCGACCTTTCAATATCAGCATCCTCAAGGACAATAGCGCTAGCCTTTCCTCCCAGTTCCAGCAAGAGAGGTTTGACGTGTTTGCCTGCTAAACTGGCGATAATGCCCCCAACGAGGGTACTGCCAGTAAAATTGATCTTCTTGACTGCAGGGTGGGCAATTAGGGTATTTGTAATGTCAGGTGCGTCACTTGTTCGGTGATAGATGACATTGAGGCATCCATCGGGGAGGCCAGCTTGTCGAAAGACGTCGCCAATGGCCCAGAAAACCTTTGGACTCAACTCGGAGCCTTTGAGGACAACCGTGTTGCCTGTGGCAAGCGCAAACGCAATTGATCTAGTTCCCAGCACGTAGGGGGCATTCCTGTGATGCGTGAGCTCACGTCATGCAGCCGGATATAATACCAGATTTTGGCAGGCGTACCATGGTGCAATGGCAAGAATAACGCCGTAAGGTTCCTTCAAGATGACTGCATGCGAGCCCTCTTCTGCTGTGAAGGGTACTTGACCTTGGAGCGCAGTTTCAATTCTGCCAGCAAGATCTCTCAAAATGCCTACGGTGGCGTTGATATTGATTTCCATAAACTGCCTCCCAGCGCCTGTCTCGTCGCTTTGGTATGAGAAGAGTTCCTCTTTCCTACTAAGAAAAAGGTCTGCAGCGCGGAAAAGGATCTCTCTGCGAAAGCCAGGCGTTGTCTTGGACCATGAGGGGAAGGCCGCCTCGGCTGCCTGGATAGCCGATATGGCTTGTTCGTTTGAGACAGATGTAGCATCCCAGAGCTTTTTACCGGTGGCAGGGTTTATCACTTCAAAAGTTGAAGTGGAGCTTACATCTTTGCCGTTGATGACCAACGGCACAGGATTGTTGCTTGTCAACGACATTGTGTTTTTCAGGAATAAGTACGGTTGCAGACGATCATCTGCTCATCTTCTTTTTAATCTAATGACACAATTTATCTACTTTTACATTGACATTATGGTTTAATCCGGAATTCTCAGGACAGTACCGGTAGTTGATACACAACACTTACCGGGAGATGAGGGTTCTGTGTCACGATGGTGGCGGGGAAGGAGGTGGGGAGGGTGGTGGGGAGGCAGGTGGGGTAACTCGGTGGCTACGATGCATTTATATGTGGCAAAACACCGTACAAACTACAAAGGCAAGTGGCGCAAGCGTCACGGGGAAACCATACACTTTTGGGCAATATGGCTACAACTGAGCGTGTTCTGCTTGGGCAAGATGCAGTCGCCCACCACGAAAGGGACCCCATGTCCACCGATGCGGTGAATTGTCCAGGTTCTCTTCATCCATAAATACAAGAGGATTGCGTGTAGGAGAAGAAAGCAATGAACCAACTGTTCCGTACTGGCAATTTTCCAAGCTCTTCTCGTTCTTCATCATGATTTTGCTGGTGGCGCAGCCGCTGGCGTTGCCGGTTGGCACTGCTTTACTGTTACTGTGGCTGTTGTACCGCACAATTGCCCATTTTCGGTTCCATCACAAGTACAACTTTCCTAATCTCGTGCCCGGCCTGCCCTTGGTTGGAAACATGCTCCAGATCCCCACGGATACCGCAAAGCGCCGCCTTTACCTCCATAAGCTGGCCCAAAAATACGGTGAAATGTACCATTGCTCGATAGGCCACCCGAGGGATATGCCAACGCTGACAGGGATTCCGAGCCAGGTTTACGCTAAAGGTCGGTTCCAATTACTGGATCTTCATGAACTCACAGCGTGTGGCGAATGAAATCCTCGACAAACGCGGTGCGCGGTACATTTCCCGCCAAAATCTACCCATGCCTGGTGACGTTGCTTCCGGAGGCAAACGGGTCGTCTTCATGCCATACGGTGATCTCTGGAAGTGGGAACGAAAAGTCATACACGAAATCATTGGCCCTGGAAATCGCAACGTCTTTGCTCCGCTCCAAGATGTCGAATCGCGGGCGCTGCTCCACCAGTATCTCACCGAGCCAGATCTGTGGCATCAGGCAAACGCGCGATATGCCAGCTCCCTCATCTTCAACATGGTCTTTGGGCGTAGAACCAAGCTGGCAGATCCAAACGTGAATAGGATTATCGACACAAACAATGAGATTATGAAAATGTTTGAACCTGGTTCCAGCTTGATCGATTCCTTTCCGTTTCTAGCGTACATCCCTCTCCCACGCTCCATCCAGCCATGGAGGTGGTGGGGAGACGGTGTCTACAATGATTCTCTGAGGTAAGTCAGAATCTTGCACCACCGATCACTCAATTCCAAGTACTTAGCAACCGTTGATAGAAACTTTGTCGAGGAGTTTGAAGGTCTCGCAAAGCGGCAGCAAGAGGGCAAGAACGTCACTTGCTTTGTTTCTGAGTTCCAGCGACTCGGAAGAGACAAGTCTCTTGACCGCGAGTCCATGGTCTTCCTTGCAGGGTCCCTCATAGAGGCCGGATCCGACACCACGCGTGTAGCTTTGAACCAGTTCTTGGCAGGGGCAGCCCTGTTCCCTGACTCACTTGAACGTGCACGCAGGGAATTGGATGAGGTCTGTGGCCCAAATGCTGAAAGACTGCCAAACTCGAATGATATTGCCAAATTGCCGTACATAAGGGCCATTGGAAAAGAGGTCCTTCGGTGGAAGTAAGAAACCTATCCATCAATGACGTGGCCAAGAATACCTTGTTACGTCATCTGACGTCCCTTGTATCCAACAGGCTGACTTTCTTTTTTAGTATATCATTGCCGGAAATTGGCCACGCTCTAATTGAGGACGATTCCTTTGAAGGATTCAATATTCCGGCTGGAACCAATGTCATATGGAATAGTTGGGGCGTTCACATGAGCGAATCAGAATACGATCAACCGGAGAGATTTTGGCCGGATCGTTTTCTTAATGATGATCTAGACAAGCCAATCAAAGGACATTTAGCCTTTGGAGCAGGTACTTGAAACCTCGGCGACATATCTGTCATGCAACAGTCTTGCTAAGTAATGTCCTGCAATCTAGGTCGTCGAATATGCCCTGGATGGGTGATTGCCAGCAACAGTCTCCACTTGCTAATCGCTCGTCTGGTGTACTGTTTCGATTTTCACACAGTCCCTGGCCATCCGATTCCTGTTGGAAAGCCCTTTGAGATTGGAACCGAAAAGCCCTACGAAGTAAAAGTTACTATTCGGGGGCTAGCTTACGCAGAACTGGTCAAGAAGGAATGTGCTGCCGCAGCAGACTTTTAAACTTCTGTACAGTTATCCTTCTATTCATAGAGGTGTATTTAGACCTGCAGTTGAGGAATTTGTATCACTTTGCGCAACCCTGAATCATGGCTATAGTGATTCAAAGCTCCTGGAGTGGCACGATGCATCACACCAAGTAGTATAGCTATGATGTTCCTGCCTATTGCGATGTAGACTTTATCCGTGTCAGAAAAGAATTTGGATGCCAAAGAAGCATTGCTTAAAGGAGGCGATCTCTAGGGTGTTGCGTTACGTCTGCCGCTTGGCTTTCGGGGATTGGGTCATGTGCTATCATTATTCGGAGATAATCATAAAGATGCTAGATGAGTTCTATGCAAACACCAGATTGGCGTCACGATGGAGTAGGAGGAAACAAATACATGCGAGAGGCACGGACTGATTACCGTATTGGACCCTTATCTGTTGATGATCCACCTTCGATCGCTAGTTTACAAACTATTGAAAAAAAAGACTCCATCGCGATGGGGTTACGCGGCAGAATCCAGCATGGCGCTTTTAGCGCCCACTTCAATCGACGACGAGCTGGACGAACTCCTTAGGCTGACAGAAAACCCACACTAAATCCAAACGCCATCACGCATGACGTATTCATATTCAACCTTAGTTGATCATCTTGAACGAGGTGAAAAACTCATTCCTATTTATGGTTCCAATTGGATTGCAGGGATTCTGAGGTTTTCTGTGTGATTTTAATCCTTGTTCATTTAGTGCTGTGGCGCGCTTTTGCCAAATCCATTATGTGGAGATGGAAAGGCTCCATCCATAACATCAGGCGAAACAGGGGACGCAGGGAACGCCTGCGCCAAGCCAATCAAAGTTTGCAGCAAGACGAAAAACGCGTATCCATTTGCAGCCGGATGCCACAAACGGAGGGGATGCTGTCCCGGCTGGCTGGCCTCCCCTCGCCATCACCAACTTGAACCTTCTTAGCCGCCTCCGTGGTCCTGGATGTTGGGACCTGAAGGGCGGTCAAAGGTTCCAGAACATGGCCTAGCCTTACGTAAAAGTTCGGGTTGTGCTGTGGGATAGGCTATAGCCATGCAGTAAGCAATCGTGTGTGATGCTTGATGGCCTAAGTTCTGTCATGTGCTCCAAGCGGCCCAAGGGCAGGCTTGAGAACGCATCTGTCACATGCATGCCCCAAGGTCTCGAGCGCGTTGGACAGCAAAGTGTAGCAGAGATTGTTCCATGGCGATTGCAAAAATTACTTTCACTATGCAGGCTGGACGGCATGAAGTATGGTTAGGTGAGTCAATTATTCGTGGCAAATTACATATCTGCTTTTGGGGTAAATGTACATGAGAAGGTAGACAAGTTGAAACGTCATTAGCATCTAGATTACAATCCCTTTCTTTGGTTGCACATTTTGATTCAAGAACCACTGAACAAACTTGGGAATGCCGTTGTGGATCTTCGTTTTTGGGTCATAACCAAGCAGCCACTTTGCTTTTGAGATGTTGGCAAATGTGACTGACATGTCGCCGGCTTGCGCCTCGCGACGATCAAGGATGGCTGTTCGGCCTAGGCTGTCCTCCAGCAGGACGATGAGATCTCCAAGCTCAATTGTCTGCGACTCGCCGAGGTTGACAACTTCGTAATTGGAGGCTTTGTAGTCGATGGCGGCGCGAACTCCCTGGATGATGTCGTCAATGTAGGTGTAATCACGCCGCGTGGTGCCGTCGCCGAAGACGGGGATTGGTTTGCCCTCGTGAATCAACTTGGCAAACTTGTGGATAGCAAGGTCAGGGCGCTGACGGGGGCCGTACACGGTGAAGAAGCGAAGACAGACACAGCGAATGTCATAAAGATGTGAGTAGGTGTGGCACATGAGTTCAGCAGACGTCTTGGTCGCAGCATATGGGGAAATGGGTTGCGATGTTTTGCAGTCCTCTGAGAATGGTACTGTCGCATTGAGACCATATACGCTTGACGAAGAACCAAAGACAAATTGGCGCACTCCAAAATCCCTGGCACACTCCAGCACGTTCACGGTACCAACGACATTCGTATCGACATATTGATTTGGATACTGAAGCGAGGGGCGCACGCCGGCACGCGAAGCCAGGTGGACAATGGCGGAAAAGTTGTGCTCAGTAAAGACGTTGCGCAATGAGGCAGAATCGCGGATATCGGCCTCGTACAATCTGAAGTCTGGGTTGGACAGGTGAGCGGCAATGTTGGCTCGCTTGATTTCGGGATCATAAAAGTCGTCAAAGTTGTCTACCACGACAACGCGCCAGCAGCCTTCTGCTAGTAGGTGGTCGACCAAGTTTGAGCCAATGAAGCCTGCGCCGCCGGTGACAAGGATCTGCTTCTCATGCCCGGCCGTAGTTCGGGTGATGATGGTCATGATGGCGAGTTCTGTGTGCCCTCGATGATGAGTGGTAAGGATGGCAATGAAGGTGGATGGCGGGCTTTCAAAGGATGTCCAATGGTTTATATTTAGATTTGATAATGGCCTTTGGTCGTTACGATGAAGAAAAGAGCAGGTGTTGGTGGCTTGAATGGCAGGGAGAAGAAACGTTTTGGTGGATCCCGGCCTTCAATTGATCACGAGCCTGTGTCAAATCCAGTTGAGGGAAACACATGGTGTCGCCTAGCACGGTCCCTGCTCATGGATAAAAAAATTTAAAAAATGCTGTACACGGAGCAGATACAGCAGAAAAGGGGCAGAAAAAGTAACGGGATTACGAATACGCGCGTTGGCAGCCTGGTGGAAATGACGGCGAGACAGCGTTCGCGTGGCAATCACTAGCACAAACAGCACAAACCCTCCACCCAGGCTCATCTGATAGGCCGCGGAGAGATGCTGTGCACAGGGGAAAAGGTGATGTCTGCCAATGAGTGGCGCTAGCGGGCACTAGCGGGCACCAAATCGGGCTATTTCTTGGAGCTGAACTCGTCCTGGCACTGCTGGAAGCAATAGTCAGGGCGCTAGCGACGTGAATACCCTGGATCTCAGGACAAAAATGGAGCCGCTATCGAGTGAGATTCGCCAAGATCCCGTTCCAACCGATTGCATGAGTCGGAAGAAGAAACTTCTCATATGCAGCCAGACATGGGGGTGATAATTCGCCGTTCGGTGAGAAGGTGCTCCTTTAATTACTTGAGCGCTGCTGTCTTGGCGAAGCATCCGCAGCGTGCATAATTTTATCAACATTAAACGCGGCCGCAGTTTGGGTCAGTCAAACATTCTCCCACACCACTTTTTTTTTGTTCATGTGCCTTGTGCTCTCTGCAGTTCACCTTGAAAAACCTTGATTGTTAGATCCTTGTACAACGACATGGTTCCTCATCGAAATCCAGCCACCCATTGAGCCAGCATCAGCCTCATCCCAACCTATCACCGAGAATCAGATAAAATGGTTTCGGGAAAAGGAAATAAATAAACCCTTGGCGCATCAATGAAATGACTGAATACAGAATCATAGCGAAACACCACGTATTTCTTTTGCTCCTCCTGGTTTAAATAACCACGGTCTACCATGTGTGGGCCCCCTCGTCCGGTTAGGTCTTTCGGCCCAACAACAACATGCCAAGACCGTAATTGTAGCTGACCTGATTGTGAAAAGCCACCATAATCTCTCAAATATGTTCGCTTACTAATGTTTGTTTGCTGTGAGTGGCTGGAGTCTTGATTGTATGGGTGAGTGCCTTAGTGCCATCGGCAATCTTACCCTGGAGTCTAGAGCCGGCCCAAAAGCCCGGGACTAAGGCTTATCCATGCGGAGGGGTTGATGAACGCATGATCATCGCATCGCAGTTGCATACAGGCTACAGTACCATGACTGCGAAATGCTGCTAGGTCACGGCTTTCCCATGACGGCTGTGCAGAGCCCAAGTTTCCCATTAGTAAATGAGCCGATGTCGGTCGGGCAAAAGAAAGTGCGAAAAACATCAACTAAGCCCATTACGACATTTACGCCAAAGCGGCATCGCAGCGCAGAGAGTTGATTGGTCAGACGCGAACAACCAATTTGTGGAGATGGCATCATGGCTTATTCCTTCTGCCGCTAATCTGACTCGAAGCCTGCCAGAACGGGCCAGCTCCTTGGTGGCCGATGCTAAGACGGTAAATTATTTGATTGCCAACATGTCTCGCAAACGCGGGGAGCAGCAGCAACCTAATGCTGCCATGATCCCCCCGCTTGAAATTGGAAGCTTTGTGGCACTAGGCTCGGGACGCAGCGAGTTCATTGGCAGCGCGAGCGGCGTCTTTTTTGCAGACACCGTCTTCCGCGCCTTTTCGAACCTGCCGGCCTCGCCCGAATTGAACGACGGAGATGGAAGCCTTGCCGAGCCCAACCAAGTTCCAGGGTCGGCGCACGACTGCTTTGGAGGATCCGAAAATCCGCCCCGGCAGTCCAGCGGGAACCCGTCTCCAGAGGCAATCCCGATCGGCCCGCAATTGACCCAAGACACTCGGCCGTGTGGCCTCTCTACACTGGGAACCACGCCCCAGCCCGATGTTACAAGACGCCTGGTGATGACGTATTTCCGATTTTGGCACCCGGTGTTTCCGTTTCTCCATGGCCCGACCTTTCTCGAAGACATCAACGCAGCCTATTCGGATGGACAGGTCGCCGACCAGGCTGATTGCTCGTCGAGGTACCCTTACGATGAGTTGTGTCGAGCGATAAAAGTGCAATGCATCCTCAACATTGCCGCCACGGCCCCCGGGTTCGACCTGGATCCCTCTCATCGCATCCAATCTGCCCAGGGATTAATGCAGCTCCTAGGACCGGTCTACTGCAGTCCCGAAATTACCAGCCTGCAAGCTTTACTGGCCGCGGAGCTTTACCTCATTACCACCATGTCTCTGAGAGCTGCGTCGACCATTCATGGGGTTTTGACGCGTACCGTATACAACATGGGCTTGCACCGGTGTCCATTTCGCTATAGCCAATTGCCCGAGGAGAAGAGGGCCATCCGCAAACGCATCTTCTGGTGCGCATATATCTTTGATAGACATATTGGTCAGGCTTTGGGTCATCCTATGGGGTTTAACGATTCGGATATCGATGTCTGCATTCCCGGCATGGAAGAGTTGCATCGACCAGTCGCAGTCGCCACCGATTCGTCTCAAGAAGGACATTCCCAAGAGGTACTGGCTCACTTGCCAATACACCAGCAGCAGGCGAACCCGGCGAGTGATATCGAGAACGAGTCCCTTGCCAACGCATCCCCAGATACTGCTGGGCAGACCCTGGTCGGAGGCGATCAGAATGAAGCCATTCTCGGGTTTGTTGCGGCGCACGCAAAACTTCTCGGTGAGATCCTGGATCTCTTCCACAGGTCGATCCATGATCGAATGGTCATTCAAGAAGCAGTCCAAGACATTACCTACCGTGTTCATGCCTGGTGGAACGGGCTTCCATCTACACTTCAACCCCAGCTTGAGGGAATCGATTCATCATCATCGCCACACGGCATTTTCTTCACAACCTTGTACAACCACACCTTATTGCTAATTAACCGTCCATTTCTTTCATTACCTAGTCAAAGGATTACTTTCAAAAGCAGCCTGCAGTTAGCTATCAACTCTGCTCATCTACTTCTGTCTCACTTAGAGCGGCACACGACAGACCTTTTTGTCATGTCCTGGCCGTGCACACTCTCTGCTGTATGGACTGCAGGCCTTGTCATATCATTTTCTGCCTTGCTCGGTCAGTATCCGTTTCAGAAAGCCCAGAAGTAAGTCTGCTCTCCCTACCTTTTTAACAATTCTAAGGCTTCGCCTCCAGGGATATTTTGCATTGCTTAGCTATTTTAAAAGCAATGGCAAATAATTGGACAAGTGCTACACAGTGTCATGCGGCGCTAGATGTCCTATTTAGGAAGCTTCGTGCCCATTATGCCGGACGCGAGAATGAGCTTCACACTTCGGAGCCCTCGGGGCAGGGTAAAAGAAGTTATGAGGCCATGCTTCAAGGAGGCCATCAAACAAAGACAAGCTATATGCCTGATTCTGATCAAGCAGGTATCAGGCGGCAGGGATATCGTGGAGCGGACATGGACCTCGGCGGCGCCCCTGTTGGCATACAAACAGAGCCAGACAGTTTTGGTGAATCATATTTTCGAAATTCACAGAACTGTGTATCACTTCCCCAGTACATAGGACCTGACTTTGGCTTTGACATGTCGCAGGCCAACACTCTTTTCGAGGGTCAGGACATGACAACCTTGCCATTCAACACGGACTTTGGCAGTTTGTTCCAAACCAGACCTTGAGCTCATCACTAACAAATCCGGCCACAAAAAAGATTAAGTGTAAAAATTTCGATGGTATTTAATATAGATGCAAAGAAAAACGATCGTCAACTAGACAATTGGACAGGACGGATGTAACAGGTCTCTCGATACGCTTCTAAAATTCAAGGTTCTGCCCACCAGGCTACCAGAGAAATTGTGCTTTAAAATCTTCGGATAGATTAACTCTGTTGACGCTGCCCGGAATGGCTTGGATCGCGTCTATTGATCCGGTTGGCTGGTTCTCGGCCGCCGCGTAGCTCCCTTGCGGCACCTGTCCCTGCCCTGGTGCCTGAGCTTCGGTCCCCATGAAAGGATTGCGCGCTTTCATTGATATGGCGCTGATGTGGGCATTTTCTGGTGCTATACTGGTAGCGACTTGGTTGGGGAAAACATGCTGCAAATCCCCAAGCCCTCGCAATGGGGCTGCACCATCATTGGCCGGACCAGAGGCGTTTGTCACCGTTTTAGTCCACTGTTCAATGTCATCTGATGTTTTTAGTGGAAGCTTTTCCCATTGAGTCATAATCGCCGCTTTGAGATGCTCACTTCCGCCTGACGGATCATGTGCTGCTCCCGAATAAAAGCCTGCGCGGTACGACTTTGCAAGGTCCATCGTGGCGTGCTCAAAAGCCTGAGCGCGTGTCTGGCTATTTGATGCAAGTAAAAGGCGCAGAAAAGCGACTTCAGTTTCTTCAAGTCGACGTTCTAGCGCCTCTGCATACCCTTTGGCTGGTCCTCTGGTGTGGACGTCAACGTTTGGCCCCAAGACCAAGTGGGAGAGGACTGTCTTACCGCTTTCTGGTTTTGGACCACGTACACCTGGAACCAAGTTGACGGCATCTTGAGCATTCGGGCCTTGTAAACTGAGCTTGTTGACTCTAAAGAAGAAAAATAGAAAAGCAGCTACTCACTTTTCTTCGTCACACTGTATCAATTCGCGTGGTCAGACGGTTTCTCAATCCAGTCGCTGTACGGCGCACCTTTTGTTTCCGGGAACGGCAGCCGTTGCATGCGGCTCGGCTTCGGATGTCTGGCATTCTGTGGCGCGAGAGCGTCGGGTTTTCTTTTCAAAAGTTATTCCGATTCCGCCAAAACGAGCAGGTCTGCATTCTGAACCAAAATGGATTGGATGTGGGAGAGTGACTGAGTGCTTCTGATCGACGAAGGCTGCGTCGGCTATTCTTTTTAGCGCATGCCCCGCTCTCACTGGCACGAGCGCCGTCATGTCTTAGTTCAAAGTTACACGGACGGTCTTTCTTTTCTGCGACAAGCAGCCAATCGTGTTTGGCACGCGAGGTCATCGGCAGGCCATGATGCATTTAAATGGCAGAAACCCCTCTTGGGATGGTTCATGCATCATAAACAATCACAAATATGGCACCAAAATCGCTCAAGATCGCAGTCATCCCCGGCGACGGCATCGGCACTGAAGTGGCACCATGGGGTGTCAAATGCTTGCAAGCTGCGGCCAAGGCCTTCGATCTCTCCCTGGAATTTGAAGAGTTCGATTTCGCCAGCTGCGCTTTCTACGAGAAGCATGGCGACATGCTTCCCCCGGATTGGAAGGAGAAGCTTCTCAAATTCGATGCCATCTTTTTCGGCGCGGTCGGCATGCCCGCCCAAGTCCCCGATGACGTTTCGTTATGGGGCAGTCTACTAAAGTTCCGGCGAGAGTTTGACCAATATGTTAACTTGCGGCCTTGTCGCTTGATGCCCGGAGTCAAGTGTCCGCTGGCGGACAAGAAGCCTGGTGACATTGACTTTTGGATCGTGCGGGAGAACACCGAAGGCGAATACAGCTCCATCGGCGGCAAGATATTCGAGGGCACCGAGCGAGAAACCGTCATGCAGGAGACCGTCATGACCAGGGTCGGCGTGGACCGCATTCTTCGCTACGCCTTCGAGCTGGCGCAGAGCCGCCCGAGGAAGAAGCTGACGAGCGCCACCAAGAGCAACGGTATCAGCATCACGATGCCTTACTGGGATTCGCGCGTGGAGGAGATGCACAAGAAGTATCCAGACGTGAAGTTGGACAAGTATCATATCGACATCCTGACGGCCCACTTCGTGCAAAAGCCCGAGATGTTTGATGTCCTCGTCGGAAGCAACCTCTTTGGAGATATTCTCTCCGACCTTGGCCCAGCCTGCACTGGAACAATCGGAATCGCACCGTCGGGAAACATCAACCCCGAGGGCAAGTTCCCCAGTTTATTTGAGCCTGTCCATGGCAGCGCTCCTGACATTGCCGGCCAGGGTATCGCGAACCCGATCGGCATGATATGGGCCGGTCAAATGTTGCTGGGCCACTTTGGATACGATGAAGCCGCCAACGCCATGCTCAAGGCTATTGAGACGGTTTTGGCTAGCTCTGATGCGTCGATTCTAACTCGTGATATGGGAGGTCAAGGAACAACGGCCGGTCTCGGAGAGGCGATTGAACGCGAGATTGCCAATTCCAAGCCCTAGAGTATTCATCAAGTCAGGCACATAGACATAAAGTTAAGCAATAATGGAGCAAATGATTTAGAACAAATTGATAGAAGTTATGCTTTGCTTGTTTGATCTTTCTTTGTAAACAAACGCGCCCGTACCCAGGTTCTTCTACACAATGTGCCGAGGCAGAGCTACTACTTGAGTCAACAAGAATGCATTGCTTTGGGAGTGCTCGCCTGAATATTTGGTTCTTGCTGAGCTTTATCGAATTCTAAATCAATGGGTTATCTACATTGGATGCCCCCAGAATAAGATCCAATCCATCCATGTCATGGAAGTAATTGCTGAAGAGCTGATCGGCAGGGAGTAGCATGTCATTGCCAAATAGTTGTGGGTTGGGGTTTGGATGAGCCTCTGTTGCCTGCATGGCTATATCGTCTGGAATTTCAGGAATCGCACCCCTCGCTGATGATTCACTCGTGTTCCCTATTGCTGTGATCGATGGCAACCGTGTCAAGTTGGTTTGGGTCGATGACTGTTGTGATTTGTCGTAGGTTAGCGTGGGGCCGAACATTGTGTGGTGACCCTCCCTCGCGTCGGTTCTCGAAAATACTGTGCAAATATCGAGAATTTCGAAAAAGCCAGATATATCTATGGATATGCTGTTGCTCTTCTGGCAAATGTTATTTTCATACCACACTGACATGGTTTCTGCAAGGCTTTGCAGTTTTTTCACCTGGCGCATGTGAGCATTCGGACGTCTCCTTGCGCAGTTTCAGTACAAACCACATGTTCTACACGAGGCCACTGGTGACGCATGTTCAAGATAAATCTTGAGCACTCGTCATAATTCCGTCTCTTTTTCTTTCTGACAACTGGGTCGTCATCGAGAAAGCTCTGGTGCAATTCTATTGTTGCAGCAACTCCTGCACAATAGGCGATGATTGGATCTGATACGTAAAAGTGTCTGGAATGTAGGAATTCGATGAAATGGATGACCCATTTGGTATGATGGGACATGGAAGAGACACTTTGCTGAAGAAACACCTCAGACACATCCTTACTACCTTGTAACTGAAGCATTATCAGAATTGGGTGGTTCAACAGGCACAGCGATGTGTGATATACAAAGCGGCTGAGGAACCAAGGCCCCCAATATTCTCTTGCATCTTCAAGCTTTTCGCCAGATACATGGGATAAACGGATGGAACGATATCTGTGAACCGGTGGGAGTTCCTGTCCAGTATTCATTATCGTTGACATTGCCTTGGAGTATTCGGATTTGGGAGACCAAGGGGCAAGTCCTGGAGTGGGGCATCTTTGACTTTTGATGTACATTTGAGTGATCGACCAAGCCTCACTCAGGCCTAGAATTACTGATATTATACCTTCTCTCTCGTCCGATGGCGAGGTTGAGGCTAGCTGTTGACCTTGGGGACTGAGCGCTACTGTTGGAGGTGCGGCAGCACTTCTTGGAAAGGGGGGGATTGGCTCGTTAGATTCGACGAGGGCTTCACCTAACAATCGGTGGAGAAGTACTATGCTCCAATAGCATCGCTTCTGTTCTTCATATTCTCTTTCCACAGAATTATTGGATGCAGAACGGCGCAATTTAGCGCACCTCGCAAGCGTGGAAGCCATAGAACAATGGACTCGACACTGATCAATGCTTCCATCTATCACTTCAATTAGTGACTGCGCTATTTTATGATGGGTTCATCGTGAATGGCGAGAGAGAAAAAAAGGCGAGAGAGAGATGTGCATACTTGTGAGTTCGTGAAATGCTAGCAAGACAAAAGTTTGCAGGGTTGAGAGTTCAACGCGTTGCGAGACCACTCGAGCTATAGCCAATTGATGTGCAGCGCGAATGTAATTCTCAAAATTTATACCGTGATCACTGTCCGTGCTTTGCCTCGCAGGAACCCGAGAAGCAAAAGCTAAGACAACGTAGATGATTTCGGAATCGCGAGCGATGAAGTTAGATGCAAAACCATGACGATGAAACAGGGGTAGGGGCTGAGCGTCACAGTAGGTCAGGTACGTTTGCGCCAGTGCTACGATAGTTGCATCGGGTGGGAGGGCAGGGCTGTCAGGTGGATTGTCACAGGGGGACTTGGGGGCGTCAGCAGGCGCGGTTGCGATGGATTGAGTTGGTGCCGGGCTGATAGCCGTGAGGTCTGGACGTGGCTGGGATGCGGTTGAAGAGATCTGATGCTGCATTCCGGCCCTCATTCCCTGAAGCAGCTCGGCCAGCGTCGATTCTAACGAATCAATACGTGTTTGCTACTGTGGCCATTAGTCGCGGATGTCAAATGGGTTTGTGAAGGGAAGTGTTCAAGTTGCTAACCCATCGTTTTTCTGACTCGGCGAGCGCCAAGTAAATGCGTTCCTCGGAAGAATGTGGAGAGGGCATTTGTTGCTGATCTTGCTCGGAATAAGCAGGGTACGGATGATCCATTGTATAGGAGCATTGCCGTCGCAGTCTGTCGCAGGTAGCGCAAACAGGCCGTTCACCTGAGCACTTGGACTTTTTTCGTCTACAATGCCATCAGTCGAACTGGAACTGGCTGAGTCGCTTGGGTGTACCTACCGGCAGGAGTCGCATGCCTGGCGCGTACGCTTGAGAGGCCGCTCGTCTCTGGGCTCGTATTCTTCCATGACTTTTCACAATTGCCGAGGCGAAGCTATCACGAGCACCAAAGTTGAACTGACGCGGCGCGCAAAGTATGCTGCGCTCTGCAGGCAGGGTTGCCAGTGCTGTGGCCCCTCATTAATCCCGCTTATCTGGGGACACTTGGGTGTTTGTGGGGAAAGTGGACAAGCTGACGCGAGATTCGATAAGCAAACGCGTGTTAGCTGATGAATGCAGGATGCAGACAACGAGGATGATAGCTATTTTTCATATGGAGGGAATGCATTGCGTAGGACTGCACTTTTTATTGAGCTGTGGGCAAAATCAGAATGATGGATAAACAGTTGTGTTTTCAGATGGGAGGCTAACCAACTCACACCGACCTGCAATCTTGTGAAATATTGTTGGCCACAAAATTCACATAAAGAATGGGGTAAAATTATCGAATGAATTCTTCTATATCATATTAATTCTACAGTATTATTATGTACTTTTCTAAATTCTACACAATCGTTTATTAGATGGATTGATTGGTGTTTCGCCGCGTTTCTTGGATCCGCGGTTGTGATTTCTAGCGGGGGCTTATCTAATCCGTATCTCTCATTTCACACATCCCTCATTTCCGGCGGCCCGCATCCGTCGGATGTGGACGGGCCAAGCCGGTCTTAGGTACACTCGACACGCCGCTGCTTCTGCCGAGGCGATTCCAGCCCGCTAGCCCTTCACTAGGAGGCAGCATTGGACACCGGAATAATGTTGCGAACCGTTAAGCTCTTGCAGTCGCGACCATGTCGCAGACAACTCGGAGCGTCTTTGGCCGCTGCGGGTTCGGTCTCAGGGATACGGCCATCTGCCCGATATTTTGCTGCGGAATCTCGCTCGCGACGTGAGGGACCGAGCCAATCGGCCCGCTTTGGCGTGATTGGATCAATCATGTGCCTGACTTTTATCGCTGGACTTGGGCTTGGCCAGTCGCGTGCAGGGAAGCACAATGCTTCATCGGCCATCACTTACGCCGACCGTAATGGGATGCTCACGGTGAGGCGGCTCCGGCCTGGTTTCATATAGAACGCAACGACTCACAGCGAGCCTAGGCAGCAAAAGAAATCCGGGCTGTTCTCGGCGAAGACCTTGTCAGCTTTGATGACGAGGATATAGAGACACATGGCTCTTCCGATTGGTCCAGCTGCAATTCAATGGGACGGGCCGTGGCAATCGTCTATCCAAGAACCACGGATCAAGTGTCCAAGGCTGCGGCAATTTGCAACAAGCACAACGTGCCTATAGGTTTGTCTGGTCCCTAGAATTATGTTTAGGCACTAACTACCCGAGTTAGTACCATTTGGTGCTGGATCTTCCATCGAAGGCAACTTTGCGTCGCCATATGGTGGCATTGTCATTGATCTCACCTTCATGAACCAAATTGTGGCCTTTCACCCCCAAGACATGGATGTGGTCGTGCAACCAGGTGTGAATTGGATGGACCTAAACCAGAAGATCCAGCACGAAGACTTGTTCCTGCCTATGGATCCGTCTCCAACAGCATCTGTTGGTGGCATGGTATCGACAAATTGCAGCGGGACAAATGCTTTTCGCTATGGCACCATGAAAGACTGGGTCATTAACCTCACGGTGGTTCTTGCCAATGGAGACATCATCAAGACTCGCAGGCGGCCCAGGAAGACATCTGCTGGTTACAACCTAAACTCGCTCTTTGTTGGGGCTGAAGGCACACTGGGAATAGTGACTGAAATCACGCTGAAGCTTGCCGTGGTACCAAAGGAGACCGGTGTTGCTGTCGTATCATTTAACAGTATTTCTGACGCTGCGGGTGCCGCTTCTAGACTGATCAGATCTGGAATTTCTCTTGCCGCGCTAGAGATGATGGATGAAGTCCAGATGCGCATCATCAACCGCCACGGAAGTGAGAAGGTGCGCCAGATTGGTTGGGACGAGAAGCCGTCCCTCTTTCTCAAGTTCTCGGGACCAACAAAGGAGGGAGTTGATGGGGACATCGCGCGGGTGAGGAGTATCATCCAGTCGGCCAACCCGCAAAAGTACTTCTTTGCCAAGAATAAAGACGAAGAAGCGAGCCTTTGGGCAGCGAGAAAGGAGGTCTTGTGGGCCATGACATCCATCAAGCCTGAAGGCCACGTCATTTGGTCGACCGATGTGGCGGTACCGATTTCCAAGCTGGCAGAAATTATTGAAATCTCCAAGAAGGATGGCGAGGAGCTGGGGGTATTTGCCAGCATAGTTGGACACGTCGGGGATGGGAATTTCCACGAGGCCATTATGTATGACCCTAAGAATCCGGCAACTCATAAATCTGTCGAAAAGGCCATTCATCAAATGATGGATCGTGCTCTGGAGATGGAGGGAACGGTCTCGGGAGAGCATGCTATTGGTATGGGGAAAATGGTAAGGATTCTAACCTTCTGACTTGGATCATTTCTCTAACGGATGGTTATAGCATTGCCTGATGAATGAACTTGGCCCTGACACGATAAACACTATGAAGGTGATAAAACGGTCATTAGATCCAAAGTAAGAAACAAGCAAACGAAAGTTTCCAAGCATGTACTGACACCTGTAGATGGATTATGAACCCGGGAAAGGTTTTTGAAGTTCCCGAGAACGCCAACGTTCAAGCTGCGCCAAGAAAGTGAGGCCGTTGAGAGGCGGAGTAGGCCGGGAATAGAAGTCGACCATGAATCTTTCTTGGCTTCTACCGTGTCTAGTGTATTGGCGGCGACAGGGTTCACAATAGTCGTAGCACGGGGATGGGGGTTTATTATTTGTTTCTCCTGTTTGAATGTATAGATTAGGAAGAGGTTAATCCTTACATATACTAGATTAATCCGATGAAAATGGAGTTTCAATAGAAATACAAGAATCAGCTCCCAGAAATGACATTCAGTAGAAATCCAATTAGGATCCTCAATTTATAGCTGTTAATTGCAGTATTTTGAATTCAGCACGAAATATAACCTTGCCATTCAGTGTTCATAATATGTTGACCCTTCGATCACCAGGTTTAAACGATGTATTTAGAAAGACCCCTGAGTTTCTCCTTGGCCTGCTCCAAAACAACATCCTCCTTGCATACCGCAAACCGTAAATAATTCTCTGCGATGTGTGCATTTTCTGGCAGATAAAACTCACTTGGAGGAATCGCAGCCACGCCAAGCTCAACAATCAGGAACCAGCAGAGTTTGAAGTCCCTGGGTCGACTGGCCACCTGGGCGGGGAACTCATAGTCTTGTGGAATCCTGACCCGAGAGAAGTTGGCCATGACGAAATAGCCGCCCTGTGGCGTTGAGTAAGGTAGCCCTAGATCATCAAAGACCTCAACAAATCTTTTGATTTTGGACTGCATGTCACTCCGACTGGCTTCCCAGAAGCCTAATTTCGTAGCCTGCTTGTAGCCCATGGCGCAGGCCTCCTGCAGAGGGCTCGGGCTTGAGTAGCAGATGCGCATGTGAGCCGCGGCAGCGTACTTGATGAGGTGGCTTGGGCCGATGAGAAACCCGATGCGCCAGCCTGTGGCATAAAAGGACTTTCCGGCCGACCCGACTGTCAGTGTTAGATTCCAGATTTCTGGGGACAGTGTTGCGATTTTCGGGGATGGAACATATGTCAGACTATCGTACACGTCGTCCGACACAATAATGATGTGATGCTTGACGCATAAATCTCCAATTAAACGCAGCTCCTTTTCCGAAAAGACTTTGCCGACGGGGTTGTGAGGTGAGTTGAGTACGAGCATTCGGGTTCTTGGCGAAATTGTTTGCCTCAGCTTTTCCATATCAATTAACCAATCTGCCGAAGTCGACTTTTCTGTATCTCCCTGTGGCGGCGGGAGCATGGGGACGTATTTTACTGTTCCACCTGCCATTTGGATGTTGCTGATATACTGGTCAAAGAATGGCTCAAAAACGATCACCTCATCTCCTTGCTCAACAAAAGCCATGAAGGCACTCAAAATGCCCTCATTGGCGCCTGTGGTGATGACAACCTCACTCTCGGGATCAATCGTACGGTTGAGCCAGGTCCTATAATGGTCTGCAATGGATTGTCTGAGGTTCAAACGCCCCTTTGCCGGCGAGTACTGGTTCGCATCAACGCGGTTAAGGGCCTCTTTTGCCGCTTGCAGGAGAAACTCGGGAGGATTGTAGCCACTAAGCATTCAACTGTTAGATTTAACCCGCTGTCTGTTGAGTAATCATGGATGAATCAAGTTTCGCTTACAAGAAACCTTGTCCCATGTTGACAACGGGTTGAATCGGTGATTTCGATGCTGCATCATTGACAATTGACCTAATATCGTTTTCTTTTAGCTTGTACTATACATGGTATAATAGAAGAATTTACTCACCAAACATCCATGGGCTGGTTGGCCACGCGGCTGGCGGGCTTTGGATGGAAGCAGCCGTTTCCATTCATGGTTCCATTCATTGTTTGATTGAGAAGTTTTCAGATAACTCTTATGAAAACAGCTATCTTGCTCCTTGAGAATTGAACTAATTGAACACTATGTGCTGCGATATGCACAAATCGTTACCTCCAAGACTCGGCTGGTAATCCTTTTTGAGATGCCCGTGAAGCGGTCCGTGCCCGGATGCATCCGTCGGGATCTTAATTACCTATCTCTACGCCTTATCAATAGATTTGGTGACCTTGTTGATAGTGTTAGAGATTATGCATTGGCACCAGTGTGTCCAATCATTGTACTGTCGGACTGGTCCTAAAATATGCTTTCCTGGAGATTCGTGTCGGTAGAGCAATGCGATAATACTGGCAACAGCAGCACTATTTCGTATTCCCAACTTGGTATGGTTTCCGTCCTTCCGTCGGCTGTGATATCTGTGGAGATATTCTCCAGATGGGAGATCGCAGGGTTCCTTATCGCTCCCCTCGATCGCCTACTTAACTGGCTCCAACGCGAAATTAACATTTTTTGGGTCAAAGCCATGCGTGCTGTTCAATATCTACAGAGTTCACGCATTGATTTCTGCATTCAATATCGGTTGCGGACTGGTAGTCTGCGATCCATATTCTCTGACCATGTCTCCGAATGACAATAAGAACCCAATGGGTTCCAACGAGAAAGAACAGGATCACACGTTCTCTACTTCAAGCCAAATCGGGGAGAGCCAAGAGTTCAGCGAAGAAACAAATGGACGTCTTCTTCGAAAGATCGATTGGCACTTGATGCCTGTTGTGAGTGGCGGTCCCAGGACATGTAATTAATGTTGAAAATACTGATGAACCATAGCTTTGCTTCACTTACGCGTTGCAGTATTACGACAAGAGCATTCTTAGCCAAGCCGCGATTTTCGGACTTCGTAAAGACTTGGACCTCACTGATGGTCTGAAGTATTCATGGGTTTCACTCATATTTTATTTTGGTTATATGGCCGGAACCTATCCGATCTCTTTTCTTGCGCAGAGATTTCAACCGCGTGTCGTGTGCACAATTATATGTATCATCTGGTCAGCCGTTGTTCTCTGCACCCCGGCATGCAATTCGTATGCAGGGATACTTGTCAACAGGTTTGCTCTCGGATTTATCGAGTCTGGGGTCTCGCCCATTTTGATGTTGGTCGTGGGTCTTTGGTACACCCACCCCGAACAGGTTTTGCGCTCTAGTTGGTGGTTTTCCTCCAGCGGCGGCTCACTGTTGATATCTCCGCTCATCAACTATGGTCTTGGACATATATCAGGTGGGGCTTTGAGTTCCTGGCAATACATGTATCTGATTGCAGGTTCGGTTACATTCCTCTGGGGGATAGCCTTGTGGTGGATATTTCCAGAAAGCCCTCAAAATGCCCGAGGATTCACTCCAATGGAGCGCCGGGTATTAATGGAGAGGGTCCGTGCCAACAATGCAGGGTCTGAGAATCACCAATTCAAATTCTATCAGTTCAAAGAAGCCATGTCGGACTATCAATTCTGGGGAATCATGGTCCTGTCGCTCCTAAGTTGCTCTGGGTCCGGAGCGATGACTACATTCGGTACTATTATTTTCAACGATATGGGCTTTGATACATTTACCTCACTGCTACTGAACCTTCCTCTTGGCGCTCTCGCTTTTATTGTCGGGGTAGGATCGGGGTATCTTGCGCGAAAAATTCCAAACTCCCGATTCTACATCATTATTGGGTCATGCATCCCAGTAATTCTTGGGTGCTCGCTATTGTAAGTCTGCTCGAGCTCTGAACCATATATATTGTTTTAACAGCATATCAATTAGATGGCAACTGCCTGATTCGATGAATGGTGGCCGTATTTTTGGTTTTTATTTGATAGCTTTCTTTTCTTCGGCTGTCATTCAATGTATTGGACTGGGCACATCCAACGTGGCTGGCCACACCAAGAAATCTGTCTATGCAGCCGGAACCTTTATCGGTTATTCCTTGGGTAACATTTTAGGACCTTTGTTGTTTGACAGGTAATGCGCTTTCCAAAACACCACTAGCTCGATCACCCACTGACTGTTTCTAGTAAATACGCTCCTCGTTATGACCATAGCTTTACCGGGATTTTGATATGTTTTGCTATCTGTGTCGTCATATCATTCTTTCTTCGATTGACTCTGGCACGAGAGAATAAGTCTCGAGATCAGCTGTATGGTCAGCCTGAAATTGAACACGGGTTGGAAGACCTAACAGATAGAGAGAACAAGTCTTTCCGATATAACTTGTAAATAGCATCTCAAAAATAATCGCCAGACTTTGCTACAGTCCTGCGTTGCTGTATTCAAACTATTACAGTTATTTAGAAGCAATCTGATACTAGCCCCCTTTCCAGGTCCAATCAAATAGCTGACCCTAACAAAGTTCAAACTATGATACACTTCCAACTATCCTCATTCTTTCTATCACCATATCCTTGATATATGTTTCGATAGGGCCATCGGCAATGGCGACGCTTAAAATCAATGCCATTACTCTTTGTGCCGTTAATGTATGCAGTTCCAACGATATAATCTGGAGCGATACCCTTCTCCACCCAACGTACCATAGCCATTAGAACATTTTCTTCTGGCTTATAACTGGCAACATTCCGCGGACCATTTCCAATAAAGCCGGCCCCAGGGCCACCTTCACAGTGGGCCATACCTGAAACACCAAAGTAACGATAGAATTCATCCAAACTTTCTGGATTCAGTCTCATGGTTTTAGAAACATGTTCATAATACCAAGGAGATACCTCACTGGTGATTGTTTGATCCATCAGTCCGTGGTAGTGCAGAAGCTTGCCGCCTGCTTTTTTAAAGGCTGATAAATCGCCATCCCAGGTTGCAATGTTGAACAAGTTGAGTTTCGATGAAACTTCATAGTCATCCTCATCAAGACTGAGTGGATCCCACGAAGAATCATTCAAAATCGCATAGCGAAACCAGTCTGCGCCACCAAATGGCTGTCCAGTGAAATAAGTCTCAGGAGCACCAGTCAACTCGGCCCCAGGCTGCAAACGGGGATACATTAAATTTCCACTTTTCCCAACCAGAGGTGAATAGAGTTTCTGGAGTGTCTGCAGCTGTTTGAAAGTGAGGCACTTATCACTTTGCTGGTCATTGCAGAGAAGTCCGCTGGGGTCATATTGACAGAGATCAGGAGACTCAAGAATCCCGTCAACAACACCATCAAGGTCATCACACTGTTTGAGAATATCTTCATGAATTACTGGCCAAAGGTTCATAGGAATAAAGGTATCGGAGCCAGCTGGGCCGGTGAGCGTCAGGAACCGAGAGCTCCAGGAGGTAAGATTGTTGAAATTGATGGCGGGTGCTCCAGCAACAATGCCGTCAAAGTCCTGCGGAAATGCCTGCGCTTCCTTGAAACCTTGACGGCCACCGGTTGAACAACCGAGATAATAGCTTTTGGTGTGTTTTTTGCCATAGAAGGCCTTGGTAATAGTCTTACCAGCCACAACTGAGGTATGGAGTGCACGATACGCGAAATCCTCAACAATGTCCAAGTTTTTGGCAAACGATTCGCCTGACGCTCCGTTATGGCCATTGTTAGATCCGACAGCTGCGAACCCTAAAGAGGCCGCATATTCAATATCTTCATATTGAATACAACCTCCCAAACCGCCATTTCCAGTGGCCAAGAATCGTCCAGACCAGTTTAAAGGTAGCCAGGCCTCCATTTCGATTCCCGACTGAGCCGAAGTGGATATCTGCAAGTTCAGACGGCATAGACTGACTGATATCGTCTGCGATGGTCTTCCACAACTAGTATCGACATGTGGAAAGTTCAATGTGGTGTTGGCTGGAATGTACTCAGCTGAAATCAAACTTGCCCGAGGGATTTTCAGAGTATCCCCTAGTGAAGCACAACGCTGCTGAAAGGTGCGACGCTCAGCCAGTGCACTAACAGAGGCGCTAAATGTCAAGAAACAAAGTGTAGGATTGAAATACATTTTTAGAGGAACTGGGTCAAAGTCCTGTTTGCTGAAGTGTGCAATCTTCTAACTGGACCACCGAACACACATGGTCTTTATATATTTTTTGGTTCGCTAAACATTCGCTGAATACCTGGGACCTCTCTGAACAGGAAGGTGAGGTAATTGCGATATCAGATGATTCGTTATGCTGGCTTCCTGTTATGGATTCAGGTCCGATCATGAAAACGTGGGGGCGTCTTGGACCCTGAGGTTGAATATTATCGACGTCAACGCTACGGAAAAGGGCCTGGAAGGCCCTACAGCAGGTTGAGGCAGCTAAATCAAGTAAATCTGAGAGATAGAATTGATATATAAAAGATGCTTGTTTTTCTAGCTACCAGGGATCCAAACAGCCTTCTTTTATAGACTTCCTTCCAGCTAGGCACAGGAGTAGTCAGCTGATTAGTCAGCTGATAAGTCAGTCAACAGGTCAGTTAACAGGTCAGGGACCGGAGATCCTCCGCATCTCAAATATCCCGTTTTCTCGTAACAGTCAAGCACGTATACGACCCAGACTACCGCTTCTTGTATGGGTTTTATATCTCGTACAGTCATGATTTATGCCAGCTTTTAATTCATTCAGAGATTACTAAGGGAAATGTATGCGCATCCCTTACCTGGCTAGATTCGCTTGCAGTGAGTAAGAGAAACAGGCTATGTGACTACCTATTACTTCTAGGCACTTGAGAAGATATTTGGCTGCAAACGAGTTAATAATCTATGTTTCTTGTGAGGTTTGCTATGTACGTTTGATCTATGCTACTAGATGTCTGTTATCTTTACGACCAAGGCTGTCCAATGCCTGGATTTGTGAACCCTTCATCGATCTCACCCTATGAACACTTCATAATCTTCCAAATTTTCAGGAACCTCGACAGATTCTAGATCACAGTTCCAATATCCCACGTATTTATTCCAGTGATGTGCCTTATCCTGGATCTCAGACATGGTTCGGCGTACGGTTGAAAAATTACTCTTTATGGCCACTAGTTGCAAGGAGTAACTAATCGCACCTCTCATTCTCAATCTCCCTTTGACCTGGCCTATTCCTTGGAGAATAATTTGGTCCCCAAGACGAAGAAGGTAATATTCGACCGCGGCATCGGCGAAAAGGATCCAAGCAAAAGCTTGGACTTTGATGTTTAGCTCATCGATTTTTGACCAGCGATTTGGCATGCTTCGGATCTTGTCGTATAGGAGTCCTCGCAGGATGACGGCTTCGAATTTGATTGAACATTCGACGATTTGTTGATATGGCAGGGGAAGGGGAGAATACTCGGGAGGTGGACCTCGAACTGGGATAATGATCAGAAACAAACCCGAAGAATTCATACGGAACGGCAGAAATACTCGCAATAATTATATCTTCTGGGATTTGAAATGGCATTTCATGAAGCTCATGGCATATACCTCTTCAGCATGGGTTCGCTGATACCAAGGATCTCCCGTCGTTGTGAATCCGCTTCTGCTTCGCAGAGAATGATGAATGGCAAGAACCACAAATCGTCATGTTGCCGTGGCACATGCCCCGTTCAATGCACTGTCATTGGAAATGAATTGACCGCCCCTAAAGAAATCTACTGGATAAACCATTTCAAGGACCTCTGGGCTGAACCATTTGGGTCCACTTGCCACTGGAGCCGCATTAGCCATATCATGATCCCTTGTCTGCGGACTCCGCGCGACTTGTCCACGAGGTCATTTCGAACATGGCTTCTCTCTTGGCGCCCTCTAAATAGAATCGGTCTAAATCCAATGAATTCTCAGCAGTGGGGCAATGTGCGAATATTTCTGGGAAGCGGTGCCCGGTGTGTAAGGGTAAGATTGGCTGATTCGGGCCTTATGAAGAGATTCTAAAGCTTCTAATTTTGGAACACTTACATCCGAGTCTTCCAGAATCGCCTGAGGTTACAGGGGCATTGATCACTTCCGGATTTTTTTGTTGAAGCAACCGAGGCCTGACTCCTGAACTGAAGGTGCATGTTTATGCCTGTCACGATTTTTCAAGATAAATAAGGCTCTCAAAACTTGTGATGTTAATGTTAAAATAGAACCTGCAAGTAGCTCTCATCAAATAACACCAGGTTCTTTTCAGCCATGAGTCATAGAAATGATCCGTGTATAGGGTAAGTGCGACGTTTGTTGCACTGGTCATGCGCCTAGTTGTTGGGAATCTTATGAAATGCTTTCAGAAGCATGCTTGCCACCTATATTACAATAAATGCCGATGAAAACAACTACAGGACTGTATTTTTTATTTTTAAGTTACATGTAAATTGAGATCGGGTGATTATCGTGCTTACATACTCATGGTGGCTCTGGGTAACGCGAAAAAAAGATTACCTGGACAACCTTAAACTCGACTGCTGCTCTCAGACAAAAGGGCAATGCATCCTTGGCCGGAGTAAAACTAAAACGCTCTTCAGCCAAGCGAAAATTGTTTTACAGCTGCTTATACAATCAGAATACAGAGTGGGTCGAAGTTTTGGTGTGGTCGGAACCCGCGGCAAGCGAGCAGGCCGCGGGTTCCGCAAGACTTGGATTTCAGCCTTTTTCGTCCTTTGACGGGAGGTCAAGGCCCAATTAAGCCAAAACCAACTCTCATCATTGGGAAAAAAGTCTGTCCATTGCGCAATACGAGAGCTTTCGGCTGTATTGACTGGACAAGGCACTACCGGGGTGGCCGGCATGAGGGAACGGATAGCAGATTGGCGTTGCTGGAGAGGAGGTGTGCATCTAGCAGAATTCTAAAGATCGCCTCTAAAACACAACTATCGCTCACTGACCATCGTCTGATCTTTACGAGCTTTACGGTTCACCAAGACAAGAAAATCCAGTGGGGCATTTCTTAAAGGCCTGGATGAAATCCCTCGGGCAGTTCAGAGAAGCTGTGACCGACGGAAACGGTGTCCGGCTTACAAAAGTTATTATGGACCCTCGATGGATGGTGATTGTAGTTAAAAGCACAATGTTCGGCTCGTTGTATTGTTTGGCTACCGGAAAAAAAGAATCTGCTAAACATGAAAGAGCAAATGCATGGTTTGTAATGATGAATCCACAATAATCTACGCTTTTTATGCCGATGTCGTCTCGCAACAGGCTGCGTTTGCGTTTATCGCCTCGCAATGCAGCACATGATACCAGTCTTACCCAAGAACCAAAGGAAACCCATAAATCGAATAATTGAGAGCACGGCAGTTGCATAAAGCAGAAATCTGAAATAGAACGGGGTTCGAGTAGTGGCGGCTTCCTGCATCAGATGTTAGTATACCTTGCAACCTTGAGGTGGTGAACGATTACTTACTCCGACGCCAACGAATTCCAGCTCGTCACTGGTAACAATAGCAATAAGAAGGGCGTTAGAAAATAGCCAGAAGATGACAAGACCGGTTCTGAAAGACTTGTAAGAGTCCTCGACGTCCTTCTTCTCAACCGAGTCGTCTTGGAATTCGGACATGGGAGCGAGCGCTCTCCAAACAGTCTTCTCGAATTGGCTGTCGATATCCTCCTGCTCTTTTTCAATTTCTTCCACAACGGCCTCATTTCCATCACCCTTTGTTATATTAGCAGATGGAAGGGATTCAGCCTTGTCGGATCCCTTGGTTCCCCAAGAGACATCGTGCCAGTTGTTGAAGGAGTAAACCATGAGGATATTGATATAAGTCGACATGAGGATCATGTACTGGGGAAAGGAATGGAACATATGCCAAGGGTCCAAATAGAGAAAGGAGGCAATGTAGTTGAGGCCATAAATGGTGATAATGGCAATGAGAATGATACCTGCAACACCTTTGCCACCAAAGAAACTTTCATAGACATCCTGAGCGGAGGCGAATGAAATTTGAGTGTCGATGGGCTTATCAGTGAAAGCCTTGACGACCAGATAGAAGGTCAAGATGCAAATATACGTCTGAATGATACCGAAGACGCCGAATGAGGCAATGTATGTGTACTTGGAAGCCTTTGGCCTGTTTCCGAGAGCCAAGACAAACTGCACCACAATAAAAGCCACATAAATGTACTTGATGATTACGTTTACCATTTGGCTCCCCTGGTCACCGAAAGGCCAACCGTGATAGCCTGATGACACGACCGGCGTACCGACAAGGCGCATGATTACCGTGGTAGTGAGGTAGTAGGAAGCCAGAGACAGCCAACTGAACAGGACGTTGAAGAAGTTGTAGACAAGCTGAACATGGAAGAAGAACATGCGGATGAAGTTGTGACCGCTCGAGTACATGCGACCAAAGTGCATCAATGAATATAAAGAGGCAGCAAATGATCCGTTCAGCCAACGGCGTCTTTGACTGATGAATTCGGCGGCTCCTTCTGGAACATCAGTCTCTCCCTTGGCAGCTTTGATGTATGACAAATGCCAATTCTGGCCGGCTTTCGCGACGACCTCGAAGCAAAGAATTCGGTCCTCGGCTAAGAACATGTTCTTTTTAAAGATATTCATACCATCGATACCCTTCTTACCAAGTGATGCAGAAAGGGTATGATCACCGTGGAAGTACTGTTCCAGTGGTCGCCCCATAATTGCTCGGAAGCGGTATGCTGAAAAGGCACCCGGCAAAACACTCACATAACCAAAAGAGCTCTCAAGGGGCTTGTCCAAAACATTGGAGATTTTATACTCAAAGTTCTGAATCGCAACAATGGGGTTGAGGAGCTTCTTGCCCCCTTCAAGCATGGCGTGGATCTCTCCACAGGCTCCACCCAGGTTCTTATCGTTGTAGAAGCCTTCCCAAAGGGAGAGCAGGGCTTTAGGCCCAGGCTTTGTTCCTGCATCGATGAGAATGGCGACCTCTGGGTTCAAAATTCTTCCAAAGGCGCTAAAAAGCCATCGATGGGAATTAATCTTTTTGGTGTTCTTCTGCTTGAGACAAAAGATGAATTGGACAGGGGGCAGGTTGCTGTGGGGCTTATCCTTGTTAGGCCGGATCAGCTGTTGGTCTGGAGTGATTGAGATCTGGCTAGTGTACTCGAAAATGTGAGCCACAGTCTCCTTCCCGTTGACATCCTTTTTTAGGACGCCATCTTGATAAATTCCAATCGTGGCCAGGACATCAAAAACATTCTTATCCACCTTGTCGATACCGTCAAAGACAAGGCACACAACAACCTTTTGCCACGCGGGGCCACCTTTGTTCCAAAAGGAAGACTTCTTGAGCTGAACGATGTCGCGAATGTTTTGCATGACTCCATGCAATGTGCGGGCCAGCAGGACCTTATCTTCGTTGTAATAGGTAATGGCAATGAGCAGCTCAGTATGTCGGTTGTACATTCGCGATCGGAGATTGTAACCATTCTTCAATGTAAAATCATTGGGATCGCAAGTGGCTGCAGTGTATCGCATCGTAGTAAATTCCTCCTGGAATCCTTCGGCGTCGCGGTACTGAGGCTCGATGGCATTTTTAATAGCACTGGGGACCGGATAATCAACGCTGAGAACTGAACCTTGGACAAGCTTGACTTTGCGCGTCTTTGATCGCTTGAGTCCATTGCCACCTGACTCATCAATTTGCTGGGCCTGCTGTCGCTGGACCCAGCTCTCCTCTGGATCATTGAAGGTCGAGTCGGGGCGGCCGCGGGTGAAGAAGGCATCGCCACCTTCATACTGGTCGAAGCCATTGGCGTTGTAGGGTGCGTCGGGGGAAGGAGGATAAGCGACTGGAGAGTACGTCTCCCTCAAACTGTAGACGCTGACGGGGGATTGGCTCGCATTACGCAAGGGGTCGAGGTGGGATGTTGAATAGTTGGGATCAAGGTGTGAAGACGAGTAGTTTGGATTGAGGTGAGTGTTTGAGGAGTTTGGATCAAGGTGAGGGGGTGAATAGCTTTGATCAGATTGGGGTATGGAGTAATTGGGATTTGGATCGGGTACGGAGTAATTGGGATTTGGATCGAGGTGCGACGACGAATAGCGTTGATCAGGGAGCTCATTCAGTGGGTGAGACTCCGTGGGCTCGATATTCTCTTGGGGGTGATCCGCATACTGCGCACCGCATCATTAGAGGAGACCTTTTTCGATTGTTTGCCTGGTGGTACTCACGCTTGTATTGGGATGCGTTGGTTGCATTCCCAGCGGGTGCAAAAGATAGTTCTCCTCAGGATTCTGCTCGTGTCCGTTGGGAGGAGCCATTGTGGTCGAGATTGTGTTTTTTTTTTTTTTATGAAGCCGGGGACTCAAAGGAAGTCAAATACAAAGTGGGCTAGAAGATGTGATTTCGTACGCAAAACGTCCGGTCAATCAAATCGTCCAGTGCCTCCTCTGGGCAGACGCAGGGGCTGAAACGAGAGGTAAGAGGTCCCAGTGCTGAATAAACGAATGAATAAGTGCCAGCGATAGGATTGGAAAAGAATTAGAAGATGAGAAGAACGCAGAGTAAGCAAGTGGAAAACCGGCCTCGGAGCATTTATGGGAAAGAATTTATGGCCCGGGCCCTACCGTCGATCTAAATTCCACAGGGTGCATGACGAGTCAACGAAGGCTGGCAGCAACCCCAAGTCCATGTCTGCACCTGGCGGGTCAGTTCGTATGGCTCCGGGGACAGACCCCAGCCAGTCGGCCCTTGGTATAATTAGAAGGGTGGGCGGCATAATTGACAGCCACCGAGCTGGGGGTGTCAGGATAGCGTGTGGTCCGTTCCCAGTTTTGCCTCACGGCGGAGCCGTGGTGGGATGGGGCCCGGTAGCGCCGTTTTGACTGCCAGTGTGTGTGAGGCTATTTTTAGAGTCACCCGGGAGTAGGTCAATAACAGGCGTCGGAATCGAAAGAAGGCAGCCCGCTAAGTCCGTCTTAGCCTGTTGCACCTTTAAACCTGTGTTAGCCAGATCTTTGTTTCTTTTTTTATGCCCAGCAACTTGCTTTGTGCTATGGCTTACACAACCGTCAAATTCGATAAGCGTGCCGACATTCAGCTCCTTGTGGGCGTCAAGGACAACACTCCAACGGCTGTTTTCCAATGTTGCTCTCGTACTCTAGCAAGATCATCACCGTTTTTTCATCGTCTCATCTATGGGGATCTTGCTCAACCCAGAGATACCAACGGGGAATTTCAAGGTTGGACTGTGGACATGACCCGTGAAGAGCCCGAGGCCTTGACACTGTTTCTAAACATATTACATGGCCACTTCGACCAGCTTCCACAACTGATAACCATTAAGTCTCTTTATGACCTTGTTACAATAACACATCATTACGAAGCGACGCGAACGTTAGTTCCATGGACCGACTCATGGCTGCATTCACTCCAAAAACCGACCAACGTTGACAAAATATCACAATTCAGAATGCTTTGGATTTGTTGGGAGCTACATTGCGGGAACGGCTTCTCACAGACTGCTGACCAAATCATGACGCACTCGAAGAAGTCTGAACTGATTAATATTCCCCAAGACATTGGTCTGCAGACGCCGCCAGATATTGTTGGTAGGTAACCACTTCATCTCGTTTCCTCGAATTACAATACTAAAAGCCCAATCAGAGCGTATAAGGGCCATCCGATTTCAGGTTATTGGCGAGATTCTTAGCCTGATCGAAGCAGCGGTGACGAGCTTCATTGTGGACGATAACAAACCACACAATCAACGAGCAACATGGAGCGACTGTCGGAAATGCGAATCAATAATACTGGGGTCGTTGATCACGAGCTTGATGATGGCAAAAATATGGCCTTTGCCAGATGCCCATGATGTCGAAGAGAGCATATTTGAGCTCCGAAGAAAAATCACCGACATGGTGCTGAACGACATGGGATGCGATATGGGAGAGTTGGATATTGAGCATACTCAGTGCAACCCGGGCCCCAAGCTGCTTCGGCAGATTGAGAGGGTAGTGGCGGAGGCAGCTGATCCTGTTAGTGAATTCCATAGAGAGCATTTGAACAAGAAAATTTGATTGAGAAGGGCAAAACCTGGGTCAGTGGTTTCGAATGCACTCGTCGTGAAGTTATGTTAAGCCATCACCATTCCACAAAATCTCACGGATAATTTCCATCACATTTTACCTCATCTTTGATTTTGTTTGATTTTTTGAAAAATGAAAACAAAGTTACTCATAGTACATCTCTATTTACAACGTTTTCGGAACCCAAGAATAACCAGACACGCACAAGAACACAAGAAGCATGAGTACAGATTAGCGAATGTGTCTATTGAAACGAACGCCACAATAGAATAGTATAGAGTCCGGCTCGACCAAACTTCCAGCTCCGGGCCAGAGATGCTCTCTCCTTTTCGCTATAGAGGTAAAAAACCCAAAATAGAGAGGAGGTAGGAAATCTAAGATACAAGTAAAATATTCCAAGTCTACAAAGCGTCAATCTGAAAGGTTTAAACCAGCAAGTGCATCAGGAGAGCAGCTGCACCGATGAGGCCTCCGGTAGCTACAGTACGAGCAGCAGAGGACTTGGAGGTAGAGCTGGATTGCGAGAAGCCACCAGTGCCAGTGGCGCCGGGGGTCTGAACGGGAGTGCCGGTAGAGTTCGAGTTTCCAGCACTGCTTGCGGTGGCGACAAGAGTAGTCTTTTCCTCGGCCTTGTTGTCGCCCTTGTTGCTGTTGTCCTTGTTGTCAGAGGATTCAGTCTTGGATGAAGAGGCAGCAGAGGTCTTGGACTCGGAGCCCTTGGTGGTGGTGGTTTCTTCATTGTCAGAGCTGTCGCCAAGCTTGACCTGAATGCTCTGCCAGCTACCAGAGTTGTCGCCATAGAGGTACTCCTTGACGCTCTTGCTGGTGGCACTGTCACCGCCAGCGTAGTCCACGACAGACACGCTCTTGTAGTAGGCGTTGAAGGGAGCCTTGGAGAAGTCGGTGTAACCGCCTGCCCAGTCGACAGTTCCCTTGGCGGTGTTGGTGCCACCAGCGCACCAGGTACCCAGCTTAATTTGCATGGGGGACTGAGGGTAGCCCTTGACATCAGAAGCCTTCAGAGTGCGGATGACCTTATCATCGATGCTCCAGTTGACGGCATCCTTGGTCCATTCAATGCTGTATTTGTGGTATGATGTTGTAGCATCGCTGACGTCGTGGTGGCCGACGCGGTCGTAGGTGGTGGTGTCGCCCTTGGAGAAGTAGTTGGTTTGAACCTTTTGAGCATCGCCACCAAGCCATTCCCAGTCAATCTGAGATATTGTTAGTTATTCATGCGTCTTAATATCACCAAGCGTCATTTTCGTACCTCGTCAAGATCAGCAGACTGTAGCACGATGGCAGTAACGATGCCTTGCCCAGGGGCAGTTTGCAGCTCGACATCTAGGCGACCGAAGAAGATGAACTTCTTGCTTGCGATTGTGGGAGCCTGTGTCTCCTTTTCAATCGTAAACACGGCGCCCTTGTCCTCATACTTGAGTTCAGTGCCAGGGTTCAAGTTGAAGGCACTGCATTCACCGTCGGTGAATTTGCATGAAACCTTCTCCTTGCCCAGGGCGGGATCAGCAGGGCAAGCTGTGATTTTGTTAACATATGCAACAGTATAAAATGTACCAGGAGTAAAGTGCTTACTCTTTTTCAAGGGGTTACAGTCTGTGTAGGTTTGTGCAGAAGCCAGGTTAAGAGCCGCAAGGGCGACTGCAACTGTGGGAAGGACTCGGTTGAGCATCTTGACTGAGGGGTGACGATGGAGGTTTGTGAAATAAACAAGACAGTCAAGTTAAGTTGTATTGTAATGAGAGACAATAAACGAGTGGTTGCAGGCAAATTTAATATAAATGAATGAGAAGTGGTTGTTATTCCGATTCTTGCAAGGAGTGACGAGAAAACAAAACCCTAAGGGAGCGAAGATGGGATGATGGCCAAGCAACACGGCCTCGTATTCCAAGGTTCTATTTATTCTTGCGTTTTTTACATGCCAAATTCTGTGCCGCGACTTCATTGGAAGAAACTGCGTATCGAACCCACGCCTGCTGCCGCTTGGCATGAGCATTGAATGGGGCCGTACGAGCCAGTGCTGCCCGCCACATGAGATGGCACAAGTCCCTCGGGTTCCGTTCGATACAGGGTTAGCCTATGACAACTGAAACGTCTCAGAATGTTCATGTTTGCCAGCCATGAACAAACCATGGCAATGCAGACTGGATGAATTTCTCCCTCACTATTTACATACATTATCCTCACTTCGGCATCATAAAAAAAAACAGATTTTAAATCATACATTTAGCTACTCAACGGGTACAGCACGTTCTGCCGCTTACTTAAGGTGGAGGGGCGATGGGCCGGAAAAGGAGATTTCGGGATCCGGATGAAATCTAGCATTTGACTAAACCAGTTTGAGCTTAATACACAATACATGGGGAGAATGGTTTGATCCCAAAACTCTGGTGGGGAGGAGTTTTGGATCGCTTCAAGGTTGGATTTGGCCTATCAGGCTATATATAGCCGACGGATTAAAGTGCATCGTCTTTTCCGTAGTTGGGTACCGGGTACTACAAGATCGACACTACCTAACCTTGTTGGTGAACAAGGAAATTGACCCCGAACCCTTTAGGAAATGTCTGCCATCCTCTTTCATCTGCTGCCCCTCTTCCCGTCCATAATAACACTTAGCCATCGCTCAGTAACCCCTCGGTAACAATTTCCCCAGGTTATGTCGTTTTATCACACGGACCTGGCTCCCGCCGATTCCAGGACCTGAACTAGTACGATGGCGACCGCGACCGCGTCCTCCTCCTCGCAATGCACCAACTTGTACAACACGCCCGTGTTCGATGCTGTATGCGCCATGCAGTACGGGCTCCCGCAAATCGAAATTATGAAAAAGTGCTGCAGAAACGCCGACATTGTCAGCTACTACAACAACTGCGGCCTGTACTGCTCCGCTCAGGGCCAGAGCGTTGCCGACCTATCCAATTGCTTCTACAAGGAGGGGGCTGAGTGGCAAGACGTCTTCTGCAGAGGCAACGACTCTGACACATCCACGGCAACGAGAAACGCGAAAATCCCAGCCACCGCGTCGGCCAGCGTGGTGGCGGGAGGCTATTCGAGCAACACAAAAGACCGCAGCGCCGCGTCCTCATCCTCAAGCGCCGCCGCGGGCCCGCCTTCGCCGCAGGGCATCGACAAAGTCTGCATTGCCATTGGTGCAGTAGTCGTCTCGTCGACTATTTTTGGCATCCTTCAAATTTAAGCGTCGGCTCATTTTTTGGCTTGGCATTCAATTCACCGTTGCAATCCGATCACCGGAGCAGTAAAGGATATTGGGCTGCAACACATGTTACTTATTCAGTATTTACATAGAATCTAGTCTCTGGAAAGACTAGTTAATGTCTCAATATTTACTGATATATCAGCTTTGTACAAAATTCTATTCTAGCAGAGAACTTCAGAGTCTACGAATTAATTGACGGTCCAAGAATGTTAGCACCACCCCCTAGCACTAATAATGCGAACCCCTTTGAAAGTGGCATTTTTCATCCACCCCACACTCTACCCTGTCAAGGCTGACTGTGGGGAGTATCCAGGTGGCACGTTTTGATCCAGCAAGGGTACCTCAATCCTCCTTCCCTGAATTCATCTTGAGCATTGATTCCCGGCGTCGTGTTGGATGGTCATGGTCCAACAAAGCCGTTGTGGAGAAAGCACTGTTGATGTTGTAGATGAATGGCTCGACCGTGGGTGGAGGGAACCAAGCTGTGAGTGGTGGACGGGGCGCGCGGGGTCCGTTTATGGAAGACGCGACCGCCACCAATTTTTGGGAACATGATCCTGGGATGCTGTGGGACAGGTTGGCATACGTCACTGCGCTGCAGGCACGTAGATGAGGCTGGCTCTTGCTCTGCCAATAGGTTCATTAAGATGCCAACACGGCCCTAAACTCTAATGCACGGGATTTGCAAGTTGAAACGCCCTGAGCGGTCTGCCTTTGATCAGACGAATTAATGACCGAATGTAAGACTTCCAACTGAGTTCACGAGATAGTCTGGGCACCACGAAACCTTGATTGGATCAATATTTACCATGCTAACCCACCTCCCCAGCAAACAGCCGCTGCTATGGAAGCCGCGGAAATGCGAAAACGTAGACAATCACCAAAAGGTTCGCAAGGACCCTTATGCCGCTAATTTTAGAGGGCCAAGCTTTTCGAAGAAGAGCCTTAGAAGGAACACACAGACACGATCGGGCCGGGCTCTCCACAAATACACCCAAACTGCACGCCATGTCCCGGGACGCGGATTTCTCGGAATCCGGTCTCCCACGTGAACGCCCTAAGCCCTGTGGATTTACAAGGACAGCGTCGTAAAGGGCTCGGCTGTTTTGGGAGCTCATATTTCCGAGCAGATTGGCCAATCAGGTGCCATGCTGGGCGCAAGGGGATGATGCACTGACCAAGAGGATTGCTTTCTATGTTGCCGATGCGATGCTAAAGTACAAGCAGATGAGACAAGTCGGTAGCAAGTTAACCAGATATTGGAGCGTTTGTTATACATGAATGTAACGATGAGAATATTTGTTTATCTGAGTTGTCACGCCCTTCGACCCGGTTTACTGAATGGCAGTTTCGAACTAGAACGCTCTAGAACATTTTTTTTAATCCTGTAAAACATTGTGAATATTGCGTGTGAAATGACGATATGCGATTGCTGCCATGTTTCATGTACCTCCTTTATCAGTCACTGCAAAATTTCCAATTTGTGGAGCGGTGATCATCGTTTGTTTCGATCCGAACATTGTTCATAATGTAGCAATTAGGACGCCGATTTTGGTACCCATATCGCACGTTATCATTTTGCCATTTGATATGCTAGAGCCAATGATAGAGATATGCGACAGGAATGTGATCAAGAAAAACATTTTCCAACAATTCCAGGTGATGTGAGCTTCAGAAACGGAACGACGGGGGGCTGCTGCTGTCGCTTCCGGGGACATGACTCCGAGGTTATGAACATGTGCCATTGAATGAGCAGCATGTTCAAGACACATAATTTCCCATGCTCAGATAAAATACCTAGTAGTACCGCTTAAAAATCGTGATCGCAACTGTAATTTTGTCCTGCAGTGTGATTTCGTCACCAACCTCCCTCAGCAAATTTCTGGATAAATTCAGGGTTACGTGGGCATTCTGCATAAAAGTCTACACATGCGACCTACCCTGGTAATTAAAAACTACTGGTGGTTCACTCAAATATGGTATTGCCGGTTCTCCGTTAACTAATCAACTGGGACGGACTGATGCATCCCATGTCTCAAGCGGTAACCCATCAACTCACAGAGTTAGATGTAACCAACAGAACCTTCTGTCTCAGAAGTTATCAATATTGTAAGTCTGCCGAGACTAAAGAGAATAAATTGAATTAAAGTGTAGTTTCGGCAATATCACAATCATTGCCGTCTTATGTAGGTAGTGCATTGCCAACTTTGAGACTCCCTTGATCCAGCGCTTTGGCAATTGTGATTATTGACTGAGATTAAATCACATATTCCAGTCTTCACTCCCAAATTTACGTTTCATTTGTGTCATGTTATTGCTCGACTTCGAGATCCTGGGTTCGCGAAAAGGTCAAGATTCGTGTCAGGTCTTATCCGTTTGAAAACGATCATTGGTATATGGGAACTGTGAGACGTGCTGGGACTAGTTTGATGCATGAAATCACGAACTAGCCTAAACAATAGTAACAAAACATCACCGTGTCACCCGACGCGCCAATAGCATTTTACGTTGTTGGTTAATGGGTTGGTTCCAGAGCCTCGTAGAGCAATCTTCGTTACGGGATGACTGCCACCGCCTGTGAGTGATCCGAACAGTGCGTCCTATTTGAACTCTTAAAGTCTCTACCTTATTTCAAGTCTTCAAGTTCAAGCCTATCCCACAATTTCAGGTATTTGATCATCGATTCTTCGTCAAATTTTGGCTCACCAAAATGAAACCTTTTGTTACTTTCGTTCCCATGGTGGCCACCACCATCGAAGCTGCAAACAATGTGAAAAGGATACCGCTCTCCATAGTATTTCTGCTTCCCTAGCTAATCCGCGACAAAGTTGATGTCGATTGCAAAAAGGGCCTGGCCGCTGCTGTTTATGCTTTAGTTGCCGTACGTGGAATTATACGTACTTCCAAAGAGCGTTACGACAGCATTGATAAAACCGGTGCCACGGCTGCTGATCTGATATCTTGGGATACACCTGATATATTTTTATTCAGATAGGTTAGAGCTACGTTGATTACTGATCACTAATTTGAAATACCGCCACTGACAATTTCTCTCAATTCGTTCGTGTTTTTGCCGATAATTCTAACAGGATAGCAGCAGATCAAAATAAAACAAAAGTTAAACTTGTTGGCTCTTTTCAGGATAAGACCAAAAGTATTTGCGTCGACGATGGGTATTGATGCCCGGAAGTTGATCCACGGATGCGTTTTTAGACTGCCCTAGGTTCAGGCATCCAGACAGGACCTAGTCTGCTGGGGTAAAATGGAACCTTTTTTCTGCTTATTGATATTGGGAGTTACGAATCTCTGGTCAGAAAAAACATCATGCAACAAATAGGGTGATGTGTTCTGCTGTCAGTTCCTGTGACCACCTTCTTTGCCAGTGGCCAGAAGGGCCCAGCACCAGCCCGCGATATTATAGAAGCGACTCAGTATGCGGAGTGAAAATTTAAGCTTGCACGAGATCTTTATATTTCTGTGCTAATTCTTTATCCAACAACCTTAGTGTATTCGGTATCCGCATATCAAACCGGACGGAATTAGGTGCCAAAGAGACAAACTAGAATGGGCTTTTTATGCAAGATTTTACGATAAATTGAGTTGTGATTGAGGTTGTAATGTTTTGCAAACTGCGATTCCCTAACCAGCTACAAATTTTGCCCAGATGTTTCACTGACTTATTCCTTGTTCTTTGCTCCAGGAGCATCCAGAAGCGCCGTATGTGGAAGACTTTTCAGTAGCTCCCATCCTGATATATTAAACATCCCACTTCAAAATGGATCACTTCAGAGCATCTGAAAAAAGGTAATATTAGTCAAGGAAGTTGGATACCCCACCCTAACCCTATGACTCCAGGACGGAGTCGGGGGACGAGGCAGAAAAGGAACAGGCGATTTGACTCAGTATCTGCCTAAACCATTGTATCACGCCGTACATAAATATAAAACTTCTTTTAAGATTTGATTCTTGTTTTTCCATGGACGTGCATTTTCTTGTCTACCTTGCCATGCTATCTGACATCAAGAAGCCATCTTCGCTTCCACTGATAACTCTCCAGCTGCCACCTCCTTGGAAGTACCATATGTGTCCGCATATCGAGCTGCAATCCAGTCTCCGACCGTGACAGGAGGGTATTTCGGTTCGTTCTGTCCATCCTGGCAATTGGAGAAACCCTTGACGAGGAAGTTTGGGTTTCCCGAAAAGAAAAACGGAATGCTGTAGCGCTCCTGTCCGGATTTGTTGATGACCCGATGAAGATTTGAAAGATATCTATCGTTGGTCCACCGCATCATCAAGTTACCTAAATTGACAACTAGAGCCCCTCTAGTCGGCTCAACATCGCTCCAACACGATTCAGAGCGATCCCAGACCTGCAAGCCTCCTACCATGTCTTGCAAAAGAATGGTCACAGCTCCAAAATCCGTGTGGGCACCGATACCTGTAACAAGCGCAGAGAGGTCAGTAGGATTCTGCAATAACAGAAACGGACATTTACCTCTCTCCCATTCGGATGCGGCTGGAGCCTGGGGCGGGTAGTGCAGCAGCCTGAGGGTCGCAATGGGCGTGTCAACGAATTCTGACACCCAGCCATCTCCACTTTGCAGCGTCTCGCATATGATTCGAACGATATTCTCTGCCAATCGTTTCATGACATCAAAATACTCGTCCATGACGAGGCGAAATTTGGCAGCATCCGCCATCTCCTTGGGATATTTATTCGGGCCCATATTGAACGTTCCGGCCACTACTTTAGGATGGTCGAGTGGCAAATCAAGGCCGAAATAATACCCTTCCTTGAGGTCTCCCTCGGTCCTTTTCTCGAAGTTTTGAGCTCGTAAACGTTCATAACCCCGATGGAAACCTCCAATGTCTGTGTTGCGGGTCAGGATTCGGTCGCATGCTACTATGAATGAAGGACGATCTTACTCTTATCATACTTCTCTTTCACTTCCAAAGGCAAGTCAAAGAAATTCTTCGCCTGCTCAAGAGCTTGGTCAAGCAGAGACTGGGAAACGCCATGCCCAGTGAGCTGAAAGAACCCGTAGTTCTCACAAGCATCCCGGACTTGTTGCACCAATGCTTGCTTTGCAGATGCATCTGCGCCGGAGATAGCTATAGTTTATTAGCATATAAATCGAACTGTGTGCTGAAATATGTACCGGAAAAATTGATACTGGGAATTCCCATTGTGCTCTTGTTATAGAATGTTCCTGAATCAGTCTGTTTTTGTTTTTTTTGGTGAATTGGCTGCGTGTCTTGACCTTCTTCAAAAGAGTTATTACTCGAGATACTATATATATTCAAAATCCTTTAACATTGAGAATAAAGATTGACAGACCTAGGATATGCATTGGATGCAAATTTCCCACGGCCGAGTTTGGAATCTCCCTGTACTCACCCGCGGCCGAGATAAGCATTGATAAAGATAAGGATAAGGGCAATCGATAAGGATAAGACCCCGCATTGACGGAAAACTCCGAAATCTCGGAGCGGACCTGGCATCAATGGCAGTATTAGAGGAATTGTTATAAGATTTGGTGTTGGAAATGTTTCTTATCAAGGATACAACATGCCCTCAAACTTTACTAACTTGTTTTCCCAGAGGCGATGGTTTGATGATGTCATCTTAAACCTGACATACCGCTGAAGTCGGTTAGAGAAAGTAACATTGTAACAGTAAAATCTACTCTGGCTGAGTGTGAAAGTGAATCTAATTTACAAGTTATTTACTAATATGTAATACAGCGCTACCCAGAACTGGACGAGAAAAAAATCGGAATATATTGTAGATAAATTCGAGATTGAGATTCATGGTCATAAAATCAACCACATTACCCTAGAGTATTGAAATATTAGGCTAATGTAGAAGGCGGGTTGCGAAGATGGCTGTGAGGATAGTATAAAAGAAATCGGTGTAGCCTTATTTCTAATACAATTTTTAGGTGATTTTGCCTTTAATATTGTCCGTCACAAACGCTCAAGTAATGGTTCTAGTTTGCCTCATATATTGCTATTGCTTGTTTTTTAAGTATCTACTAATTTAATACGATAAAAAATATACACACGGACGAATGATCCCAGTCTCGAAAAAAAATCTCTAGAAAGAAAAAAGCGAAACATGAATGAACAGAACATCATCTCTGCTCGTGTCAAGAAACCTGACTCTAGACAACAACGTTTCTGGTGTGGAGCGTAACCGAGCAGAGGCTGCGGACTTGAAGTTACGCTGGAATCATCTGAAGGCTGGAGGTCGAATCATTTCTGGTAGGTGTGCAAGATGGCTGGGTTTCCCGAGTCCTTGGACCAAATCTCGATGAAGCCGGATTGGGTGCCCACGTAGATGGAAAACTTGCCGTAGCTGGCAGCCTTGCAGGCGGGTGTAATGTCAACAGGCCCAAGGTTGTTGCTTGCGGGAACCGTGACGGTGTTGAAAACTACCCCAGCAGCGGGTGCATTTTCTCCGCTCACAGTGTTCTCGTCCCAGTTGGACGACTTGGCGGTGGCAAATGTGATGTTGGTTTCATAAGCCAGCGGTTTAGTGAATGCGGGGAACTGCACAGTGCATTTCTTGACAGTTGAAGGAGCCACTGGAAGGTCAAATCCAACCAGGCTCTGGATGTAGGCGAGACCTCCCGTGTTGGCTTGCAGAGTGTTGTTGTGGCCGAGAGTGCACTTGTAGCAGTTTCTTTCCGGGCAGTTCGCGCAGCTGACGGTGGAGCGCAAAATGGTCGAATCTTTGGTGGCGGGCCTGTCGATCTGTTTGGCTCCGGAAACCGAGGTTACGCCTGTGAGAAATAGGCAAGTAGAGAGCTTGAGAAGAAAGGTGGGATGCATTTTGGATGATGGATGCTTCGGATGTGTTTTGTGTGTCTGAAATTATTCTGCCCCAAGAAGAAGCTTTGGCGAGGTACCTCCCGTCTTTATAATGCTGAACCATGGAGGCGATGGCAGCTCAGAAGGCACCACAATAGGTTGAAACATGAACATAGAACTTTTGGTTGAATATGACAGTGATTTCACGAATAAACTAAAAATAGGCACGTTGATCGTGTCCCGTGTCCTTGTTAGGACTACCTTGGCTGTTGACTAACTAGATCTACGAGACATGCATGTGACTTGGGTGCGAATGAGAGCGAGCGGACCAAGAATTCTGGATCTCTTCCAAGCCACATGATGCGTGGTTTTGTATATTGATGACGGATCTCGTATTGCTCTCTGGGTTGCTGATGCCGGCGAACTAAATTCTAACTCGCTCCCACCCGCTATTATCAAAGGGGCTAGGAACATGGGAGGTGCACCCACCAAACAAAAACCTAATCTTGATGTGTATCG
Source organism: Calonectria crousiana (assembly GCA_013406985.1). NCBI lineage: Eukaryota > Fungi > Ascomycota > Sordariomycetes > Hypocreales > Nectriaceae > Calonectria > Calonectria crousiana. The sequence continues at coordinate 248,162 of VTGD01000055.1, read as the reverse complement.
GAACCTCTACCACACGAGCTCCAATTGTCTTGAACCACACCTGTCCGGCAGTCTTTCTCTCCTCATGGCTCTGCGGGGAAACGTGAAACCCGACGAGGAATACCAACCAGCCACGGTGCCGAGATGCCGAAAAGCACAATGCCTCAGACCATGTAAAAAGCCACGGCACCTTTTTAGAGCGCCACAATGTCGACCTTGTGAGTGCGTTGCGGGAGGATAAAGTGCCGGCTTACGATGGATGCGGAAGTGGAGAGGGTTGGAGGGCGAATCACAGAGCTAAACCTCGGGGCACCAGCGTGTGTGGCGCAACCATGGCTCAGTGATCGCCGTCCATTTTTTGGCTGCGAGCTGGCGGATTTCTATACATAGGACCAGGTGGCCTCAGCTCGCTGTGCATCGTCACTTTTCGCGCGGTCTGGACTGGGCCTCGCAACGTTGCATCGCAAGAATGTCGAAAAAAAGTCGCGTCACAAATGCATCCAAGATGTGTTGACAAAATTGGGAATTATTTCATGCCCAATGGTTGACGTCATGGCAAACAGCGAAATGGAATGAATTCCAACTTCAAACATACACGAGTCAATTTACCGTCTCGATTCAGCATGGATGTGTTTGCCAATCACGTCACGATCGTCAGTGTGGGTTAAAATAAAACATCGTCCCATGTGAATTGTACAGGTATATATATAATGGTGTAAAATGGTGTAAATGAGACAAAAGCAACGCGATTCCATTCCATTAATCATGACTGACGTTTTCAATGTTCTTAGTATCTTCGCCCTTGCCCCGATGAGTATGACTCCAGTAGGTGATAGATATGCTGCCCTTGGTGTCAACTTCCAATGTGTTTTTGCATTTTAGCTCGTCAAACGTCTGCTGTTCGGCCGAGCAGATGGCCCTTAGATCGTCGCCCGTGTTCCAGTTGAAGGGGTAGACGGAGTATTCTGGCAACAAAACAACGTCATCGGCAGTCTTTTGGGACTGATACTTTAGGATGCTTTTGCGCAGGGCAACCGGACCCGTCAACTGCTCGGCAGAGGGGTAAGCGTACCACAACCGAGTGAGTGCTGATCGGCTCCTGGAGATTTCTGCAGCTGCAAATTCAAGGGGAAGGAGGAAGAATGGGTGCCCGGGAGAGGCGGCCATCCATGCGTTGGGAATGCCGCTCTCGAATTTATCATCGGTGCCCATGCGCCCGAAGAAGGCCTTCTTCGGCTGAGGTTTCTTCTCTTCAGGAGGAGGGTGACTGGCGTCCGAAAAGACGACACCATGGTCCTGCAAGCCCTCAGAGGTGGGCCGGAGACACTCTGTATCTAAATCGGCGTATACTCTTTTGAGGGGGAATGACTGGTTAGAATGAAGTCACGGGGGGGATTGATGCGGATGGAATGAATGGGGGATGAATGATGCTTACCCGCCAAATAGATGCATATACAAGTTCCTTGCAAAATCGACTCGATATATCTTGCCCGGCAGGTTCAGGTACGTGTCCATCAACCAGGGAAAATGGTCGCGGACCAGGCGCAGGTTATCCTGGTCGGTCCACAGCACCCACTCCCAGTCCGGATGCTGCTTGCGGCACGAGTTGCTCCATCGCTCAAACTTTGCGGGCAGATGGGGCGACTTCCAGCTCTGGTGGAAGAGCTTGGGGATGGCAGCCGTGCTGGAGGAGCGGTCGCGGCACAGCAGGTCGGCGGGCGACAGGGCGGACGCGAGGCCGACGCTGTCGATGGTGTCTGGCGGGCTCGACTTGGCGAGGGAGCAGTTGCGAGCCTCCAGGGCGTCCAGCAGCGTGGCGGCGTCCAGGGGGCCGTCGGACCCATAATTGCGGACCTTGGACGTGGTGACCAGGATGGCGGCGGCTACACAGAGCCAGAGGAGCACCGTGGCGGCGCGCGACGGGAGGATCCTGAGAAAGAACAACATGGCGGCATCGCGAGCTTTGCGCGGGCGAGAAGAAGACGAGTCTGTGGTTTGCGTCTTAAGTGCTCATGTTCGTGGCTGTGACGCGGCTCGGCCACCCAGATGGACAGTTTCCTCCTTAATCTCATTAAAAGCTGACGAATCTATGCTGGATTGAGTCGCCCTGTGGGTCTTGCATATCTCGACCAGTCAAGTCAAGACGCTGGGAACGCTTCTACATTCTAGCGCGCGGCGCAATCAAAGGCTAACTGGCTGCTCACGTACCATTTGCCTTGGCTATTGTCGTGGCCAACGCTGTTGATAACCTGCTATTGATGAAGAAAACCACACAGTCATGTCCATAATTGCCCCTGCTCGAAACACAGAATATTTTATGCCAGGTTGCCCATTTCCGGCCATGGTGCACCATCACCGAAACACAATCTAATTAGTTTCTGTCGATCTACAGAATACTTGTACTGGCCTCCTGTGAAGGGGCTGCCGTAGCTGATGCGCCCAAAACGTACATTGTCGCACTTGGACCAGCCCAATGGCGGCAGAGAATATGTTTATTCATCCATTCATTCATTTTTAAATTATTTTTTTTGAATCTGGTAGCAATCAATTATTGTCGCACGTCGTGTTATCAGCACAGCTGACGACATGTTCACAACGAGGAGGCGTCTTGCCTGCGACGAGCCCAGCGGCCGTGCGCAGCCAGAGTGGTGTAATTGCTCATTTCTCTGCATGCCCCACGCCGCCCAAACTGCCGTAGCTATGCACCGACGGACTTTTGGATTCAGTACTGACCTTTCCATCATATCCTGTGACTGTAGATGAAGGTGTAAACATGTGCGCTTCATGACAGGGCTCGTTCTTTATTATTCTTCACCCTGAACTCTTTTTATTTTTATTTTCCGCGTGTGGGGGAGCAACTCTGGTTTAGGCTAGGAACGAAGGTTGTTTACAATAAGCTTCTGACGCTCTTTGCAATAGACTCTGGTCAATCTTGAAATTGTCAATCAAGCTGTCTGTGCTGGTGCTCGCTGCGGAAAGGCCATGCCAATTAAGCAATGCTGACTGACCTGTTGCACCAACACCTGCTTGATAACGATGAGAACAACGACTATGGCTCCAGCAATGATGATTTGACGGAATCTTTTAGCGGGTAATTAGTTGCCCATTGGTCAACTTTATGCGCTGCCGGGTGGGGAATAGGTTTTTCGGACCTTGTCACGAAAATCGGATTTCTTGAACGCGTATGCACCTGCTTATATCATACCATGTATATCATGCCACTGGCAAATTGCCAGGGGTTATCCACTATCTGCTTTGGACCATAAGAGCTTGATTTGGAAATTCAATTCGTACTCCAAAGTCGCAATCGAGCGAGAGATATATTTAATAGGACGGAAGCAGTTGTTTAGCGGTCTTGCATTGATCCAAACCCGGTATCTGTCTGTAAAGGCTTCTACCCAATCAAGAATCAGCGGGTGGGTGCACGGCAGTTGTTCAGACCACATGCTCTATCAAGTTTCAAGGATACAAGTCCGATCGATTGACAAGGAGCCTAGGGTAGTGTTTTTAGCCAGTCCCGATGAAGGATTGCCAGCGCAACACATCGCGTACTGACCTTGGAGTCATCTTCAAAAAATTTCTGAGGGTTGCAAGCCCTTGGCTCGGCCAAAAACTAAGACAAAAAATCAACACGCCCACATCACTCCACAATTCACCAGACCCGCCAAAAAAATAAATTGATGAGACTGGGACTTGAACCCAGGAGGATTGCTCCATCAGGAATCTTAGGTTGTTAAGGTGACCTTAACCTGACGCCATAACCAACTCGGCCATCTCACCGTATGGTCTTGAAGACCCGCTTGCTGAGCAAAGTCTGCCCCAGTCGATCCATAGCTCCCACACCAGAATTTTGTTATTTTAGCTACAATGATATGCCGGCCAATTCATTGTTCTCTTTTACAAATTCATGTAGGAGTGTATATTTGTAATCTCAATGTATATGCCAATTAAATTCATCTTCATGTTCAAACGTAACAACGGGATCAGATGTTATGAATATCAACCCCGTGCCTGTCGGCCTGGCTGTTTCTCTGTACTCTGCTAGTCTTTTATTTTCTTGTTGGCCTCAGTCGTCCCTGATGGGAATAATATCGTGAGAAGAAGGCTAACTACCAACATAGCAATAGCACCGTAATATCCTGTCCTATGACCGCCTAGTGGAGGGTGTGGATCTTGTTTATCACCTGTTGAAGGTGATAGAATTTGAAATGACTGTGCGTACAGCCACACCCAGTGCTGCAATACTAACACCCAAGAACATCTGGCACTGTGCTGAAATGTATCAGGTTGCTGAATTGTACTAACCCAAACAATGGACACCTAGAAACATGCATTGAAGTGTTTCTGTAGCGATTGTGATAAACCAGACTGTGCCCGCTCCAGCAATGTAGTGAATCATGCCGGATGGACAAAGTCTCCAATAGTCAGCACCCGAACTCACCCGACGGGTCAACACTAGGCCTGCCACGCGGAATAACCAGTTGATGAGAAGGGGGCTGCGAGACGCTACTGGTTTGAGTATGAATGCAATGATGAATTTGACAGCACATGTTGCGATGTTAAGAGAAAAGAGGCGCATGGTGGTCGACAAAAGCGACAGCCAAAGGCCGAAAGCCAAATATGCCAGTCAATTGATTCCAGCCATATTCAATATTAGCAAGGTTGACCTACTCTGGAGCCGCAGAGTGAGGAGATAATTAGCTCCTTGCCATTCGGCTTGTGTTGATGCGGCAGCCGCACACTCAATTACAGGAACCCTTTTCTCAAACTTGAATGGTGGCAAGCTAGGATTTGAAGCCAGATTCATTCCAATAAATGCAAAGATCCAGAGGGACCACCCTGAAAATACCACGGTGGAAAGGAGGGCCTGTGCTTAATGCATTGGATTGGAAATGGCGAACCACCTGGCTGCTCACACCATAGGAAAGAGGCCCACCATGCTTCTGAATTCGGCGACCAAAGAAAATACGCCAAGTCGCTCTCAGTCAGTATTCGTTACCTGCCGTCAGCTGTCACATGCTTACGCTTCATGCTTGCTTTTGTATGGACCGTCATCATGCGGGAGGCCCGCCATTGTTATCTAGCCAAATCTTGCAGCGAATCAGAGTAACCTATATGTTGCATTTCGGCGAACCAAAAATCGACGGGATTGTTTTTTGCTCGGGACTGGCCTTCAATCCTGTAAGTCTGCGCATTGCACAAAGCCGCGAAAGCGCGCATTAAACCAACACGCCTTGTATAAAGTCTGGAATAAGTCTGCCTTCTCTGCCACCACGGAACCATTCTTTCTGTTCAACAGCTGCTATTTTGCCTCAAAAACCATCTACAACAGACAAAACAATTGTTTTTTATCGCTCAGGATGGAAACCCAGCCCCCTTCAGGCCCTCGTCTTCAGAAGTTCGTCTCACTGTTTTACGGTTTCACAGATGGGAAGCGGCGGGTTGCCAGCCCACACGCAGCCAAGCAATTCTTCAGCTCTTGTGAGGCTTATTGTTCCGAAAAGGACCCTGTAAAATGCGTCGAGATCCTGCTTTCAAGTGCTGAAGGTATAAAGGCATTGGAGTTCTCAGTTCGCATCTCATTGGACGCTGCCTTCATCACCGCCAATACCATACCGTTTATCAAAGGGTTTTCAGACCCTAGACTCGAATCATTAAACAACGGAACATTTCTTCGGCAAATTCTCTTGGCCATGCTTTTCCCTAAAACATTTTGGGGTGCGTTGCTGGTATCTTTCTACGGCAACCAATTGAATGAATCGGCATTGGAAGTGTTTGCATGGATCTGTCTCCAAATTGTGTCTATTTGCGACACAAAACTCGATGCACACAAGGAAGATGTCAAAGCTCTGATGCAAAAAGGTTCCTTGCTCCAATCTCAGTTCAACGGAGTTCGAAAAATTGCCTACCGGATAAAGAAAATGATCCAAGTTTTCGCACCTGGCTCCGTCGGCCTGGGTTCTCTGACTCAGCCAGGTGGGAGACATGATAATGACTTCGAGAATTTTCGAAAGATTTCCATCTACCCCACGACAGACGAACTTTTGTCGTCTCAGGAACCTTTTCTTCAACGTGTCGATGACGTGTTCCAAGTGCCACTAGAGGACCGAGCACGTGTATATCGCGATTGGCTCTACCGTCTTTTGAGGGAAGATTTGCTTGCTGAATTGAGAGAGGACCTCCAAACTGCCATGAGTCAAAAGCAAGGGAAACGGAAAATCAGACCTCTGGGCGACTTCAAACAAGTGAATATGGACAATGCTGATGGGCGACCAGCAGAGGCATTCACATTGTACGTGGAATGCGGAATCGGCCCTGCCTTCCCAAAAAATGCGACAACACCAAAGGCTCGCAAGTCATACTTGGAAAAGCAGAATATATCTCCATTTAATCCTTCCATCGGCGCACTTTGCTGTGGAAACGAGATTGTCGCATTTGGATCGTTGGTCCAAAGCGCTTCCTTGTTGTCCAGAGTTCCTCCGGTGGTAGGCATGGTGTTCAAAAACCCCGAGGAGTTAGCAAAAGCCTTGACGGCACTCCAAGGTCAGAAGAGTAATTTGCTCAAGTTTATTGTTGTCAATACTCCCATGTTTGCTTATGAGCCGATTCTGCAGCGCCTGAAAGACATCGGTGACTTTCCGCTGGAGGAACACATCATCAATCCCTCACAACGAGTCGATGCTTATGAAGCTCCACCAAAATTAGCAAGCGTGATTGAGGAACTTATTTCTGCACATACGGAAGGCAGTGAATTGACAATCAATAGAAAGATTTGTTCAAAGAACATCCGCCTTCAAGGGGCACAACTTGGATCTCTCATCAACGGCCTAAAGGAGGAGGTTGCTCAGATCCAGGGGCCTCCTGGAACGGGAAAATCATTTCTTGGCGCCCTGATTATTCTGATATTGATTCGGCTGACGGACTATCGTGTTTTGGTCTTGAGTTATACCAATCATGCTTTGGACCAATTTGAAGAGGAATTGATGGATATAGGTGTTCGTATGTCAGACATTGTGCGACTTGGCTCGAAGGCCACGGCAGCGACAGAACCAACACTACTCAAGAATCTTATCCAAAGGGGGGCTGCTAAACTGACTTTTGAGGAGAAGTCTATGCTGAGCGAGATGAAAAAAAAAGCTTCACAAAGCAAGGATCAGCTTCAAGCCGTTGGGGTGAAGCTGTCTAGTGATCGGTGTCAAGCCAACGATATTTTAGAATGGTTGGAGTTTTCGGATCAATATTCCCACTTTTGGGAAGCATTCCAAATCCCCCAACTGAAGGACGGTTTTCAGTTTGTCGGCGCCAATAATAAGAATCTCGAACCAGAAGATCTGTTCCAGCATTGGGCTAATTGTCGTGAGCATAAACAGTTTGAACCTATCATTCAATCGATGCCCCTTTCAGCAGCATCTGTTTGGGATGTTCCATTCCAAGAGAGGTCAAATCTTCTTTCGGAGTGGTATATTGATATTCGTCGACAACAAATTGAAGACTTTGTTCGCTTGAGTACATCGCTGAACGACCTCCAGTCAGAGATAAAGAGCATTTTCGACGAAAGAGACCGCCGCGTTTTGAAGCAGAAGAGAATCATTGCATGCACGACAACAGCAGCAGCGAAATATCAGTCCATAATCAAAACCGCTGACCCCCATATCATTCTTGTTGAGGAAGCAGGCGAGATCTTGGAAGCTCATATTATCACTGCTATGAGCCCATCGGTACAACAGCTCATTTTGATCGGGGACCACAAACAGCTCCGACCAAAAATTAACAATTTCAAGCTCTCAAAAGAAAAAGGGGAAGGTTATGATCTGAATGTCTCACTTTTTGAGAGGCTAATATTGCAAGGACATCATTTCACGACCCTGCAGGAACAACACCGAAGCCATCCCGACATTTCGCATTTCTCTCGGATTTTGGCTTACCCAGAGCTCAAAGACATTCCAAAGACTCGCGATAGAAAGCCGATTCTGGGTCTGAGAAGTCGCATTAGCTTTGTGAACCATGAAAGCCAGGAAGAACAGATGGACGGAGGAGGCGAACGCTGGGACCCTACTTCAAAGGCCAGTAAAAGAAATCAGCACGAGGCCAAGATGGTCTTGAAGCTAGTTCGGTATCTGGGGCAACAAGGTTACAAATCTGAGAACATGGTTGTTTTGACTCCATACCTCGGACAATTATTTCTGCTGAAGGAAATACTAAGAGCAGAAAATGACCCATACCTGAATGATTTGGACTCGCATGATTTGGTTCGAGCAGGCTTGATGTCGGAAGCTGAAGCAAAAGTTGAAAAAAAGTCTCTCAGGCTATCTACGATTGGTAGGGATTTGGAGTGAGAAGAAGTCGTTTACACGCTAACAAGCATTAGATAATTACCAGGGAGAGGAACGTGACATTGTCATTGTATCTCTCACGCGCAACAATGCGACTGGAGACATCGGCTTCCTCTATGCCCGCGAGCGGCTTGTGGTGCTGATGTCGAGAGCAAGGAATGGCATGGTACTGTTCGGCAATATGGCCACATTCATGAAGAGCAAGAAGGGAGGCAATATGTGGAAAGATTACTTTACGATCATGAAGGAGAAGAATTACCTCTTTGATGGTGTTCCAGTCACTTGTCAGCGTCATCCCGAAAATTCCTTGGAGCTTAAAACCCCGGAAGCCTTTGACCAATATTGCCCGGATGGAGGTTGTGCGAAGCTTTGGTAAGTCCTTTCAAAAGTGTTGTTTGGTTTCTGGCTGATGCGTTGTATGTTCAGCAAAGCTCCATTATCATGCGGGCAGCATCTTTGCAAACTTCACTGCCACTTTGTGGCAGATCATTCCAAAATTAGATGCGGAGCGCTTATGGATAGTCTGTGCCAACGTGGACATAAACGCAAAGTCGAGTGTGGCAATGCCAAGTCGGCATGCTCTGAATGTGCCAGGGAGGATAATGAAACTCGTCGTAGAATCAAGAGAGACCTGGAATTGGAAAAGAAGAGATTGGAAAACCGGGAACGCTACAAGAAACATCTCGAGGAGATCGAGGACAAAATTGCACATGAGCGGCTGATCTTGAACGCCGATTCGGAGGCCAAGCAACAAGCTGAATCGTTGAAGCAGAAGCAAGATGAATTGCAGTCGCTGCAAAAAAGCGCCGAAAGAAAGGAGAAGGCAAAGTTGAATAAGCAGCAGCGTGAAGCTACTCGCCCACCAGCGCCTCCAATTGGAACTGAGTCCAGCCAAGCCAAGGCCGAGTGGGATGCTATGAAGAAGTTGGATGGCTCTTGCAATGATGCGATAGAATCTTTGATGGGGATGATTGGCCTTGAGTCAATCAAAAAGCGTTTTTTGAGTATCAAGAGCAGCGTGGATACTAAAATCCGACAAGGATTGTCACCGGAGAATGAAAGATACAGCTGCTGCTCACGAGCGAAGATATAATCGGACCTGAACCCTCAAGCGCATTGACTAAGAGCAAGGCATACGAAAAACTTACCCAGCTCATCGGTTTAAAAGAAGTCAAAGACTCCCTGAAGGCTCTGATGGACACTGTTAAAACAAACTATGAGCGAGAGTTGGCTGAGGAGCCTCTGGTCAAATTTTCGTTAAACCGGGTCTTCTTAGGAAATCCCGGCACCGGCAAGACGACAGTGGCAAAGCACTTTGCGCAGGTTCTGGTTGACATAGGGCTTTTGTCCAACGGGGAGGTGATTGTCAAATGTCCTTCTGATTTTGTCGGTGCACATCTTGGCCATTCCGAGGAGAAGACCAAGGGAATTTTGGCGTCAACGATCGGTAAGGTCCTAGTTATTGACGAAGCCTACGGTCTGTACAGCGAGGGGATTGCCGATCCATACAAAACAGCCGTCATTGACACGATTGTGAATGAGGTGCAGAGTGTTCCTGGTGAAGATCGATGTGTTCTCATGCTCGGATACAAGGACGAAATGGAGAAGATGTTCCAAAATGTCAACCCCGGCCTTAGTCGTCGATTTCCTCTCAGCTCGGCATTTATGTTTGAGGACTTTGCTGACGAAGACCTTTCGAAGATTCTGGAATTGAAGCTGAAAGCATCTGGATTCAATGCGACTGCGCGGGCCAAGCAGGTTGCCCTAGAGGTTCTGAGACGTGCTCGCAACCGCCCACACTTTGGAAATGCGGGAGAAGTTGACATATTACTGGGAAGGGCAAAAGAAAGCCAGCAGAAACGAGCGTCTGCTGGAAAGGTCAAGAGGAAGAATACTTTTGAAGCTTGTGACTTTGACCCCGATTTCGATCGATCCGAGACTGGCACCGACATTCAGAAACTCTTTGACGGCGAGATAGGACGAGGAAGGCTCATTGCGCTGCTTGAGGGATACCAAAAACGTGTAAGAGATGCCAAAGCCCTCGACATGGATCCTGAGATTCCATTCAACTTCCTTTTCCGGGGTCCCCCAGGCACTGGGAAAACGACAACAGCAAGGAAAATGGGCAAGGTCTACTATGACATGGGGTTCCTTTCGAGTACCGAAGTGATTGAGTGTTCGGCCACAGATCTGATAGGCTCGTATGTTGGTCAAACGGGTCCGAAGGTCCAAAGCTTGCTCGACAAAGCACTTGGGAGGATTTTGTTCATCGATGAAGCGTACAGGCTCTGTGATGGCGCCTTTGCAAAGGAGGCCATTGATGAAATTATTGATTGCGTGATGAAGCTCAAGTACTACAGAAAGCTCATCATCCTCATGGCTGGGTATGAGAAGGATATCAACTCGCTTCTTTCAGTTAATTCAGGCATGTCAAGTCGGTTCCCGGAAATCGTTGAGTTTCACTCCTTTGAGCCTATGAGCTGTATCAAGTTGATGACGGATACTCTTCGGGAGAAAAAGAAGAAGCTGGAATCGAAAGGAAAGCAATTTGACATGGATTGTCTGGAATCACCCAATCCAAATTTCACGGCTCAGCTCCAGCAAAAGTTTCTCGCGCTATCCAAGCAGGATGGGTGGGCAAACGCGAGGGATGTCATCGGATTGGCCAATGCGGCATTTCGAGAACTTGACTTGCAACTGCATACGATCACCATATCTGAGGATGTTATCAACGAAGAAATCGATCGCATGTATAAAGAGCGAATGGGTCGAATGGCTAACAAAAAGGAGAGTGATGTTTCAAATTCAGTCATGAATGCTCTTCAGACCCTCCATCATCCCAACGTGGAGCCCACAATCCAAACAAGCACGACCACGGAAACACGAAAGGACCAAGACGAAGAAGATGATTCAGCAAGTGAATCAAGCGATACCACACCGTTTGTGGATTGCGATACGATTCGCGACGTCGGCGTGAGCGATGCGGTTTGGGAGCAGCTTCAATGGGACAAGGAAAAGGAAGACCAAGAAGAGGCCCAATATCACCGACTTTTGGAGCAGCAGAAGAAGTCTCATGAAGCAGAGCGAGAGATAATGCTGAGAGAGGCAATAGCCGAGGAAGAGTACCGTAGGAAAATGCTTGAAGAGAAGGAAGCTAGGGACAGAGAAAGAGCAGAGGCTGAAGAGGCAAAGCGTCAACAAATTCTGAAGGAACAGGAAGCAGCTCGGAAAGCTGATAGAGAACGGATTCTAAAACAAGTCATTGCCGCAGAGGAGCGCAGGAAAAAACAGACAGCAGAAATGGCCAAACTGCAAAGGTCGGGGCGTTGCCCGGTGGGATACGCTTGGGTCAAGCAAGCCGGAGGTTATCGTTGTGCGGGTGGTTCGCACTGGGTCTCGAGCAGTGAGTTGGAGAGAATGTAGGATTTATTAAATCGAAAATGGGGGCCAGGAAAAAGGACACCAACGGGGTTCATGAACCATTTCTTTTATTAAGTTATCGCTATGTAATTCTATGCATTAACCCTTCACGCATTACTCGTAACCGTTGTCCTTATCCAGAGCCTGAACATATTCAGCAGAGTCATCGTTGGCCAGCTCGACAGTGAGTCTCTCAAACGTAGAGCCATTGCCCTTGGGCTTAATCTTGTATTCTGGTAGCGCGACACCATCCAGCACGTACTCCCACTCTGTGGTGCCGGCCTTTCTCCTTCTCTTGTACTTGTCATCGCCAAGGCCGTTGGGGTGGTACCTCTTCTTGGGGTCGGTCTTGGTGCTGAACTTGTGATGTCGGTATCCGACAGTGGGGTGGATCTCCTCGTTGGTCCCAGCACCTTCGCCAAAGTCTGGGTCGCTCTTGTAGCCGCCCGGAGTTCGGCGCTTGGAGCCATTCAGCATTGAGAACAGGCCATAGCTGTCAATGATGGTCCCGGTGCCCCAGCCGTAGTCGCGGCGCTCCAGGTTGGGCTCGTCGGTTCCGATCATGGGAATGACCTTGTGTGTTGCTGTCAGCAGTGAGCTGGCAGCCCACTCTGCCCAGCCTTTCTTTGCATCATCATCTTTCTTTTTTGTGATGTATAGTTCCGTGGCCTCGTTGAGCTCGTCAATATGCTTCTGGCGCGAGGCTGTCTCGTCCTTGATGGCTTTCACATTAATGGCCAAGTGCTTGCCGATTTGGTCAAGCATCCAGGCGAAGGTAATGTTTGACATTTCTACTCAGGTTAGCGAATGAACTCGAGACAGCTCAGACTCATGCTTACCTTCCAAATCACCCAGGTTTCGCAGGGTGCGGTCCGAGCCACCGCCAATGTTGATGTGCACGCCAGGGAACCAAACTTGGAGAAGGTTAGATTGGGGTAATGCCTCTTCCTGCAGGTGGAACAGTTTTTGGCGGGCCTCGTTGTAGAGCTTCTGGAGGTTCGCATCCTTGGGGTTAGAGAACCAAGCGTGGAACGCCGCATTGACTGCATCCTCTTGAGCCTTCAACTCTTCATCCTTCACCTTGATATCTTCTGGCAAGTGCCATATCGAGGGAGTCCAAGCTGCACGATGCTCATCTAGTGCAAGGGCCTGGAAGGCATTCTTAACATCTGTCATGACCATTAGCAATCGCTTCATGCACGCAATCAAGCCTCAACTTACTTGGGTTTAGTCTGACGTTGTGGTAGCCGTTCTTGTCCGGCCCCCACTGCAATTTGATACCGCGGAGGTCAGGCAGACCGAGACCGCTGACGGTGTCATAGACACCGACGACCTCAATCTGGCGCGAGCCTTCTCTGGCCCAATCGCCATGAGGCTTCTTCTCCCAAAATTCATCATCCGTCACACGCCAGTTGGCAGGCTGGCTTGCTCCAGCCTTGGGAATGCCATCAAAATAATTGAACCAAGAGTCGCTTCCGTGAAACCTCTTTCCGGTGTTGTTCTTCTTATAGAGCTCCCAGACCTCGTGGAATTCGTGCAGTCGGCCAGGGTCGCAGATGCCAATGTCTGCGATGAGGCCGGCAATCGATCGCGCCGTGTAGGCACCTCGGGAAAAGCCAAAGCAAAGAATCTGGTCGCCCGGGGCCCAGTTGAGGACGGCAAAGTTGTAGGCCTCAATGATGTTTATCTCCATGCCAGCGCCGACCATTCCCTCTCGGATGTTTCCAATCCAGCTGGATGTTGTGGCAACACCGCTATCGTACCAGACAATCTGCTGCCAAGTCTTGTCTTTCTCAACGACGACACGCTCCAAACTGCGAGCGAGTCGCGTCACGTTGGAGGGAGTGTGCTTCTCTCCAGAAACAGCAGACTGCCACGAGCCATCGCAGCAGATGATGATGCGCTTGGAAATTGACTTTGCCTCAGCCATGGTTGATGGAATTTCGGGTGACAAAGACAGGACAAAGACAGAATCACGGAATTTGGACAAAATTTTGATGCCGCTGGTTATATACCCAAATTCTCATCCTCGTGCGGCGAAGCCCCTCAATGTTTCGGTTGGTTGCCTGTGACCAAGAAGGCTCGCAGGTCTGGACTCACTACATTGCGACTATTTGCGCACTATCGATAAGGCTGCCGCAGCCCGGTTGGGTCCCTTGGCCCTGAATGGCTACGCGTAGTGGGGTTGTCTCAAACATGTTCAATAGCTCCCTGCACCTAATCCACATTTGGGGGCCGATTATTGGAATCTCCAGCGAGTAGCTCGCCCAGATCGAGTCATGTGGAGAGCTGAATTCCAGATCAAGACGTCAGCACCGAGAAGTGCGATGGCAAATGCATTTTCAGCTGGCGGCCTCGCCGCGCTCAGACCCACTGCCATGTGAGATGCGCAATCGAGGCATTCCCATGGCGTGATAACCTTATGACCTGCTGACACTAGACGCTTGCTCATGGCGCTAAAAAGCCCATTTCTTCCAAGATGCTTTTGGTCACCATCGCACATGTGTCCGTGAAGAGCCGAACAACTCGATCTCTCCGAAGACGACATGACATGGCGCAACGCTGCTATTTATACAAGAAAAAGAGAGAAAAACTAGCTCAGGGGATAAATACCGCATGGTTTGATAAACAACCAGAGGGTCACCATTCCCGGGCCGTTTGCTCCTCAAGCCACCTCACCCCGTTGAAGCCATAGGAAGACGTACTTGAAGTCTACCTACCCCAGCTTTTTGCAATTCCGATCTTGCCCATGGGGTTCGGCCCGGGAGAGCTTTAAAGTGACCCACTGTGCCAGCCAAGGAAAATCTTAAGATATTAATTATCCCGGTCTCAAGAAAATAATGTTCCGAAATCCATTTTGGAGCAGCGATCAAAGTCGGCCGGGGTGATGAGCATGAGGGTGCCGGATCGATAAAATGTAAAGTATAACTCAATGAAATACAAGAAGTTGTGAAAAGTCGCGGAAAAATGTCTCCCGTCCAAGTTTTGTCGACCTGTCGCCAGTGCAGGAAAAATGCAACAGAATAAACCATTATATTGCTTCTCGCCTCGGCCTTATTCTGAATACCTGTCAAAATAGATGGATGAGCGAATTAGATAAGTTTTCGAATGCTTTTGCTTTCTCGCTGGCTTTAAATTTTCCCATCTGATCTGGCAAATCATCATCCAATGCGACGATATGAAACGTGAAGTCTCACCCGCTTGAGCAATCTCGGCGCAGTCTCTTCGGAAATGAAAGGCCTCCAGTAGCTTCACGCCGGATCGGAATAAATCACGCGAGTGTGATTGAATAATTTGCCTATAACAAAAATCAACTGGAATAATCCAGCGCTCTGCCTTCGCAATCGTTCGGTAGTCGACTCCGACGGGCCGCAGTCGCGCGTACCTGGCTTCGATGTAACATCGGAGGCTAGACCTCCGACTCCAGCATCATCTAGCATGGCATCACCCAGAGAGTAACGGGTAAATGGGCATCATGGAAATTTCTTCACCATTAATTCGATTGATTATTCGGGCGCTCATTAACTTCGACGCGGATCTTGTGACTCCGATGAAAATGTCAACGGCAGCCTGGTCCTCATCGGGCACTAGCATGAATAACTAGCGCCGGGCCGAAATGAGGATGAAATCCAAGGCTGTCTACGTAGAGCTTCTACTGGAACGGCCCAGCGGGATGGGAAAAAGTCTTGGCTTCACATTAAATGCCCAGAAGAGTAGAATTATCACTTGACCGCCATCGGATGTGATAACGGTAAAGTGTTAGCGCATGATCATCTGTAATGCCAGCCGCACTCAATATAAATATACGCCTTGCTCTGCCTCTTCCAATCCACAAGTTAACTCAACAGGCTCGTTTGGATACATTTAAATCTATAACTCAGCATGCTGCGATATCTTCTCCCTCTAGGCATCTTTGCCAAGGCGGCATTCGCCCAGTCAGAAGCCTGGGGACAATGTGGAGGACAGAACTGGTCTGGTGCTACGACTTGTGTTTCGGGATACACATGCACCTATGTCAACGATTATTACAGTCAATGCCAGCCAGGTTCGAGCTCGCCTTCCACCACGCTTTCATCTGTGACCAGGTCAGCTACAACATCTGCTACTGCTACTGCTCAGCCTACTTCTGGTAGTGTCTGGTGGTTCGGGACGAATGAATCTGGAGCCGAGTTTGGAGAGACAAGTTTGCCAGGCGTATGGGGCACGCATTACATTTTCCCCAGCACTTCCACGATTGATGTAAGTGCTGCAGCTTATACGCTTTTAGCCCTTGGAGACTAACACTTTGGAGACCCTGTTGGGCCAAGGCTACAACACTTTCCGTGTCCAATTCAGGATGGAAAGACTGACCCCCAACACTCTGATCGGGGCATATGATACAGACTATCTCAAGAATCTCACCCAGGTAGTCAATCACATCACTCAGAGTGGAGGGTGGGCTGTACTTGACCCTCACAACTACGGCCGCTATTTTGGTAACATCATCACGGACACAAACGCATTCCAAACATGGTGGAAGAATGTTGCGACAGAGTTCAAGAGCAACGGCAACGTCGTATTTGACACCAACAACGAATACTATGGCATGGACCAAACGCTCGTGCTCAATCTCAACCAGGCAGCCATTGACGGTATTCGTGCCGCGGGAGCTACCCAGTATATTTTTGTCGAAGGCAACCAGTGGTCCGGCGCGTGGTCCTGGCCCGATGTCAACGACAACATGAAGGCGCTCACGGACCCGCAGAACAAGATCGTCTACGAGATGCATCAGTATCTCGACTCTGACAGCTCTGGCACATCCTCGACCTGTGTTTCGACCACGATTGGGGCTGAGCGCCTCCAGGCGGCGACAAAATGGTTGAGAGACAACGGCAAGATTGGAATTCTGGGGGAATTCGCCGGCGGAGCAAACACTCAATGCCAAACTGCCGTCAAGGGCGTCCTGGATCACCTGAAGGCCAACCGCGATGTGTGGACGGGTGCGCTCTGGTGGGCTGCTGGACCTTGGTGGGCAGACTACATTTTCAGCTTCGAGCCACCCAGCGGAACTGGCTATCAGTACTATAACTCTCTTTTGAAGACGTATGCGTGAATTCCGAGTAGTGGTTGTATGACAAGGAGGGTATTTTGTACATGATATGTACCGGACACGCCCTGATGTATATATTCTCAACTTCATGTTTATACTTTGCTGAATAAATATCTGATTAAAATACCAATGCGGTTTAGATCCCAATCTAGATAGATCCCCATCCTTCTCTCAGCTGGCGAGACCAAACAGCAAGCTGGAAAGGCAGATTTAGTGACGGTGAGAACAAGGACAGGTTTATGTAAAACCATCAATGATGGATATGTTCATGCAGGCTCAGACTGCTTTATGTACAGCGACTACCATTGGTAAAAGCTCATAGGCGCACCATTATAATCATAATTGTCGAACTTGAACCCCGCAACTCCCCCACCACATCCAGCAGCTACCATGAACGGCATGAAATGTTCCGATTTGTCCAGCAAATGAGAGATGTAGCTCTCAGGCAAATCCCGCCACCCCAGCAGCTTCTCTCTTCGCGCAACGGGATCCGAGATGGACGCAACAGATTCCAAAAATGCTTCAAAGTCAACTGCGTTGGCAGGGATAGCTTGGCCCTCAAAGAAGGACTTCGCGATGGTTTCAAAGTCGTGGTAGGAGCCCCCGCTACCTACAACGGCGTAGCCTTGGTTGCGGAAATGCTCCATGGCCTCACCCAGCTTAATGTTCCTCTCGGTAGATTCAGCTTCATTCTTGCCTCGAAGGACTGACATTTGAACGATGGGGATGTCTGCCTTGGGTCTCATGAGGATCATGGGAACATAGACGGAATGATCCAAGCCACGCTGAGGATCCAAGACTGGCTGAAAGCCGCAACGGCCAAGATGTTCCGCAATTTCGGCGGCCAGTTTTGAATTACCGGGCGCAGGGTACTGGAACTCAAAGGCCTCCTTGGGAAGAATGTCTCGCTGTTCCTCATAGTCGTAGTAGACACCAGGGTCATCAGATGAGCCGATGTGTGGTTGTTCTGTTTCCCAGTGGGCCGAAAACAGAATAATGGCCTTGAGTCCGTCGAATTTATTGCCGTGCTTGCGGAGGAGCTCTCTATAGGACTCCTGTTTGGGGTCCAGCAATGGCATAGGACCGGTTCCGTGTGAAAGGAAGAGACTTGGGCCTCGGGCAGTGTTTGTAGTGGCTGACATGGTGGAGGTGAGATGATGAATGAAATGGGATGACAGGACAAGATGCAGATGAGTGAGGATGCATCTCTCAAACCTGTAAAATGCCAGCCTTTTATAAAATTTCTATCTGCCACTCGGATATTGAATTGCCTTGGAGCCGTTGCTTCCGTCCTGTGCCATGAGCTGGACGCAATATACAATTCACGACACTGATCTTCGACACCAGAAAGGCTGGCCAAATCAGGCTTAGCATCACGGCGCGCCATGCAACTAGTCCGCTAGCGCACTGCGCTTGTCCGCTAGTGCGCTCCACACTGAAATCAGGCTCGTGCGGGTACACGTGCACCCATAATCGTCACCAGTTTCCGCCCTTTGCTCATAGGTTTGAAAGCCCTTCTCTACCAGCGTCACTATCTTTGCTTTGGTCTACATCGTATGGTATCCGCATTCTACTCTACAAGACAACGATTAACCCCCTTAGTCATGCATAAAATTCCCGCAGACCAAACTCTCGGCACTGCCCCGAATGCATGCCGGGTATGCTGGAGTCAGAAGCGGAAATGTGACCGCTTAATGCCCCAGTGCAGCCGCTGTGCCCTGTAATGATATTGGTTCCATCAACAGGGAACTCATTTCTAATCACTTCAGCAGAAATCGAGCTCATTGCACTTACAACTCCTCTTACCCCATCTCCACAATCGCCACAGCCTACCAAGATCCCCCCACAGCGTTCGGCTCTCGGCCTCTATCATCGGAAAAGCTCCAACTAGTCTCCAGCGCAGCATTAGACAACCACCTAGTGGCGTATGTCCAGTCCATTTTCGGCCTATTGGGACTGGAAATTGACGTTGTCGTCGCTCTTCACCGAGGCTCGGTTTATTCTTGGCTACCCATCGTTCCACCGCCCCAACTCCACTCCATGGTTTCCGGGTTCGCCACAAATGCACCCGCTGATTCGACTACTCTTATTCTCCACGTCCTTCTTGCCAACTTTGCTGCTAAAAGTCCCGTAACGCACGCGACTGAGCTTTTGGAAGGTCTGTACATTAGATGCAAAGCGCTATTCCTGCTTCTCCAGGAGAGACAGCCATGTGTGTTATCTACACTTCAAACGGGAGTTTTATTGGCCGTGTACGAACTGGGGCGAGGACTATTACCTTGCGCGTATAAAACGCTTGAAGCTTGCACCCGGCTTCGGCATGTCATTGATTCACAATATCGCAGCACATTTGTCCATGGCAATTCTCAACACGAAGAGTTGCAGCGACTTAGGTGGGCAATATACTCTCTCAACACCCTCTATTCACTCGAAGCTGGACCTTGTTCGTCCGTTGCCAAAAATCTGCAAGCTCCTTCCACTGATAGTGGCGTGCGAGACCCAAGCGCTGGGGCCCAAGACTTTCTACAATCTCCATTAAAAGGAGCTCTTGCTACTGAGTGCCCAAGGCACCTCGATCTTCACATCAAAGCCCATTGCGTCCTAGATCGAATCATGCTGGAGCAATATTTTTATGAAACGGAAATATGGAATTTCGACAACTTACTCCAGAGTATGATGTCTGAAATCTTCAACAATAGGGGGAACGACTGGGTACACCAATATGCCACTGTCGTTATTATCCTGCTGTAAGTCATCCTCTGAGCGGCATGGTGAAATTTCTAATACCAATCTAGAGCCCTTATCGAACTTCATAAAAAGGCCACATCGTCTTGTTCTTCATGCGATAGCGACACTTATCGACGTTCGATTCTCGCTATGGTGATGGCGGTAAATGTGACGAGGGATATCGTGCGGATGGATGATATCAACAACGTGAATAAAATGCCTCTATCAGCCGTCTTGTTGTTGAAGAAGGCTCTGGCTTTGGAGAAGCTTTTAGACCCAAGCCAGAGCCAGCTCGCTGGTGTTTTCAAGGACCTGATGGGATCGTTGGCGAACGCCAGCCGACGATGGAAGACTGCAAACTGCGCCATACCCTATCAATAAAATACGACCAAGTAAACACGTAAAAGAAAAGCCAAAATAAATATTGAAATACGAATTAAATTAGCAGTAACACACTCAGGGGTTCTAATTCCCGAACTATTGCAAAGTATGATGATACTGTCGCCCATGGTGAGCACAAGGGGTGTGCTGCCCCGAACCCGCTGGACAGGTGCGCCGAGACTCATTCTGTTGTGGAAAGCGCACTGGCCAAATCATGGAGAGCAAGCCAGGGTCAGAGTGAAAGTATAGCGGCATAACTTTGAGTGCGATCTGGAACATTTTCATCAAGCAATGCACGGAGGGGATAGCGGATTGATGGTCCGCGGAGGATCGGACGTGAGTAAACGTGTGGCCAGATGCGGGGGCAAAGCGATCACATTTGGCTCATCATTCCGGTACAAGTTAGTGCAAATGCACCTGCTGTAGGCGGCTCAATTGAACAATCGATAATTAATACGCAAATCTGCTGCTTCATCGCCCGATTGGCCAAGCAGGCACGGCCAAGCCACCTCGCTGAGACATTGTCAAGCCAAGCCGCCATGGCCATCTCCGACAGTGCGATCGGATATTACCAAACCCGACGCATGCTTTTCCGCTGTTGATAAGAATCAATAAATCGTCAACCTTCCTTCGATACCGAGGGCTGCCAGAGATCAGTCGTCATTCAATCATTCAAGCACGCGCAAGATGGATCAGTCAAGCAATTCAGGCGTGACCTTGGATGAATTGCTTCACTCCAAAGACACCTCTCGGCCAACCACCAAAAGCGAGACCAATCACCACGGGGTCAAATCGGAACCCCAAGATGGTCAGGATGATTCGGAGCACATGGAAGGAATTCAACTGGCGCTCGTTGTCACCGGCCTCATTCTCGCCGTCTTCTGTCTGGGACTCGTAGGCTGCTCCACTGCAAGCTCATTCTCTCCATCACTCCCGCTCACGAGCTTCTCCAGGACAATTCGATTCTTGCGACAGCCATACCCAGCATCACAACCGACTTCAATTCCCTCCAGGATGTGGCTTGGTACGGGTCATCCTATCTCCTCACCACGTGTTGCTTCCAACTCACGTTTGGGAAGCTGTACGCCGAGTTCAAAACCTCGCGCGTGTTCCTCTCAGCCCTCGGCCTCTTCGAGCTGGGCTCGGTCGTCTGCGCCGCCGCCCCAAACTCCGTGGCCCTCATCATCGGAAGGGCAATCGCGGGCATGGGCTGCGCAGGCCTGCTATCGGGCGCACTGATCATCATCTCCCAGACAATTCCACTGCACAAGCGTCCCGTCTACACCGGCTTGATTGGAGCCGTGTCCGGAATCTCTCAAATCATTGCCCCGGCCCTGGGAGGTAACTTGATGTTTTAACCTCCGCTGCTGTCGCAACACGCTAATTCCGATCTCCAGGTGTTTTTACCGACCGGCTCTCTTGGCGCTGGTGCTTTTGGATCAATCTCCCCCTCGGCGCGGTGACGGCAGTCGTCATCATCTTCTTTGTCCGGCTCCCAGTTGGAAAGGGTGCCAAAGCTGCCAGTGTTTGGGATCTTTTGATTAAACTGGACATCATTGGAACCGCCGTCTTTATTCCCTGCATCATCTGTCTTTTGCTAGCACTTCAATGGGGAGGAACTACATACGAGTGGAGCGATTGGAGGATAATTCTTTGCCTTAGCCTCTTCTCCATTATGCTCATCATCTGGGGTTTCATCGAGTACCGCCAAGGGACCAACGGCATGTTGCCGCCTCACATTATTCGACAGCGATCAATCGCTTGCGGAACATTCTTCACGTTTGGCATTTGCGGAGCCGTCTTCATTGTTGTCTACTACGTTCCTATATGGTTCCAGGCCGTTCTTAACCTATCGGCAGAGGAATCCGGCATCAACTTCCTGGCGACCTCGGCTGCAGTTTGTTTTTCCGCCCTCGTGTCGGGAGGTTTGGTAAAGCATTATCTTTCCTTTTCCACCGTGCATAACTAATCTTGTCTCGTTTCGTCTAGGCCACTTGGATTGGATACTATGTTCCGCAAATGATCTTCAGTACAATTCTGTGCTCCATTGCAGGAGGACTCATCCTAAAATTTGATCTAGAAACAACTACGGCTTATTGGTACGCATCTCCTATACACCCATTTTTTACCGAGGTGATTAACCAGTTCCAACAGGGCCGGGACGTTGGTTTTGTTTGGCTTTGCTGTGGGATTGGGTTTGCAAATGCCACTGACCGCCGTGCAATCGGTCCTCCAAGACAGTGACATAGCTCTTGGCACGTCACTCATGGTCTTGGCTCAAACCCTCAGTGGCACCATCTTTCTTGCCGTCGGCCAAAACCTCTTCCAAGGTCGACTCGTCAAAGAACTTAAAAACAAAGCTCCGCAGGTCAGCCCAGCTGCAGTGGTTGACCACGGCGTATCCGGACTTTTCTCGGCCATTGAGACGAAATACGGCACGGAGGCGGCAGAAAACGTCTTGAAAGCCTACAACGCGGCCTTGCGAAGTTGCTTCATGATTTGTGTCATTATTTCTTCCATCACTCTCCTGGGCGCAATCGGAATGGAGTGGAAGAATATCAAGGTCAAAAAAGATGATAATACTACCGAAACTAAAAACGAAATTGCTGGAGATGATACGCTTGAAGACCCGAAAAAGGAAATGGAGCTTTGATAAGGCTTATCGAGGTGGTCAAACTGATCCTTATTTCTCGGTTTGGAGATTTCGTTCCAGGTCGCATCCCCGCATACGGATTTCAAGATAGGATCTGAATCTAATAGATGAAAAGCAGGCTTGGTTAAAGCTAGGTAAAACCTTTGACCACGGTGATGGAAGCAACGAGGAAAGATACTACGGCATACAAGACGCCATTTCCTTTGTCGGCAGATTGAGCAGGTACAAGGAAGACCACTGGGGATCATACATTCTAAATTTCTAAAATTGTAATTCATAAATGGGCTACAGCATATGCCCAATTTACTTTTAGCTAATCTAACCAATATTAAAAAGAGCTCAACACTGCAACTTTTAAAGAGACCATCTCTTGGCCAGTTTAAACTGCTTAATCATTAGTTAGTCCAAACGTAAAATGAAGGGAGAACATACCATTGCCAAAATCCATCTCTTGCCAGCCGTTGATGAGATTCAGATAATTCTCGTCTCCTCCAGTGGCACGAATATTCTCATCTCGCGACATGCCGAGCCTCTCGAACAGAATTCCTAAAAGTCTGACCGCTGTCTTTGCTTCTCGTGACGTGGCGCTCTCTTTAATCCACACGTCATGGCATCTTCTCAAGGACAGCTCTATCTGAGAGAGCTTTGGATGCCTAGAAGTCTGGGGGTTTCGGGCGACGAGCCCAAGAACAAAAGTGCTAAGTACCACCGTTGCCATGAGAAACTCATGGGACATGGTTGAACTACTTCTCAATCTAACCGAATACAAAACCCCGCCAGGCTTGGTCTCTATATCCAAAATTTGCTGGTATTCAAGCAGGTCCAAAGCAGCATCAATGCATTTATCAAGGCCAGATGAGTTGCCGCCCTCTCCAGCACTCTCGGATAAGGCTGCTGGTGGCTCAGAAAATTCCATCTTGACAAAATGCTTATTGAGAATGATTAACCCTTTCAAAAATACAAGGGTAGTGCTCAATCGAATGAGGATTTCCCTCGGGTCATCCGCCAAGCACTCTGAGAGAGAGGTAAACTTGAGGCTTTCCGGAAATGAATCGTATGTTGATTGTAAAAGTCCCTCCAGTTTGGTTCTCTGCAATTCTGACTCGAAAGGCGTTGCGGTCGGGTCCATGACCCAGTCCGAAATCTTACCTATCACGATGAACAACTTGTGCTTCACGAGAAGGTGGACAACCCGACATGGAACGGTCTCGGAGCGAGACGGCGGAACTTCTGCCATATCTTCGCTGATCTCCGTGTCAAAAACATTGGATGGAGGTTTGGTATCCCACATGTCATCTCTGATCATTCGAGGAACGCCCATTTGCAAAGACAAAACCACATCAACAGAGTAAAGTGTGGTCCAAAAGCGCCGTCTCATTTCCCCCTGGAAGGCAGAAATATTTGGAAAATGGGATGGATCCCGGTGATATCCCATCTTAAGGGCAAGTCGTAGCAATACCCCCGCCAGGAGCCAATTCCCTGCTTCCACATCTGGAGACCTCGTAAACTCAATCATGAAATAGAGGAACAGTGCTTCCATCGCATAGGGTCCCCCACTTGCGTAATCGCCAACAGCTAGGCACTGGATGACCTGGGGGAGAAAACGAGGCGTTTCGCTGACGACAGAAGTTGCGTCGTCAGCCGTCATAGAAGTCGACTGAACCTGTGATGCCAAACACATGATTGCAAATAACAGCCCAAGCCACATTGGGGAAACCTGTGCCGTATTTTCCCAGAAATTTCGATACTAAAAAGCCATCACGGGCAGTTAGCATATGCAAGTCAATGTGAATGACAAGAGCACGGCCACATACCTGTCGGATAAATGTCTCGCGGTGTAGAAAGTCTGAGAGACTGCATCAGCAAATGCATCAGTTCAGTAGCCTCTGGATGAGTTGCACTGACCGAATGCGAGGTTCATATCATTAAAATAGGCAAAGACTAAACGGTCCACCACGCGACGCTCTGGCAGCGCTGCTAGTAATTGTTCGATTGAAGCTGAACTATAGGATCCGTATATGAGCTCGGGTTTGTTTGGCAAAATTCTTCTCGGCTCATGGGGTGTTGACGCATTGCAAGGGACACTCGGAGTTCTTTGTTCCTGGTTCTCCCCTTGGACGTCGAAAAGGGCTTTCAACTCGTCTATTCCATCTAGGACTGCAATCCAATGCGAACTGTCAATGTAGCTGGTGCTGGTTGGGCTTTGGTGTATGGTTCCAGCTTCTAGAGGGATAATCATGGGCGGTAAAGATGTCTCCGTTGGCGTGAAATCGGCAGTGGAAGACGGCGGCGTTGGGCGGGCTGGCCCATACCGTGAAGGGAATGGAGGAACCTGAGCTGCAATTTCGCCATTTCCACCATAAATGTTGGATATCAAATCCACAACCAGGTTTTCAAGCTGGTTTAGTCTCCCTTGGATGGTTGCCGGCGTCACAGAGGAAGGATCGGCTGGCTTCGCAGTATTGCCAGCGGGATAAGTACAGGACGAAGCCAGCCCACGGGCGGAACAAGTCCCACAGGGGAGCTTCCTATCGCAACCCAATCTGACAAGCTCAATCAGTCTTTTCCCAGGCTCGCACAGTAAAAAACCGGGGAAGTCGATACTTTCTCTGGCGGCACAGGTTACACGACAGCTGTGCCTTGGCTCGGCGCCGATTGAGTTGGGCCCTTGAAGATTCCTCCATGGTCAATGCAATACTTCTTGCCTTAGCTTCAAAGGCAAAATGACCCAGGTGGTCTCGACATGGACAGGGAGAGCATTGAGAGTCCCGTACAACGTGGCATGATTGGCGGTCGGCGGAAATAGGACTCCCGCTAAACCTCTTCCGTGTCGGGCTGACATGTTCCGACCGTCCGACCATCCGCGGATTTAAGGGCGTACCAAAAGTGTGTCTTACCCTAAAGGTGATCTTCCCTCATTTTCACTGTATTACTAAACCTAAGATCTGTTCTCATTGCTACTTGCTTATCTTCTGAACACAATACAATTTATTGTCATGTAGAAGGGGTTTTCTTTCGATTTGGAACCCAACATGAGCTTGTTCCATTTATGAAAGGCAGAAAATATCACCGTGTTAGATCCCGCCATCCAACTACCGTAAGAACTCGACAAATTGGTCTTCCTTAGCGTGATTTAAACGCCACTTTAACATAGATATCTTCCCTATGCAGTTAGTAATCGGGAATAATCATCACCAAAGAATATCCAGAAAGAAAGCAAGGTCATACTTGGAGAGGATGATTGGTCAGTCATCAAAAACGCCACGCCAGGCAAGGCGCACTAAGGACGGCCAATTCGTTGAGTTCTTACGGTACTGCACGAGTGCCAGAGTATCCCAGTACTATTAGGTTCTGTCTTACACTGGTCCATCTTCTTTTTTCCATTTGTGAATTCCTAAATCATTCTAATCCTATATTCTTGCATCCGAAACACCATGTAATGTCTTTTCATCCAAAAACACAACCCTTCGCCCACACAATGGGCCAACGACACCCTCTTCCTGACACTTATTTCTTGTCATGACCCCCTCCCACTTTAATCTAGGAAGTTTTTCGTCAGTTCTGCTAAGATCCACAGCACTACATAAACCGTCGGCTTGACCACTATGCGCAATCTCCGTCAAATCAACCGTCATAGCTGCAACCGTGGTATCCCTGATTGTTTTGGTTACGCTGAGGCTTTGAGCAATGTAGGTGAGCACCGCTGCAATCAAGAGAGTTAGGTTCATTGCCAACCATATATATACCTTGTCTCTGTCAATAGAGGCTGACACAATCTCCTCTGTTGGTCGAAATTTCACCGTCTCAGTCCCATTGCCCAAACGGCCCATTAAACCACTCCAAGCTGCATGGTATCCCAGTGTGAGCATCCCGGTGGCATATTCCTCCAGGTTGTTCTTAATCCATGGCTGGGTATAATTGAGCATTACCGAATACTTGAGAACCTCGGATAAAAAATCTAGAGATAACTCGGTGAACCAGTCCATTTTGGCTATACTGTCATCACGCTTCATTGAGCAGGTGGCATAGTACTCAGATGTCGCTGACGGGGATGTCACGTTGCATCCTCGAGCTAAGTATTGGCCAGCGGTGATGGTAGCCTCGGCGAAGAGGTAGCAGTCGTTTGCCAAAAATTCGTCTGTGCCACTGTTTACCATGGTGTACTGCTGTTGCTCAACCTTAGGCAACTTCCCAAGCTGGTCGGATACAGTAGGGCACTTTGTCTTGTCTGTGACTTTAGTGCCATCGGGGAGGGTATCATTCGCACTCAACGTCGTGATTTTTATCGAAACAAGCTTCTTCCCTTTGAAAACGGTAGCGCCTTTTGCCGCCTCTTCAATCGCTGTTACAGCATCCCATTGCTCGTCGTTCACGATAGCCATGGTGCCATTGATCCTGATGGAGAACCAATTATTGATGTCGGTGTATTCGGACTGTCCTGCATTCGAGGTGCTATTGTTGCTCGTCGAGTTGATCCAGTGAAAGTCAACGGCAAAGTAGGGGACAGTCAGATCTATGAGGCTGCCGTCCGGCAATGGTTGAGAGGAAGTGAAATATCTCCTCAATGGCAATTGGGTCGAATTGAAGGCGTAGTATGGATCTTTTGCGGTATTTGTCGCGGCGCCCACGATAATTGGCGCTCTCAGCTGGTCATAAACCAAGGCCGTCCAGTCAGGATTCTCTCCCACGGACGCGACCGATGTGGATTTGTAATCTGAAAGCAGCCTTCTTCCGGGGATCCAAGACAATGCTGAAGACGCCAGTGGAGCGGCAAAACCCTGCGGCCACAGCAAAAAGATGGTCAAAGCCGCCCAGAGTGACCAGATCACTGAAGTATCGGATCTAAGGCCCGGCAGAATTGGAACTCGCCAGTTTGTCAGCCGAGTTATCTCAGCCAGCGATATACCTCTTTTTTCGAGAAGGATGAAGATAATTCTCCAAACTATGAGTGCCGAGCATGCACCAGCGATGAGGCGGATGATGACTAGGGCCAGGGTTACAAGACCTGTCACCTGTGCCTGGTGGAGTGTGCCATCCAGGCTGAATATCGAGGGGCCTGTTCCGATTTGAAATTTCAGGCCATCAATTTCGATGATGCCCACCGTGACGAGAATTGATGCGATTAGATAGATGAAGAACAGATACCACGCTTGGAATGCGGCCCAGGCCCCCGTGTCGTCGGAGCGGACAACGCATTTGGCTGGAGCAAAAGATGGGGCCTGGTCTTGGCTGATGGATTGGTAAATGACTCCTTTTTTCCTGACGGTTTGATCAGAGTCAGGGACATCCATGATTGACTGGAAGGCCGTGATACTGGTGCGCAAGGTCAAATATCGCGTCTGAAGTTGACTGGCAGATCTGTCTGGAGATAAGTCTGAAAATCGGCCTCCAAAGGTCGGACTGAGCCAGCTTACTCATGCGGGACGACCCCCACTGTTGTATTTTTAAACCGGGCTGTGTACCCTTGGGCATTCGGCCCCCAAAAAATAAAGCACCAAAAATCGCGTCGGGTGGCATCGGACATGGTTTCAAGACCTTGCGAAGTCAGCACTAATGCAACGGAAGGGATGAAGCCGGCAATTGCTGCTTATTTTCATTGGCACAAAGAGCCCATTGCTGTCTTCTTGCAGCTATCTCCAGTCGCTGATAATTTTGAATTCACAGCTACCTGAATGTGAAATGGGCCATCCCCTGCAGACTGGGAGGGAGTACTAGTTACAAGACGATCCCATATTTTCCAACTCGTTTCGAGTCGAATCACGCAGCAGTTGTAGCCGCTGATAGGAATTGCAAGGGAACGTAACCAAGATTAGCATCGCAACAATGACAAGTCCAAATCTTTGTTAGGGTGTAAAATCAAGAGAGGAATAGCTTGACACTCTTTCTACATCAATTTCATAATTTATGTATGTTTTTAGCAATAGATATCAATGCAAAGCACTGGTTGGAACAAGGAACGATAAGGTAATCATTCATGTGCTGTACACGTACACCTTCTGCATTCACCAATCTCATTACCGACTATGATGCGAGAAAATTTACAAAAGGCTAGTTCAAATCCAGTCTACGTTTTGTAGCCTTGATTGGCAGAACAATTGTGGTCGGGTTGCAGTGGTTGTGACGTCGGTCTTCGTGCAGCCAAGGCGTACCGCGCGGGGCTATGGGCTTACTGGTTCGCCAACTTCTATGACGTACAGATGGGTAGTTGAAAAGGCGATCGACTCAGTGAATATAAAGACTGGGTTCGCCATCTTTGGATGGCCGTAATTATTTAGTTCGCTTCCGAACTCTTCAAATCAATCCCATCGCGCTGTTCAATTTTAGAAATCCCCGCACTATCCTTAGGTTCACAGGTTAGAGCTCAATTACCTACTGCGATGGCCAAGCTTGGGTCCCTCTCGGGCGGTGGCAACCATATCAGGGACATAGAAACCCGAGGATTCCATGGTGGCGGTATTGCAGGCATAGTCGTTGCGGTTATTGCAGGAACCATTTTTCTTTGCCTTACGATATTTTTTACTTACCAAAGGATAAAACACCCGGGAAGATATCCGATTCGAAACCCCGGGGGTTTCCTTTGAGGCGGCGCACAGGCATAGGCGGGGTCAGGACACCGAATTATAAGACTACGGCCAAAATTCAACGACCAGTACATGGAGTGGTGGTGCAGCTTGTGTTCAGGTCGTCAGATGAACAAAGGAATACGGGACCACGCCGAATCGACTAGAAAGCCTTATCTTGAACCGTCTGCGAACTGACAGAAGAAGCTCCGAGAGTTGAGTGTGAAAATAAGCCACGACGAAGAACAAGCAAGGAAAGCATGACGCAGGCAAGTTTGATGGTTGACGATGATCTCATTCATCGAAGGGGTCGATGTGGTGAACCGGGTTATACTGGCTTCTCTCAGCCAGTACGAATCATACCAAACTAGGCCTGGCATCAAAAAATCGGATAAGACATTCAGGATGGCCATGTTCCACACCGCGACTCAATCGGCACAAGATATTGGATATCCTGCTGTAGCATAATACTGATCCCACCATCCGACGGCCGGGGTGCCTCGGTCACATCTGCAGCCATCAGAAATGATTACATTTTCATGGTTGAGCGGGTGCTTTGGGAAAGAGTACATAGATAAATACCCATCTCAATAACTTTCCTATCAAGGGTATTCCATCCCTCTCGGTTTATTTTTGCACCTTAAACTAGTATTCCTCCCACAAGCTCTAAAGTCCCAAGCCGACTATCCTCGCGAGTAGTTATCAAGCACCAAGGTGGTGCACTATCCCGGAAAATTGCATCGGCATGATTGATGCCCCATATGTAGTGGAAGCCCCGGACAACCATAAGCCTCTTGGGAAGCCGCCATGAACGAGCTCCATCTATTACGCCCAAGCCTCACATCTTCAATAACTAGCAGAGAGGTTTGAGGTGCATCTCCAATCACCGTTCAACTATTGCACAGGGCCAAAAGTACTCAAGAACTATGGTCCTTTCTCTGATTCTAAATTGCGTATGGGCAACCTTTTCTCCGTCCGCTTTTGGGGCAGAGGTTCTGTCAGTGGAGGCAAATTTGGTCGCCAGTTATAGCGCATCCTTGCTTGAAACGCTGCGCTATGTCGCACCAGACATCAGCCTAAACAGCGCGAGCTTTTGCAATGTCACCGTTTCATACACCCATCTGGGCCAAACCAACAATATCAACGTGGAAGCATGGTTTCCGTTGATTTGGAATAGTCGTCAACCTCTCACACGGTGTTCACTTCACTTTTGCCGAGCTGTCAATGTGACCTCACAATACAAAAAAGAGTTGCAAGAACAAATAATACAATACATCTATCGCTACCTATTAATAGCTTGTGTGGGCATTTCTAACTCGACCCATCCATTTGAATCAGCGCTAGGGGCTCCTAATTGTTCATCAGCAAGACTTAAATATCAAACGGCACTGGCAGTTGTGTTGTTGGGCGGTTACTCACTTGTGCAAGAATTCATGTCGCATTCTGACTGAATCGTATCGTCAACTTGCGTTTCAGGGAACATTCTAATCTTATCCAACGACTGGGACACCAAACAGCTGAGATCACGGCCGCTCAAAGGGATCTGATTAGCTTCTAATAATTGAGAGCTGACCTCTTCACCTTTTTGCTTCCAAAAGTGCTGTATCACGTCAATTGTTTCCTCCATAAAAGTCCCCCGATAATGTTTCTCTGGGGGAGGCTGTTGC
The DNA here is from genome assembly GCA_013406985.1 of Calonectria crousiana. NCBI lineage: Eukaryota > Fungi > Ascomycota > Sordariomycetes > Hypocreales > Nectriaceae > Calonectria > Calonectria crousiana. The sequence goes on along the minus strand of VTGD01000055.1, from coordinate 217,353 downwards.
GGGAACAAGACTTTCCAAATCGCGTGCCACTGCTTCTTTCGGCTTAAATTTCTGCTCAAATGCTGCTTCAGTAATTCACGAGCCTCTGAAGAAGCTCCTCCGACGCCACAGCTTTCCAACGAGCTTTCATGTTTGCAGAATTGACATTTGAAATTCCTTTCTCCTTGGGGGCCTGGGGAAACCTTGTACAGACATTTTGGGCAGTGGAACGACTTCTCGTAGTGTTGTCTGACCAGGTGCTGCTTAACATCCTGGATTCTGATCATCCCGCGAGCCAAGCAGTCCATGTGATGGAGAGGATCCCGACGAAAGAACGGACAGGCAAATGGATTCTTCTCGTCTGTGTCTTCTCTCTGTTCCTGGTCCTCACTGCTGTCGGCATCCATCGGTTCGTGTGCCCCTGGGTCGCATTTTTCCTTGGTAAAATGGTCGTCCGCTGTCTTCTCCATGGTCTCGTTTTCAATAGATGTGGAAATCCAATCCAAAAATGGGAAATCTGTATTCTGATCCTGGGTAAATTGCTGACCAATGAGATGTACCAAGCCTTGCTGTGAGCCTCCTAGGTATTCCAGCTTTTCTTGATACAGGCTAGCGGGATATTGACACGGGGGGGCTAAGTTAAGTTAGATTTCATCTTAAGATGATGTGCAGATACTAAAAGAGGAAAATTGTTACCTGGTGTACCAGGTTGTAGCAAGTATCCAGGTTCTGTGACTGAGTCCAAGGATGGGAACGAGTTAATATCACTCTGATAGGACCATGAGAGGCTGGAACAACTGTCTTGCAATCCAGTCACAGTCGCAACTTCATTTTGAATTCCAAGGGCAGTTTGTGAGAATGAGGGATCGAGCACATCAGTTGTCATGAACCGCTGTGGTTGTGAGCGTTCTGCGGTATCTGCTTCCATGTCAAATAAGGAACTTGAAGCGTAATCCGCTTCTGGGCCCGAGGGCCCGTACGGCATCCTGGCATCCGGGCAACTTGTGGATAACGGCTTTGCTCCCTTTTGGTTCCGAGCAGGCCGGATTTTCCGGTCTCTGTGCAATGGCAGTACTTTTTGTGTATTCAACGGGTTTTTTTGTTGTGTGTGCTGCAATCGAGGTGCTCTAGGTGTCCTCGGACTTGGATTCGCACTTAGTAAATGATCCAAAGTCTCCCTCTTCATCTGGGATAGCAACATACCGCCGCCGCTTGGAATTGTTGTTGAACATAGGTGTTGGCAAGCAGTAGGCTACCTGGGCAGGAGAATAAGTAAAATAGCGCGTTGTTTCCTCCAAGGTGGCAATTTCTCTGTGGCGGCATATTATTGTTCATCGTAAAAAGTCGAAGATGGGTAAGTATTGATGGAAGAGGGGGAAACTCCTGTAACACATTTGTGCCAGCAACGGCGTGGGGGTGGCTGGCTCAGACCCACTCAGCCTCATCGCGAGGTCATCAGACACATGGCCTGAAGAGACACAGCGAAATTGATCAATCTAAATAAAGATCAGTATAACTAGCACATAGTCATCATAGCCTCGCAGTTCGATCACGCTTCAGTCGAGTCTTTTGCACAAATGTGGCATACGCGAGCTTCCGGTCATGTCAGATCAGGCAAATCTGGTCGAACGCGGCGGCTTTGTCGTCCGCAATGGATGGTCACGAGTGTGGGGGCTTGTACACTTTCGACTTATTTTTCAAGAGTGGAATCTCGGTTAAGCGTGTGATTGGGTGGTGTGGCTGAACGATTGCGCCGTCGCACAACAGTGTAAGACATTATGTTGCACAATTGTGCGAGTACGCCTCGGCGTACTCGCACGGGCATTATACCAATCCACTCGACTCTCCCATGTCATATACCTTTATTTGGATTTTGTTTTACTTTTTTCTCTGAAGGAAGATAAGTTAAAGGTTAAATCATATTTGACAACGACTCGGTTGCTGCAGCTTATTCACGCAAGACACCGATTTCAAGTCTCTCTTCACAACATGCTTCTCTCCAATGCTCTTTTCATAGTCTTTATTTACCTTCCCCTCTTTGTTCGCTGCGATGTTTATCCCACTCCCTGCTACGTCTGGTTGAGGTTTGCCAATGCGTCTGAAGCTGCACGAACGCTTGTCTCCCCAACCGGCAGTCACGCCGTCCATACCGTTCCGAACCAATTTTATTGCCATCAAATCGCGGATGAATTGAATTCGATAGCCTGTCGATTTCGGTTGCAGCGCAAATGGTTGAATCAACAAGATTACCCCGAGATACATTTCATTTTTGAGCTTCACAACTCTGCCAGTATGAACGAGAGGTATCGCGGACTAGTTTCAGGAAAGCTCATAGCAATCAAATCCCCATATGAATACAAAGGTAAAAGGCTTTTTTACGGTGTTAGCTAAGGGAGAACATACCCACAATATAGTCCATACCTCACTCATGCTCAGAACGGCTGCTAACAATGTGCCTTCTTGCCTTAGAACCAATAAACTGGGTCAAAGCGTATTTTTATATGCTCCCCTTAGCTTCGCTCCTGACTTTCCTTGTGGCCATCCGACAACTAACTTCATCCCGACAAGAATCCCACCAACTCCCCGGTTCTCAGTCACCGGCCCGAAACTCGTTTCTGAGCACTCAAAATTCCACATTGATAAATTGTCAAGTCAATTTAAATCCTATGGGTAGGAAAAGACGGGCTCCATTCGATGAAGACCCACCAAGTTCCCTCCCCAACGTCGGCCAACGCAACAACAAGAGACGTAGGGAGGAGAGACCTCAGTTCTGCCCTTTCTATAAGTTTGATCCAATAAAACACCACAAATGCAGTCACAACGTTCTCAAAGGATTTCATCGAGTAATTCAGCATGTTCAAAGGAACCATACCCTGCCTGAATTCTACTGCCCTGTCTGCTGGAAAGAATTCGCCAATCGCGAGGAATCGGATACTCATGTCGGGCAAAGGCAGTGTCAGCCATCTGGGTTTGAAAAGCTCAAACGAGAAGAATACGATGCTTTTGAAAGTCCAAAAAGTGCAAGCGATGAAACTAAGTGGTTCAGCATGTGGGATCAGTTTTTTCCGAACCGTGCTCGGCCTCCATCATCATATTGCCCAGAAGGGGTGGCAATTTATGAAGATATTGCGCGAGTATTAGCCGAGCGGAGACCTACGAAAATACTTGCATATACAGGGCAATATAATAATCAAACAGGGACTACAAGAGACTCTGAGTTTGGCAGAGATCTTTCAAGAATCCTATTCTCGCCTCCCTATACGGATATCCACCATCCCTGCCGGCTTCCTACTCCCTTGAATTCTTACCAAGAAGGGACCGTGTTCGATTCGGGCAGGTCAGATGTCTTTGACGATCGGACATTCCGCTCGACTAACAATTCTCAATCTCAAATACTCAACTATCCTTCATTCGAACAGGATGAAACCCAACAACTTGATCTCAATATGTGGATAAATCATGAGGTCGCTCTCGGGGATACTATACTGGTTCCTCTGATTGAGGGGCCCGACTTCGGTCCAGATTTCCCAGAATTGGAGTCAATGTTCAATATTAATCAACCGATTGATGATGAACCTACGATACAGGGCAGCATAGAATTGCCTGGATTGAATGAGGATCTCGATAGTAGAGAAGATTCCAGCTACCCCCCTATCCACCGTTCAGTTTAGATACATAACAAGTTATTAGGGTTTATCGGCGTATCAGCAAGTTTGCACAAAAAAGATGAATTTTCATTTACTGGTTGCAATTCTATCAAGGTTGGCGTTTAGTTAAATTATCGAAATAATTTTGGTGAAATAGTCTATAAAATAGTTTCTTCTCGTTATCTACAATGAACCCTCATCGGTACAAGCAAGACAATCATGGGCCTCAAAATTCTGCCCCAGCTTCAGGGCCGTGATGATGGACCCAAAGTTCGAGATATTGTAAATGCCTCATATTTTGCTCCAGAGTGCAGCACCGCGGTATTAGATAGAATTATATATCAAAGGCCTTACTGTATAAGTGTTGAATAGTTCTGAATAATCTTTTCAGTTAAATCACCGAGAACCAAAATCCGAAGCGCTACCAAAAATTGATCCCTATTATAACCTTCAATGTCAAGTAACCGTCGTCGGCGTAAGAATTCCGAAATGCAATCATGGCCAAAGCTAGACCAGAATTCCCTCATCAGGTATACAGTCTCTTCGAAATCGTATATCACAGTGGGAGATCGGCAAGGTTGAGACTCGGGGAATAAAAATTCAAACACTTGAAACCATCTCTTTTCATTGCTTTGATTTGGATCATCCTGCTTCATCAATTCCGTCTTTTGCTCGTAGCTGATTCCGTCGACCTTGAAAGGGAAGCGAGGTTCGCATAGTCTTTTAGAAATGTGATTATCCCGTTCTAAAACGCCTTCAAACGTATAACGGCATGTTGGGCAGTATGGCTGTTGGCCATGGTCCAATGCAATATGACGGATCACATCATCCATGGATATTAAGTTGCAGTGAACCAAACACCGGTGATAGGTAAAGGGATCGTGGGCATAAAAAGGACAGATTAAATTTCCATCTGCCTTTTGGTGATGAAAGGGAATCAGTTCCAATTTGTCTTCAGTTTCCTCCTTGAGAAGTGATCGTCCAGGAGAATCTCTAGAAATCTTGGTTCGTTTTCGACATACCGGCTCCTCGGTCCCAGGACGATCAGAATGTTTGGCGACCAGCCACACTTGAAATTTATTATAGCATGATTTCACTATGTCCGGGCGTATGCGTTGAAACAGGTCATGAGCGCCTCCATCGTGTTGTTCCTCAGGCGAATCCTCAAGGTGATCAGCATCCAAATAGTTCCACCCACTATCTGAGCTTGCATCGCTCTTGTTTTCCGAAATTGGAGTCTCTTCTCCAGAAACAGTGGGGCTGCTTCGATGATAAAATTCGGAGTGTAAAAGAGGAGGTTTGCTAGAGGGTGATCCATCTCGACTGGTTGGTATCTTGGGACTGCCCAATCGATCTCTCTTAGTGCCAGCTCGGATAGGGGTCGCGTATGGTAGGTGCAGTGAACCAGCTCTTCCCTCGCGGTTTGTCAAGCGCCCATTAATGTTGGTTGGAGAAGTTGGCTGGTGCTCCAATACAGAGTCTTTTTGCATGTCAAACTCATCCTGGATGACGGTCGAAGTCTTTTCATCAACATCACGAGCCAAAATAAGGCTCTGAAGACTACCAGGTCCTGGAACTTGGACAACGGATGTAGGGTCAGCTCGTACATAAATGCCGTTCCATTTCCTCAACCAAACACCAATCCTTTTGCAGGTGTTAACATGATTCCCGCGCCGACCGATCTCCATGAGAATGAATGGGCCCTTGCGAAACAACCGCGACTGTACCTCGAGACCTTTGTTGTTTGGCCGGATTATGCCATCGAGTATCCATGGGGCATGGTGAGCACCCGGGTTTTGTGTTAAAAAATGGCGAAATTCCGACGGCGAGTGGGCCAAAAGCCCTCTGACTGTTTGTTTATCGGAGCTGCGCCAGGCGAAAATGGATCCATCCGTGCTCTCCTGGAGAATCTTTTTCTGTAAGCGAGCGAATGCACGAGAAGCACCTTCTCCATAGCGCGGTGAAACACCCACGCCGCAGATTGAGGCCAGCCAGTAGACTACATCCTCTTCTCTTTTAGCGTGTCGCCCAGCAGCCCAGGATATGCGCATGGCAATTGCAGTTTCCCAAAGCTGGTTGCGGTCGAGGAGTACGGCCTTGGGGATCCCACTGATACTACTAAGCAATTGAAGAAACTCGGTGGATTGTTTAGTTCCGCGCTGGTTCCAGTCTTGATCGAAGAATTCAATGTGCGAAGGCGCAATGAGTTCCTGAATGGTCCGAGCACAAGTCCAATATTTGCATTTTCTCCAAACGCTCTCGTCGAACTGAGGTCCATCGCTGGGAAGGTCATGGAGGTATACAACGCAAGCAGCAGATTTTTTGAGCCAACCAAACAGTGCATTGAGAGCTTCACCGTGATCTATCGAGGATGATTCATTTACACAGGTTGAGTAGATCCACAGATAATAGATGCCTTGTCTTTCAGCCAGTGCGCAAGCCCGGAGAATCTCGGCTGAGAAGGCATGTCTAGTTGGGCTCCCGCAGGCAAGCGACGACTGAAATGACGTCGCCCCACCATCTTCACTGCAGGTGTAAGAAAACGCTGCAAATGGGGGAACATCGGAGTCCCCAAACTCCTCTACGTTAAGAGTTTTGACGTTGAGAATCTTCATCGTATCGTGAAGGCCGACAGGGGAAAATATGAGGAGAGGAAGATGAAGCAACAAGCAACTTGTATTTCAAAAAGGAAGAACGAAAATCTCAGCGATTATGGCCCAAAAGATGATTTCACGATATCTATTTTACTTAAAATACAAAATGAGTGCATAAAATTCACAACTGTTTGTTGAAATCGGCTGAGATGGTTGAATTAAGGCTACTCCGGTTTTGGAACAGCTGACGTTGAAGCGCACAGTTGTGTCTGTGGCCCTGTGGCCCTGGATGGGGCAAAACAAAAATTAAAAATGGCACTGCAAAAATAGCGTCACCTCATTTACTTATCCAAGCAACACAGTTGTGGTTGAGGCCGTAGCCCATGGAGTAATCCATCTGATCCAATCAGCTTGCTTCATCATGTCTCACCACCTGTAACCGAATGCCACATTGCAAATACAAGTATTCGAGATGACTCGATTGTCGCAGCCACAGCGTGAGCGGTCGGGCACAAGTTCAAGTGCCCGAATGTCAGTGCGGCCGTGTCTTAGCAGTCAGCCGCCGGACGCCCAGTAAATGAGAGTGCACCCTACACCAACTTCGTGCAAGTTAGGGTACACCGACGACATAGGTGCAGCTTTGGGGGAGGGGAGATGGGTCGATTAAATAAATGTGCACGCTTGGTTTTGCCTGCTGATGTCATGTATATATGGAGTATCAGGCATACTGAACGGCAGCCAAACAGATAGCTACACGTTTCGCAGCCACTTTGTGGGCATGATACCACAACGATAATTTTTTCATTTCCCTTGTCTGCTTCCGAAATGGTCCCCAGGCTAGTTACCAAGTTGCATGGAATGCAGCATATTGGCAGCTCAACCGGCATTTACAATTCTCTGAGCCAACTATAGGAATTGCAGTGATTCCTTACGGCTCAAAGGAGATAATGACTCATCATCGGGAGAGTGAAAACAAGAAGACTCAAGCATCACAGTTCCACGTGCTGAATCTGCGCGTCTCGCAAGCCTATCGTCTGGGTTTTTGCTGTAAAAGAAAACTGCGTCGACATGCCATGCCTCTTCATCTCAGCCCCATCAATGACGCAAGCTCCTCGGCAATGTCCCTTGCAAATCCCGTATCGTTGACATGACGCTCATCCTCCACAACCTTGATACCGCTGCCGCGAAGCTTATCCTTAATGGTGCTAAACAAGACCGCGTCACTGCTCGGGTCCGCAAACGGCCCACCCGGCGTCGCAATCGCACTAAGCCCACCGCCAGGGATCCAGAGCTGCACTCTGCCCGGATCCTTGCTAGCCAGGAGCTTCTTGGCAATAAACTCGGCAACCTGCCTGCTCTCCTCCTCGGACGTCCGCATCAGCGTCACCATTGGGTTGTGCTCGAGCAGCCTGCGGTGCTGGTACCTTTCCGGCACCGACGCGCGCGGGCCAAAGTTGGACATGTCGGTAGCCCCCAGCGAGACGATGCTGGGTATCCCTGCGCGGGCGGCGGCGTCGAACCTCTCGGGCGAGCAGGCCATGATGCCTCCCGAAACCATGTCGCAGACCTCGGTGGTGGTGAGGTCCACGACGCCGTCGATGCGGCCCTCGTCGATGAACCTCTCCATCGACTTGCCTCCGTGGCCCGTCGCGTGGAACACGTACGTCTCGACGAGGTAGCTCGACTCCAGATGGGCCCGGATGGCATCCACGCCGGGGGTCGTGACGCCGAACATGGTGATTGCGACTCTGCGCTTTGCGCGGCCGGGGCTCGGCGCCATCTCCCTGCGCTTCGCATACGACAGCGCCATGGCGGATATGGCCGCCGCCGCGTTGCAGAGTATGTCTCTGAGAACCTGGTTGAGCCCGCCAATGTCGACGACCGAGTACATGAGCGTCGTGTCCGACTCGCCAACCAGGAAGCTCGTGTCTCCGCTGGCCACGGTCGAGACGATCAGCTTCGGGAACCCGATCGGCAGCACGTCTCGAAACGCCTCGGATACCAGCGACGAGCCGCCCGAGCCTCCGGCCGCAACTGCGCCGTGAATGGCTCCGTCCCGGAGGAGCTGCCTCATGAGCCCGGCGGCGCATCCGCCCATGACTTTGATGAATTCGCCGCGCGGCAGCTGCGAGGCATCCCGGCCCTCTCCATGCTGCTTCAGAAGCGCTGACGGGCCAACATGAATGGCCTCGTGCAGACAGTCCTTTCTGCCCACGTCAATCAACAGAGTCCTCAGGCCGTGGGCGTGTTGGTGGATTTGGCTCTGGAGAAAGAGCAGCTCCTCTAGCTTCGTATCGCACGTTCCCAGGATAGCAATAGTAGCCATGTGTGTCTCAACTTGCCCAAGTTAGTAGTGGCAGTGGTTTTCAGCCATTCCAACCATGTAAATTATCCCCTCTCCCAAAGTCCCCGCACTGGGCTTCCTGCGCTGCATACGTCACGCTGCAGGTCATCTTCCAACCAATGTGTCGGATCACAGAACACTTGCACCGCGTTCAACTGGCCAGTCAAACCGAGAGCATCACGGCCGCGCAGGTCCACCAACACATGGTGACTAATTTTGCCTCACCCTTTTGGGCCGATCAACAACGGGCTCCTTGTTTTTTTTTTTTTTGGTTAGCCATAGCGTCAAAAACCAATCATGGCCCCTCCTACGGATAGAGACGAAATCCTCGAGCGTCTCTGGGCTCAGATCAACCAGGGCAAGCCCATCGTGGGCGCCGGGGCGGGCATAGGCCTCTCGGCCAAGTTCATCGAGGCTGGCGGGGGCGACCTCATCATCATCTACAACAGCGGCCGCTTCCGCATGGCGGGACGGGGATCTCTTTCCGGGCTGATGCCGTACGGCAACGCCAACGACATCGTCTTGGACATGGTATGAATGCGCGCCGCTGCCTCCTCAGCCGGCTCAATTGTGCTCAACGCGGCAAGCAGGCCAACGAAGTCATCCCCGTGGTCAAGCACACGCCCGTCATCGCCGGAGTGTGCGGCACCGACCCCTTCCGCAGCATGGAGCGCTTCCTACGCCAGCTCAAGGACCTGGGCTTCGCGGGGGTGCAGAACTTCCCCACCGTCGGCCTCATCGACGGCCTGTTCCGCGCCAACCTCGAGGAGACGGGCATGGGCTACGACCTCGAGGTGGAGGCCATCCGCACCGCTCACGAGATGGGCTTGCTCACCACGCCCTACGTCTTCAACGTCGACGAGGCCCGCAAGATGACGCGAGCGGGAGCCGACATTCTCGTTGCGCACATGGGCCTGACGAGCAGCGGGTCCATTGGAGCAGCGACGACCAAGTCCATCGACGAGTGCGTGAAGCTGATCCAGGAGATTCGAGACGTCGCCGTCGAAATCAATTCCAAAATCATTGTCCTGTTCCACGGAGGACCCATTGCTGCGCCCGAGGATGCCCGCTACGTTCTGCAGCGGGTTCACGGTGTTCACGGCTTCTACGGTGCAAGCTCAGTGGAGCGACTGCCCGTTGAGGAAGCCATAACAAACATCACAAAGACTTTTAAAGCATTAGAGATTCCAAACCCCGCTAGTTAGCTCGGTTCAAGTATGGCAGACAATACAATTAGTTTTCCGTTGCCCTTTTTTTCTCTTTTTTTTCTTTTATGCTCTGTATCCCATACTCATCATGTTTAATTGTGTAGTCTGACCAAGGGTCGACAGCAAAACATCTCAGAACGTACTCAAACAAGTAAATCCTAGTCAAAGCTAGTGGTATTGATAAATTTTCAGGAAACTGAACAACTTGACCATCTAAAAAAAGACATGATTTCAGGGTCGCCATTCGGAGAATTGTATATACCAAACGCCGCTTGTGCCAATAAACCCTGTGTATTCCAACCCCATCCCGCACCACACACCATCTATGATCCCGTGTGCGATGAATCCGCCTGTGCCTTGTGGCTATAAAATACACTCCCATGTCGGAAGAGGTTAGCAAATCGCAAATGCTTCGGTGCAGACCAATGACGTCGACAAAAATATATACTGGATATAGAAAAACAGGTCGCCTCGAGAGCTTGCAAGTCGGCCTGTAAGCCCTCGTACAGTGGCGAAACCTCAAAGGGGGGTGGAGGTGAGGAAATTTGTGGTGCAGATCGTCGTGTCTTCTTTTCGTTTCAAGACTTTTCCAGCGTGGCAATTTTGTTCACGTTGCGATTCGGGCATTCACTACACAACCTCCATATCGATGAAATCCACTGAGCTCATCTAGGCTCATTCATAACCCGCTCCTCGCTGCCATGGGCTGCTGCACGGGGGTTAGTATCTTAATGATAGTGCACGAGAGAGGAGAAACTTACCTGGGTCGGGCAGGGGTGTGGGCATTGGAGTGGTAAGCCCCCGGCGGTGCTAAGGTGGTGTCGTAGTTTTGCCTTGATTGGTTGGTGCTGTCCCTATCGGCTGGGAACAGGCCGAGAGATGGGCTGACTGGCGACTTTTGGTAATCATTGTGCGGGTCTCGGTAGGAGGGAGGAGGGCCCCCCTTGAGCGAGGCATCATCTGCGACCGAGACAGGTCGTCGACCATCGCCTCGGGCGGTAGCAGCGAGCGCATCGAGCTCTGTCGAAGGAGCCAGGTTGACCTGGGATCGCATGAACGAGGTTCTATCGTCGTCCATCAACTGGTACTTGAGCTCGGGCTGTTCGCGAAGCACGATGAGGGTGGTGGTGACGATGATCATCATCAGCAAGACAAAGGCAAAGACGGCGTTAAATACAAAGAAAACGATGCCGAAAATTCCGACAACCAGGTCGGGTGCGTCAAAAACGTTAGTAAAGACGAATAGAATGATTGTGTTGATGAAATTGACGGAGCAGATGGCAATGTTGAATGAATTTGTCTTCTTGTCCATCCAAGGTCGGATAACGGCGGAAGCAATCAGGGCGGCGGCCTCAAGGATAATGAATCCAATGGCAGGCACAAGTGAGTTTTCCTGCTGGGAAAAGGCCAAAATAGCAGCCTTGATAAAAATGTAGGCAACGGTGGGGGCCAGGTAGTAGTAGGCCGAAGCTCGGTACTGGATATAGAGGAAACCCCATTTGTTGAGCGTCTGGGGGTCGGAGAAGAGAATGAAGGCAGGGTTGCCGTGGGTGGCCATGGAGCGCCTGGCAGTGGTGATAATTTTGAAGGCGGCCCAGCCGACGACTCCGAACATGGTGACGAGGAACAAGACGGCCAGGAACACCTCGGCGGCCGAATCGCGCTGGGTGAATTCCCACAAACACAGAACGGCCATCTGGGTGAGGCCGACGAAGGTGATTCGGAGCAGCAGGCCCTTGAGCACAACCTTCCAGCCGGTTCGGAACTCAAGGAACTGGTCATGTCGGATAAAGCCCTTCTTGGCCATGAGATCGCAAACACCCTTGCAGACCAGAACACCCAGCGCGGTAAAGATGGCGAGAAGGCAAAAGAATGACAGGCCCGTCATGAACAGGTTCGTGGTCTCAATGTTCTCCTTGAAAGCGACTCGCTGGATACCAAAGACAATGTATCCGCCAGACTCGGTGGTGATGTTGGCACGCTTCAGCAGGGGACCAATGGCGGAGCTGATGGCACGCTTGGCGACCTGGACCGAGGTGGTGGTTAGAGAACTGAGGATCTGGGACGCGGTGCCCCCGGTTGCGCGCTGGTACCAAGTCAGAGCATCCTGCATGAACGAAACGTGGATGATACCCATGGACCACTGGAAATCCTGGGTCCAGGACATGACGATGGGGGGGAGGGGCAGGCTGGTCATTCCGATGTAGGCCTGCGTCTGGAAGTAGCCCAGCAGCGAGAGCGTGTGGGCGGCAACGTGGGCGGCGGCGTTGGAGTGGCCCAAGCCCGAGAGCGAGGCCGAGGTGAGCAGAGCGAGACCGATGACGGCGGCGGCAGCCCACTTGACGCCCAGCAGGTTGACGGTGGCACCGTTGGACACATCGGCCTCGACGCAGGCGACGGACTCGCCGGTGCTCGTCATGTTCACGTAGACGGTGACCTTGGCGTCCAGGTCGGGAACGGTGTAGGCAATGCCGGGAATCTTGGACAGCGAGCTCTGGTCGATCTCGTAGTTGAACTCGAAGGGAATCTTGCCGGCCGTCATGGGGCAGAGACCGGCCAGCCCCATCTCGCAGGGGTTCATTGTGTCGTGGAAGAAGCGGTAGCCGTAGGCGGTGATGCTAATGTCGAACGACACCTTGCCCTCGATGGACGAGGTGATGACGACGTCGAAGTTGGCGATGCCATTGTCGGGGGTGAAGGTGACGTTGAAGCGGCTGGCGGTGAACTCGGAGTTGGCCGAGCAGGCGTTGAGGGAGCTGGAGGAGAGGATTCGGCGGGCGTGCGACAGGCCGGCGAAGAAGAGGAGCAGGAAGCTGAGGGGGCGCGGGAATCTCATCGCGTCGGTGTTGGTGGTGGATGCGGTGGTGGTGAGCGTCGAGCTGCTGCAAGCCGTGGGGTTAGTGTTGGGGGGAGCTGCTGCTGCTGCTGCTTCTGCTTCTGCATGCGCATGCACATGCCAGTCCACACCCCGATTCTAGGTCTGAGGGCGAATGCTATGCGATGCGATGCGATGCGATGCAATTCGACGTGAATGCAGACGAAGAGAGGGACGATGGTTTTCCCTCACACAAACACAAACCCCCCGAGATTCAAATTTGCCATCATTTTGAGTCTGCCGCCTGTGGGTCCGCCCAGGTGATTACACAGCGGCCTCCCCTGCAACCCGCCCAGGACCACCGCCTGGAGAGATTGCCCAGCACAGCCTACTCAGTGGACTCAGTGGACTCAGCGGAGCGACCCTTGCACGGGGGACCCGAGTCGCCGCCTGTCATTTGTCTGCCGCTCAGGGGCCAACCCCGGAACGTCTCCAGAAGTAGGCCACGACCCCTGGTGGCTGAGCCATCCATGCCGCGAACCGAACAAACCGTTGCGAGCATTTTCTAGTGAGAATAAGGGGGCATATGCCATGTGCCATGCAGCAAGCACATTGATTCAGTCAATCCTTCATATGGTGATAACCACTTCGTCCCGCCAATCCATCCATCCATCACTGCAACATGGCCTTCCTGACCGACACTAGAAATCCATCCACCCGCCCCGACAACCATGAATACGAGCTGCTCCCTCGCCCAATCACCTCATCCGCGCATTTACAGTGGTGACGCGTACCATGACGGTTCTGGCGCGTCATCACCCTGACGCGGTTTTCTGTGCTGCGCTTGTGCACTGTTGTCGGTATCATGTTCCGATCCCCGCACAACCCAAAACTCCCCGCTGCCGCAATTCTGCTGCTTTTTCATGACACACTGGTGGCTCATCATCGCACGTCGTCATGAAACACGATGGCTTGCCTCTTGGTTCTTTTTTTTTTTTTCGCTTGTCGTATTGTCAATGCCAAGCGCCGAGGCCGCACGGCCTCCCGCTCTAGGGTAAATTTGTCAGGTTTAGTCCGCCATACTTTTCGTCTCGATGCTTCTTGGCACTTGGCACTTGGCAAGACACCATGCCATGATCTTGATACGCGTGTAGATCAAAAGTCAATGATATGACGTGGTTGGATTGCAGGTGTCCAGCAGTAATCGTAGATCGTGTTTGAATAATACATGCGCAGTCTCCCAATGGAGAAAAACCCGCAGATAAGATTTCGGGCCCAAGCTTCACCTTATTCGCTACCATCATTATGGATCAACCTTTAAATCAATAACGTGTCCTTGATAAAAAAAAACCCACTCGTGATACCGATTTCCTATCTGAAAATCAAGATTCATCATGAAGCTAATGTCGCCAAAGCCATATCACTGCAACCCTGCATCCCTAAAATAGATGCCCGCACTCCCACGCACAACAGCATGTGACAGGCAATGAAACCAATGGTCAATTCAAAAGCTAAATGGACATTGAAATTCAATCATGAGGAGCTGAACCAAAATCTCGTATCCGGTATAGTATAATAGCACCGCCACGAATTCCTGCACCTACCTGAAAATCTACCACCCACAAGATTTGTTAGCGTTCCCAAACCTACACCGTGTTTGAGAAACACTATCAGATGAAATTTGGAAACCTGCAACCTTGGCCTAAAGTTCGATACCGTCTTGAATACAAGTATCTTCATTCTTGCATTATATATAAAGTCATTTTTCATAAACTCAACCGCTACCTCTAGCAGCGCGTGTTCAATTTGCCCATAGTGATTTGCTGTTCAATATATGAATGTTGTCGCCGCTCCCAAGTATTTTGTATCCAGTTCCGGACGTATTTCCGCATCTGCTGTCCCCCGCCTGTGTCATTCCTCCTGAATCTATGCCGAAAAAAATCATTGATAACTAACTTGATGGAAAAAGAAAAAAGAAAAAAAAAGCCATAATTACAGCCTAGGTTGCCACGTAGCCACGATCCCTAGAGTTGATGGCGACTCTCGGATATCCTTAGCGAACCAGCGAGCGAACATGTTTCCTCTATAATCGTCTCTGGTATTACCGTGATTTTCGATCCTCTGTTTCCAAAGCTCTGGCGACCCCACGGCGGCAGCCTCGGCTTGATCCTCATGGGCGGCGGTGGTCCGGTGTTGATCTTGTCTATCCATACCCCGGCGTCTTTGAATAGTATCTCGACGTGAGGATACTCTGCGAGGAACGGCTTCCAGAAAGCTCGGCTGTAGACCCATCTGAGCCGGGCATGGTCAATCCGTTGCCCGCGGAGGCACTTGAGGCAAAACTCAATATCCGCGGCGTCGTTGGCCCGCTTCTCTTCGTAGTTTTCGAGATGAGCGGCCCTGGTCTGCCAAGCATGCGCCTTTGAGTTTAGCAGGAATATCATGTTTGCCAGTCGCGCCCCTCCCAGCAGATGGCTATCGTACTGGGGACTAAACGGCTGCTCCATGTCCGTATCGATAAGAAGGTTTAGTTTATAATGCCTGCCATCCGGCGCAATGTAGCTGCAACGACGTGTCAGAGAGGCAAGAGGCCCAGCATTTTCTATCGCGGATGCACTCACTTGATGCCTCCCTGGGCTGGCCGGATCATCCGGCCTCGAGTCCTGGTGATCAACAGCTCCGTGGCCGAATACTTGGAGCAGCCCCCGCCAACGAGCACGTCCATGCCCATCGTTTCCCGGGCGCTCCCGTACTCGGCGAGGGCGCTGCCGCCGATGACCATGTACTGGACGTCATAAAGGGCGGCGTGGATGTCGTGGAGGAACTCCTGCCTCACCTGGTCCGTCATGGTCTTCCTGGCATGGCCGTCGGCGAGGCTGGACCGCCTGCTGCCGGGCTTGATGAGCCGGCGTCTCTGCGGGGCCTGCTGCGACTGCGACAGCTGCGACACAGACGAGACGGGCCGGGGGGCCGCCCGGGGTGCCTCGGGCTGGGAACTTCCGCATCCCATGGGCTCGGATCAGCGGCTAAGGGCGATGGAGGAGGAGAGAAAGGGTTGGAGATGGCATGGCAAGGCGAGAGCACACATTCGCGGAGAGAGAAGGTGGTGAGGAATGGAGCAAGATGCAACGCCCCTCGTATCCGCGCTCCGAGACGCCGAAGATCCCAACCCAATAACGGCACAAATGACGCTGTTTCAGGCATCGTCTTGTTGCACATGGATTACCAAAAATTAGCACGTAAGATCACCAGTAAGCGCCGGCGAGGTCCACCCGCCATGGACCTTGGCCCCTGTCGGGCCAATCGTGGCTGCATCGCTCAGCCGTCCTGATGTGACCACGTAAGTCCACCAAAGGGCCTTTGAGCCATTCTCCCGTTGGCCGTATGCGGGTCGCACGTTGTGCCTCCTCCGTCTTCTCCGCTTGAGCGGCCCTTGACGCCCATAATTGCCAGCCTGCCGACGCCATGAAACCATTTCTAACAGGCCCGGGGGGCTTGGCGACACCGGATTTTGGTGTACCCGGCCACGGCAGCTATATATTCAATGCGCCGCTTCTAAAATAGACCTCAAAAACATTGGCTTATCGTTGCCTCGGGTGCCATTCTGCCCATGTCTAAGTTTGCCTTGCTGACTTGAGCAGCATTGCCTTGCTTGGCTACAGATAAGTCCTTGCCAAGAGGCATGACGGAACAGAGGCTCGGGGTGTGTATTTCAAATAACACCGAGGTCAGTAGTTATCTTGTCACAACACGCCATGAACCGATAAAATTGACACTTTTTCGCCTTGAAAAAGCCTTGCATAAGCCTTGCCTTGAGAGATAGATGCTGCGGAGTTGCAGAGCCAGTTTGAGGCAAGAGAATAATGAGAGGATTGATATTCGCCACTAACTGAACTTGACAAGGATTTTCACGCCACACTCCTCAAAACGTACAGCAATGCAGAGAGCAAAATCCACCGCGCCATTGTCGCTGTGCCTGTTTTGTTGTTCGGGGCGCGCTTGCGGGTTGAGAAGCCCTTGTTGAAATTAAGCGCTGCGACAAACTCTAATTGGAGGTTGACAACTAAGAAACGGTCTATCTATATATCCTTTGGATTGTCAATATGGGGATAAACCAGTACCGGGGGATTCCTGACCATGGCCCTATGACAACTGGGGCAACCTGCCCGACGGCGGCCCGTGTCGGTGGCGCCAAGATGCCGTCGACTCAAGCCGGCATTAGCGCCGTCAGCAATGCGAGCCTGGGTTTCGGCAGGCTGGGAAACTATTGAAAACGTGGTGGCTTGCAACGGATTATTTTAGACGCGCTCACCACGCATGGACCAATTCGGACTAGCTCCCCCCATGCTTTTTGGGGAACGGATCAGCACGCTGTGGTCATCGCTACAGAGCACGCTTTAGGAAATGGCCGTGGCGTGATGCAGGCAAGACAGCAAATTTCACATGGGTCTTTCGGATTAAAAAAAAGGTGTGATTTATCTTTAACAAATAAGAACTATCTAGTGAGTGGAAGTGGTCTAATTCCATGGTAAGCAACCAAAACAGCGGTGCGACGCGCGCCCCATGTGTTGAAACAGTTGGGCTTCATATTCATCATCTTGGGCAGTGGAACAATTTGGAAGTTTGCCAACTCGTGGAATAGGTGGATACGATTTTCCACCACGGCATGACGGTGTGGCCTCCGAGTCATCATGGAATAACCTCCCAGGCCCCGCCATACGTGGCGTTATCAGATTCAGCCGACTCAAGTAGCGGCTGAATCCTCCACGTTTGGGCCCTGTTTAGCTTCCCAGCCTTGACGGCTTCCTTGAGTACTTTGTTGATGAGGTCCTTTGGCCCGGGGGTGGAAGAATCACTGGCCAGAACACCAATCGACGCGATGGAGCCGGGCTCCGCGCCTCGTCTAGCATTGTATCTGACATTCAGAGTTGTTCCATCGGGGCCTCGGAACTCGATTTGAAGCCCGTCAAAGAACTGCCTCAGGCTGCTCAGCAAAAAGGTCAGCACATCGGGTCTTTGGGCCGCCACAATAGCAATGCCGAAAACTATCGCCCAGCCGAAGGGGTCTAGAATAATCTCGACCGGGTTGCTTTCCGCCGGAGCCTCGGATTTGAAGGGTGCAATGAGCCTCATGGACGGCGGGGTAGCGCTCTTGAGCCACACAAACGAATCAAAGAGAAAAGTGGTCCACCATTCGTACTTGTTCGTTGCGACGGCCGGCTTGGAAAAGTCCTCGGTGGCCAACGGAGAAAAGGTTCCAGTGTAGATCTGGCCGGTAAGATTGCCGCCTTCAAGCCACCACGACACGGTTCCCTGTGGCTGGTAGATGGCAGAGCTGCCAGGACCCAAGACTGTTGTATCGATGAAGATGGGATTGTATTCCTTTGAGGTGGCGTCAAGAATTCCGACCACGATGTGGATCCCAGGGACGCCGGGATACTTGTAGTTGATCTTGCCAACCTTGATCCAGTCTTCCTTTGCTGGCTCATCAGATGGATCCCAGAACCCGTACTTGTTCAGGTCAAACACTTGACCCTTATTGCAGGGCTGCCACACGCCAGAGACGGTGATTTGGGTGCCGGTTGTGGGGAAGGTAGCGGTCCAGTTCAGTGCATACTGGTCCCTCCAAGAGATTTTGGTGAAGGGGGCAACAGCCTTGGATTTCCAGACAATGTTGGCTATGCCTTCGGCATCGCCAGACGCAACAGCGTGAGCAATCTGAAAGTTCCAGCCGTTCTTGGTGATGGTTCGAGCATCGTAGGCAGACTCCCACCAGGTGAGTGTTCGCTTTTCGGAAGACATGTTGCTGAATTGAGTTGGAAAGGTTGGTAGAAAGCTGTGTAGGATTTGAAGCACAAGATTGTGAGTGTTGAAGAGGATTGATTGATGAGTTGGTAAGTCTTGATGCTGGAAACCGTCATCATTTTATATTCCTGGTTTGTTACCATCGATCCAGTTGCTTTGAATTGCACATGCAAACCGAACACAATGGCACTGTTCGCTGGCAGCGTAATGTTGCTTCATGGTGAGAGGATTCGCGCAGCCCAGGCAGCCACAGCTCGTTCACCTGGCCGGAACAGGCAATGGCACCGTGATTTCGAGTATATCGAGACATTACGATACCGTTTGGCGTTCTCAGCTGATACAACTTCAGTGCTAGTTCTGAAGATGCTCAGGAAAATGTTCAGCTTCAGACGCCTGTGGAAAGCCTCGGTTCTTCAGGCACGGAATGCGAAGTGTGATGATTCAAAAGTCGGCTGACTTGTCTCGGCCACAACCGACATGTACGGAATAGTGCGCCACATTTCTGATAGGATCAGGGATGTATATTCATGGTTATGGATTTTATGCAAATTGGGCTTCCCTTTTCTTCCCCCACAATGTTATCCACAAACGAACACTATTAGCTGGAGGCTTCATGGTATTTGACCTCAGAGGTGGCGGGCTCTGTTCTGGCTTTGATAAATCAGTGAATTAATTTGTATTTTTTATTCTATACCGTTCAATTTACCAAAGAAGCTGTAACTATCCCACCTGTGACCCGAGTGGCGGTCTTCTGGTGCTGTTGGACAAAAACTCTCGCCGAGCGTTTCCTTTTACAATAAGTGGAACTCACCAGTCTAGCTAATTCTATATCCATCATATGATCTTTTGGAATTGAATTTTCCCGTTAGCCTGCTTTCGCCATTGGTTCAGAAAACAAGGCTTGCGCCTTCTTCATAATGGGCTTGTTTTACGCCACTTTGATGCGTTAGTTTTGTCTCGGGGGCTTCGAACATAGCCGAGGAATACTAGAGTCAAAGATTTAACTGTAGGGCGGGAGTCATGTGTGAATGTAGAGGCCCCAATATGGGTCTCTTCAGCTAGCCACAGGCAATGCGTAGAGCGATACATTTTGTGGTCGTTTTGTTAGAAAAGCCAATTGATGCCGTGATAGTTTAAAAGCCATAGTGCGTAATTATCTGAAAAATTGATTGGAAAGCGTAATAAAATTTCAAACCATCATGAAATTCTAAATCGACGCATGGGAGCTTCGGATTGTTTTGAGACTGCGCTCATGCATTTGCTGTCTCGCCCATGTAATCAGCCGTCGGTACTACTCAACCAAGCAACATGGCTCGGCATTTCCTGGGCTGGAATCTAGCAGGAAAAATGAAAGACGGCCTGCACCTCTTAAATTTGTTTTCATTTTTTTTTATTCAACTGTGAACAACAGGTGTAATTGGATATGAGCCTCAGACCAGCCCGACAACAGCGCGTTTCGCCGCACCAATACTTTGAGCACAACTGAGACGGGTTCTCCGATTTTGAAGACCTGTCTCATATTTGGCAAGGGAGGATCGTTCCCCTCCCGCCGTGCATGCCTGAGACAGCATCATCCCGCAGCGAGAGGTGCGAAAGCGAGCATTGACGCTGAGGGGCAAGGGCAAGGATTGGAAGTTAAAAATGCCCTCCTCGCTCTGCAAATCCCATGTAGAAGGAAGGGTTGGTCGAATCGGATTTTTCGAAAGGCCAAACGAAAAAGAATGCAGCTGACCCACCGTTCCAACGCAGGAACGGCTGTGTCTAGTCTGGAGAGAGCAGGTCGCTGGATGTTTAATCACGCTATTGAGCCAGGGTTGATCGTTGCTCAGGCAATGCCCCATGCGGCCCCTTTTTATGGGGCCATTGGAGACTCCCCTCGTAAGACGTAAAAGCACCAGAGCCACCAGTAGAACATTTCTCGCTCCTCGGATTCAAAGAGAAAAAGAAAAAGAAAAGAAAAGAACGAAATACTTTGAGCGCCGATCTCTTGCCAATCCCCATAATGCGTCAGCCCAGCATGGACGCGGGGCTTTCGCCAGAACGAGGCCTGGACCGCCCAATCAACCGCCTCAGCACCCCCAGCGTCCTCAGGAGCGTCATGCAGCCGCTGGAGCACAAAATGCACCAGTACGACAGATTGATGCAGGAAGCCCACCGGGATGCGGTCGACTTTGACGAGGAAATCCGCTTACTGCAGGAGAAGAGATGTTTGTTGGAGGAGCGGTACATGCTGGCCAAGGCAAAGCATCAGTACTACCAGCAGCAGTACCAGGGCGTATCGAGGGCCCTGCGCGGTGAGTCCGAGCCCCCCCAACGCCGCCCAGAACCCGTGCATCACCATCACTTGACGAGGGCAGATACAGAGTACGACGACGAAAAGACACGGCTGCAGCCCGAAATCGAGACGCCAAAAAATCGTGAACGGCTGGAGCCCAGCGATTATTTTACCCTTCACCAGCTTTTTTACATTTTTATCCTCGACGGCATCGGTGGCATGGTTGTCTCTGGCGGTATCAACTTTGGTTTGGCTTATGGTGAGTGCAATTAATCAATTGCAACCCCACGCAGCCATCTTGACCCGATCAAACAAAGAGCTGACACGCACCTCTTCGTAATGGAAGCCATGTACACGACGCAGAACACAGTCCTGAACCCGATTCGGCTCTTCCAGCTGCCCAACACGCTGGTTGGCGATGCGGCCGTCACCATCATCATTCAGTGCATCCTCACCTGGTTCATAGAAAAGGGCCTGGTCGCCCACGATCTGTCCCGCCGCGGCATCCAGCCGATTGGTTTCATCGAGAAACCCACCCACCCTGTGCTCAGATGGTGGTTTTTCCTGCCTCGTTTGGGCTACGACATTGCGTCTGACGAGGAAGCCAATGCCGAGTGCGACGCCAGGATGGCCGCGCCAGGCGGCTTCGGGAACGCCCTGGTCTCTGTTCTACAAGAGGCGCTCAGAGGCTTCCTGATCGCCGTAGTTTGCTTTTGTTTGGTCTGGCCAGCGAGCGTGGGTATCTTGATACCTTTCGGCACGCCGTCTGGCGGCGACTACCTGTACCCTGATCGATGGACGCCCCAGATATTCAAGGGTATTCTCGGCGGGGTGCTCGGGCTGTTGACGACGCCCTTGATGGCCATGTTTTGGCTCATCAAGGCTGGCTGGGAAGCCAGACGCCATCGGGACACGTTTACCTACAAGGACGGGTGACATGATGAGGCTGGACGATCATTTTTATGTTTTTATATGCATGTGGTTCAGAAGGGCCGGTTGGCGTTATGAGGCATTGCAAGGCGTTTGGGATATTTCACAATTGGGCTGTGAGGTTCAAAACCTAAACCCGTTCACGTTTGGATTTGCTTGGCTGCCACAAACACCGGGTTGCTCCAGCTGGCCAGGCCAAATGTACAGGGTTGACCAATACCTCAGATGCATGCTATGTCAATAAAGGTTGTGAGCATCGCATCTGCGGACTTGGCACAGTCAATAATAGACTTTGAGCGAAAGCTCACTCTATTCCATTTTATGCTTCAGTCTATGTCTAATGTGATGTATGAAGACAATAATTTTTGGCCTATGGTGGTAATGCACTCTCAGCGCACAGTACTCTAGCAGCTGGTGCTGGCCCCGGTAGCCACGCAGTATGTTCCGTCTGGTCCGGAACCAATCTTGGTTGGCTCGTCTCCGGTGTCGTTGCCCGTGTAGCGGTCACAGGTCTTGCCAGAATTCTGGCAGCAGTTTGTCATGGTGCAGGTATCGCCGTAGTTTGTGTTGATGCCGCACAAGACGCCTCCGTCGACAGCAACGACGTTCTTGAGCACCACGTTGCGAGGGCCGCCATTGCCAGGGCAGTTGCCGCAGCTTCGGACCACCTTGCCGTAGTCTTCGACGTAAAAGTCGGAAATTTCGACAGTTCCTCGACCGTTGAACTGGACAATCTTGTCATCGGCATGGAAGGCACCGCCGCCGTTGATGTACGAGGTTCCGCTGGATTGCTTCAGAGTGCTGGTGGGGAAAGAAAAATCTGTTAGTGGGTGTTGCAAATGCGACAAAGTGTGACTTACATGGCGTCTTCACAAACATCGGACCACCAAACATTGTTGAGAGTGCTGTAATGAACTGATTAGAGCCGCGTTGACCTTCTTTTGCTCCCAGGACTCACCAGGTTCCTCGGCAGTGGACACCTTCGGCCTGATTCGGCCCAATGATAACATTGGACAACGTGGCACCATCTTCGAGGATGAAGATGGCGTCGTCCTCAGTGGTCTCGTTCTGTCCCTGGCAAACACTGGCTGATTTTCATAGGATTAGCATCTTGCTGATTTGGCCTGTCCTTTTAAGGAAAACTCACTGCTTCGGTCATACAGTTTCATACCACCATCTAAAGAGACAGGAACTATGATGGGAGTAGGACTCGATACCGCTCCAGAGGAAGCGGGAAGAGTGGTAGTGACGGCCAATGCGGCAGGGAGTAGGGCGAGGATGCTCAGGCAATGCATTATGGCACTCTTGAAGATCTTTTTCTTCTTCTCTTTGCAATGAATAATAAGTGGTGCTTTGCTTGATGAAGCAAGAGATCTACATAAAAAAACGGCCCATCTATATATATATGCCATAAAAAATATCTATTGTAACCATCGTTCAATTCTGCTTCAACGTTGAATATCACGTTGCACTGGTTCCCAGTTTGGAAGCACTGGACGCAGACACCGGATACAACATCAACATCAACTCTGCTTCCACCAATCAAATGACCGTGTTGCTGCTGTATCGAAAATCCTTCACGGGCCGTGTGCACCAACAAGGGTTAAGCTTAAAGTTTATTCCAGAATATCTGCTCACAACGACGGAGGGTGTGTTTTGGCATCCCAAAGAGGCAATCACGCGGGACGGAACCGCAACCCATGCATCGTGGCGCAGGACACGAAACCCGCAGAAATATTGATAAATGACTTGCAGCCAAGAATCATAGTAAATGAGCTTAAAGTAAGGACCAGCTTGTGATGGTGAATTTCTTGGCTTCCCCGATCCGAATCCGAGGTCCTCGTTCACGCCTTTTCATTCGTATTGACCGCATTAAAGGGACACGTCAAGTAGAATTTCCCCTCTGGAGGCTCTCCATTCATTAGTGACCTCAATAATTCCATGGCAACCTTGGATAACCCAGGCCCATTTTCTTAGAAACCCGGGAGAGGCTTCCCAGCTTTCTCTCAGATGGGGCTCTCCCCACAAAATGAGACTTTTGTCACTGCCGGCACCGTCGCTGTTGGCTTGCTTCGAATGAATTTCCGCATTTTCCATAGCTGCTGGGTCTTGTATATTTTTCGTACGTGCTGGTGTTAGATATGCCACGTCCCCCACGACATCGGCTAGGAATTCCTTGTGGCTGAAAAGAGAATGCCGCTTGATCAGATTGTCTCTCATCTCAGTATTTATTTGTTAGAAATAAAACCTCTGGATACATCAAATGCTCTCATATGCAGTAGAGAGTAATCAGCGCCCAAAGGAAAATGGGAATTGCCTACCGCCTCAGTTAGCAGAGCTGTTGGTGTGTTCCTTGTTTCAGGCTCAAGCTCGCTGACATCGCCACCGAGCTGTGAAATCTGGCCATGATCATCAGGGGCTTTCTCTAGCCGCCAGCAATCGACGTGATAAGGCTGCTGCTGATGCTTGGTACGGATACCATTTTCCCGTCTCTGACGTTCTCCTGGCAATTTCTTTTTGAGTGATAAAGTCAATTGATTGGGTGCCTTGTTTGCTTACGACGGGCTCTTTGGTTCAGGCGGTTCTGTGTTCTTTTTCTTTCCCTCCTCTCTTCAATCGCGAGGGAGGTGCTTTTTGTCGCCATGTTGAAGGCGGCCAACAAAATCGATATCGGATGCCGCGGAGTGGGACGCCTGACCGAAGGTAGTGCTCTGCCAGCGGACACGGCCGTTGAAGCGTTGACGAGCCGAACTAAACCGTAACAAGAAAAACGGTCAGCCAGCTTACAAAACGTCTGTGGAATAAATTCCGACGCTAAAACCAAACCGGCAAAAAGGTCAGCCACGATGCATCAAGTTGCTCTCATAAAACAACAAAACCTCAAAAATGAGCGGGACAAAACACCGGTTTGGGTGGAGATTCGGCGGAGATAGGAAAAATACGGGAGAAGAGCTGAAAGGAGAAACCCCCGAAGCATGATCAAATGCGTACTATAATCTTATGGTGGAGACGACACGAGACTTCAAACATAGGGATTCGTGAATGAGTGTATAAAAACTCCCAAGAGTCTATCTATTGAATAAAAACAAACAAAATCAGCCCAATATTGCCATTTTTTACCATACTCGCTGAAGATTTACCTATCATGTCGCGATACGCTGAAGCCCACATTGACCCCCAGGGTCCTGGTGACGCAAGGCCTACAGCGCTGCAAATCGTCCAGGATGAGGGCATGGAAGGACAGCTCACTGGAAAAGTCATCATCATCACTGGAACCTCGTCTGGCCTTGGAATCGAGACTGTTCGTGCTCTGTCCGCCACGGGAGCCAGACTCTTCTTGACCGCCCGAGACCTCCCCAAGGCTAAAGTAGCCCTGGCGGATATTTTGGACCCAACCCGCATGGAACTGATAGAGATGGACCAAAATTCCCTGGAAAGTGTGCGCGCCGCAGCCAGCAATATCCTAGCCAAGACGGACAAGATTAACATACTGGTCAACAACGCTGGTGTTATGGCAATTCCAAGCCTTGAATTGACCAAGGATGGACATGAACTGCATTTCGGCACCAACCATCTATCTCACTTCTTGTTCTTTGAGCTGCTGAAGCCGGCTTTGCTTGCGGCTTCCACGCCGGAATTTCACTCGCGGGTCGTCATTCTCGCGTCGTCTGGACACTTGATACACGGCATCAATGCGTCGGACAACTACGACTTCCAACACGGCGGCTACAACCCTTGGGTGGCTTATGCGCACTCCAAAACGGCCAACATTTACATGGCCAACGAGCTGGACCGCAGATACGCATGTCAAGGAATCCACGCGACCAGCATCCACCCCGGCGTCATCAACACGCCCTTGGGCAGACATCTCTCACCGGAGCAAGCAGCAGAGTTTGTCGCAGATCCGGCCCTGTCCAAGACGTTCAAGAGCACGGAGCAGGGCGCAGCAACCACTGTCTGGGCAGCCATTGGCAAGGCGTGGGAGGGCCGAGGAGGAAAGTACCTGGAAGATGTCACCGAGGCTCTGTTGTCAAAGGATGAAACCAAAGTCATTGGTTTTGGCCATGCTAAACATGCTTACAACCTGGAGCGCGAGAGACGTCTATGGGAGGATTCCTTGAAGATAGTGGGCCTCAACTGAAGTCGAGAGGCTTCTGATGTATCTCGCGTTGAACAGCACCAAGAACATGCTGGGGCAAACGACAGCACAAGCCGAGCTTTGGTTCATCACGGCGCCCTACTATTAAACTAATAAAAGTTTCCCGCTCGTGCGCGCATTTTTCGTTGAATCTCGTGTATTTCGCTGGGGACCATTCAGGTAGAAGAATTATGGGTAGATAAATAATTGCAAAATACTTTCAGCCAGAATAACTGCTCAACCGCCTGCGGGAAACCTCAAACTTTTGCGTATTGTATTTGGTCATATACAAGGTCACCATTATTTCCTTTTGGACCAGTGCGGGCGTAAGTATAATATCCTCAAGTATAGAATTAGGCCATACCAACTCGCCATCCGACTTCTCATCGCTCTGTGAATTCGTGTCTTCCATTTTCGACAGGTTAAAACAATACCGACGGGTTGATATAAACAACAAGCCAAGGGCTTCAGGTCGCTGAGGGAACTTTTTGCTCAAGGTTCAACATTTCCAGAGTATCCTTGTTCATCACCAGACCGCTCTGCATTCTTCAATAAACCCCAGACCCGAACCAAAACATAAACTCGTTGAGATAAAGGGTTCGCATTGTATTCATGGCTGGATATGACCGGTTGTGGTAGCCTTAAAATGTATCTGATCTTATTGCTCGAAATGACTTACGAGTTATGAGATATACTCCCAGGTCACTTGGGCCTCTCCAATTGGTAAAGCGCCAACAGCCATTTCGAAAGCCGACTGCGAGAGATCGAGGTCATATGTGCCCGGACAGGTTACACATTCATCGACCACAGTGACAGTGGTCTCACCGCTGGGACCGTAGACGCGGATCTGGCGACCACAGCTGCTTGCAGTAAACACGCCGGGAGAAATGGCGACACCAAAAGTTACCAAGTCCACTCTTGCATTACATGTTACACCATTGTAAACCTCAGGGAAGTACCATGTAGCGATGCCGGTGTTCTTGGGCTTGGACGTTTGGGAAGTGGGAGTTGTTGACGACGTCGTTGTCTCTGTTGCTGCAATAGACGAAAAAGTGGTACTTGGCTCTGCAATCGAGGTTGCATCCGTGGTCGTAGCCTGCGAGGTTGATTCCGTGGTTGAAGCCTGTGTGGTTGAATCTATGGCCCCAGCCGTTAAGGTTGACGAGGAAAGGGAGGGTGTAGTCTGCAACGAAGAGGCAGGATTGCAAAGCCTGGCAGCAGCGATGTCGCTGATGACCAGGCCTGCGAGGGTAAGCCAGGCTCCATGGAGTCTCATTTTGGCGGCAAGACGATATGTCAGAAGAGGTGACGCCGAGGACACTTCACATCATGGATTAAATATTTTGGTGCGCGTGATGGTGCCCCCTTTTCAATATTGCCATGTGGGTCCGTCAAAGAAGGAGGCGCAAGACTATTGGAATGCTAGTCTCTCACCATAACAATAACGAGTGTGCTATTGGAAGACTGCAATTTAATTTCGCTGCCATAATCCCCAGAATCATAAAGTCGCACTTCCAATTTTTGTTTCGCAATAGCAGCTTCCATAATATTACTCATTACAGATATATCTTGAATTGGCAAAGTCGATTCGTGCCTTTTTTTTTTTTTTGGTTGACCAGCCATGTTGCAAAATCAAATCTACATCAACCCAATGAAGTTCATTTCTGATGTGGCGTTGCGCTAATGATTCAGCCACCCACCAGCCCCAACAGATGTTGCATCATGAGTTTGATGCCTCTTTTCATCATATAGGCTTGTGCAACGAAACATGATCAGCAATCTGACCAACTGGTTGTTTGGTGAGAATACCTTAGCTACTTGCAGTGGCGAGTCATGACTTCCATTATCGCTCGTGCTTGTCTTTTCAACCCCGTTTCGGAATAGCCGGTATCGTAGCAATTGGTTAGCCAGCAATTTGTCAAGAAGTGCTCGAGCAAAGCTATAATGGGTTTTTCCTCAAAGCTGTGTGATGTTTCTTTCATGTGAAAAATAATAATAATCGGAAGCCCTTCTGCGCTCAATCCAGATTTGTAATGCAGGTTGGTCTATCCGTAAATAGTAAGAATTTGGCCCTGATCCTATCGTTTCCTTGTTATGTGAGAGAACAAGAAAAACGCGACGGAAAATATGGGGTCGGACAGACTTGATTTTCTCGCGACTTACTGTTTTCGCACGCGGGGAGTTGATTGACCACCTCAGACCTGGCTTCGACTTGTAACCCCAGGCGAGAGATGATGACTCTGAATCAGGTCTCTTCCTGGATATTTCACATCAATTGATGATTAGGGAGTGCTCAGTATTGCGCAGACGGGGTAGAATATACTCACACGTATTGCAGGACGGAGGAGGATCGTACTAAATCCATCATTGGAGCAAACATTAGACAAACACGGAACTTTCAAGACTTTAGTTGAAACGAAGTTACGAAAGGAAATGCCGCTTCTCACCGATGCCAATGGCAAAGCGCTATGCTATGTTTATTTGACCGCAAGACTTGAAAATGTCATGTCATGTTGATACAGATCGGCATCATGTTCTGGGAGAAAGTATCTGCTCTTTTCTGCAAGAAAGAATGACAAATGATCCATGTTTAGACCCATTCTCGACAGGAAGGAATATGTCAATGGAACAGCTGTTCATAGGAAGTTACGACAGTCATTTCCAGTGTTGGCAATTTTGATTTCTAGCGAAAGTGGGGTCATTGTTCACTTCTTTATGAGCTACAGAAGCAGATGTGCTATACAGCAAGACCAGATGTGAAACAACTTGAATAAATGACTGGCGAATGATTATGCAACGCCTGCCACTGCATTATTTACAAACCATAGGGTAACATGTCTGTTTGAAATAAAATGGGTCATCATCGCCTTTGCCGCTCACGAAGGTTTCGAGCTATTGGATCAACAAACCGCCACGGCTTACACCGGAGCCCGATAGAACCGGCCTGTATGCTATTGGAAGATATAGTGAGAGCCACACTGGCCCAAGCAGATGTTTCAAGGTTCGGCAGATGCTCTGATCCGCGCGTGGATCTGCAGTTGTGGCTGCCGGCGCAAGGGCCGCTCTCGCCTGCTGCTCCTTATGAAGCAACAAGGTTCAAATGGCGTTGGCTCGCCGCATATCGCAATGCAGCGGCAGCAGGCCCACGTCTCTGGGGTTTGGCGCACGGAAGTTATTCGCAGACTACTGCGAGATCGGCTGACAAGCGGGACGGATCGCACAACAACTAGGCCGGGGCTGACCCAATCAGACAAGGTGCTGTTTCCTTGTGCGACAACGGATCGGCCAAGTGATTGATTGATGCTGGCCAGATGGCGGTCCTTGCGCTCATTAGCCTAGATACCACCACACTTCCCCGGTAGTCGCGTTGTCTCTTGGAACGACGCAAGCCACCGGGAACATTGCGAGACGAGGAAGGGGGGGAGGCGTTTTCTTCGGTAGTGCTTCTGCAACAAGCCATTAGTCATTGCAGAACAACACAGCGAACATATTGGACAAGGTCTGGATGCATGTCTTGGCTGATGAGAATCCTTCGTGACTTGAGGCCGCGTCGTCAAGGGCCTGAAATGTAACCGTCTCAGCTATCCCAACCTCTTCGACCCGGCACATGTGCTGATTAGCGCAACGACTGGGGTTTGTTGTCTCTTTTCTTTTGTCCCCTAATGCACGTCAATATCTGCACACAATTGTTGCCCGACGACGAGCAGCTATCTCCAGCGAATGGCAGCGCGGCTGGCGGGACCCTGGGCTGGGAGCACAAAATCTGTGGTTTGTCATACGCGCGGGGTTTTTTTAGCGCTCTTGTGTGCCATCTTCTCGGAAAAAGCACCGAGAGCCACGCCGCCGTCTTGCGTGATTGGCACCTTGATATGCTACCCCGCGTCCGGTTTTCTTCTTCTTGTTTTCCGGGAGGATTTGAGGCATCCGAGGACTGCATATCTACTACGCCCTCTCGACCTCGACACACCCGGTCAAGAGCCTGCCATAGCTGTGCTGCGCAGTGTCACGCCTCACAATGTTCGCCGGTCTCGCCCACGTCAACATCCTCGTGCCCGAGGGCACCCTCGACAAGGCACACGAGTTCTACGCCAGCACGGTAGGCCTGACACCGCGACCCGTGCCGGCCCTACAGAAGGGAACACTAGCCTGGTGAGTCTTGGTGGCCGAAGCGTCTGTGCCCAATCACTTATACGGCAAACAAAAAAAAAGGTTCGACATTGGCTCCTCGGGACAGCAGCTACACGTTGCATTAGGGCGCAACGAGAATCTCGAGTCGTCGAGACATCCGTGCTTCAAGCTGCAAAGCAAGGAGGCTCTTGCGGAGCTGCAGCTAAAGATTTGGAACCATTTTGAGGCCGGGGGCGGGGCGGCGCCAATGTCGATAGACAAGCCGGGGCAAATCAATTCCGGTAAGTGACGTCGGCGAAGTGATGTGTCAATTTCGACTGCCAATGTTTTGCTAACTGTGATGCAAAGGTGCACAAGGGGTAGAGTACCCGGACCGCTTCTTTGCCCGAGATTATGCTGGAAACAGACTCGAATTCAGCCTTTAGGTCTTGGCAGATCCGTGCCAAGGCGTTGGGCGGGGAGGAGCATGGGATGGGATGAGATGAGACGGGAGGGGCGAGGAAGAAAATACGAATATATTGTTTTATACTATGTATCATGTTTTCCTGGAGAGACTATGATCGGCTGCTTGCAGCCGTGGATGTCTTGCCAGGATGGAAAGTCAGTCTCCGTCGTGCGCGCGTAAAGACTGCACATACTTTGACTCGGCTCATGGCAGTCGAGTATCGAAAACTTTGGACGCGTCGCTCAACTCGTGTGGAGTGAGCTCGTCAGGTCCTACTCTCATGACCGTGGTCCAGTGGTGGCCCACGGGACAGTGTTGCACTCTCTTCTGGCCGAAGCGAAGCGATTTTATGGACACGAGTGGGACCCAGATGGTCGTGTATAGATGGCCATCGGTGCACCGTACAACGTGGTCGTAGCTCGAGAAGCGGTCAGACGGCATCGCGTTAGGTTCAGCAGGAGATGGGATCGATGGGTTGGAGCGGCTTCTTTGTTCTCTCGTTGTAAACCACCGAGGCCGTGTATGCTGGACATGAGCGACATTTGAGCATACCTGCTGCCTGGATCGGATAATACATGGTGGCGTCTGTGGCGTTCAGCTGACATGGTTGCCATCTAGGCTAAATAGGGCCATTTGCGTGAGCCCATCCGTTCAAGATGATAAGAATGTCAGCTTTTAGAGCGCAGTGCACACGTGCGTGGGCTCGAATTGGGCTCTGGTTGTGTATCCAAAAGGGAAACCAACCATGATACTTGGGCCTGTTCCGCGCGGATGGTTCGGTGCAGCTGGAGTCGTCGAGACAACTTCCCCACTAGTCACTTTACACCGCTTCTTACAAGCCCTGGGCTTGAGACTTGATTCGCCAGCGCCACGGGCACCCCAGAAAACGGCGAGAACGCGCGGGGACATATGCAAAGTTGGAATACGAGAGCCCACTAAACGGATTGCGTGCATGTTATGCTTTTGTCTTTTCCTTGCTTGTCATTGATGGGTTTTGTACTGCATTGGTGGCTTGAGTCGATGGATGGAGCGTCTGACAGTGTGCAAAAAAGAATGAACGAATAAAATGAAATAAAGGAAATAAAAAAAAATTAAACAGCTGGGATCTGTTCCATGGTTGCACACGCATCAGCAACAACCCACGGCCTCGTGATGCACATGGGCACAAGTTGGATACGGTGCCTCGTCCAATTCAATTCACATGTGTCAAGGGACGTGGATGCCTTCATTCTCTATCCAGACGTCTAATGTCCATATAGCCAAGCTGCCTTCAACTGCAACAGCGGCAGGGCGTGCGTGCGGCGGAAACAAGCCACATGTGATGGCCGCAGCATTAGCAGAGCGCCCTGCAACTATTCCCGGCAGGCTTGCCCCCCCCCCACCCGCTCACCGGTTGGTGCGACTCTGCGGCATCGTGTGACTCGCCTCAGGACCCTCCTCTGCAGATCGCTACGCAGAACGATGGCCCAGGCCTGCATTAGCCTCGCGCCGTGGTTCGCCCGGAGAAACGACGGGGAATCCGCATGCAACATTGCCCGCGTCGCGGAGTCACGGGCCGAGCTGGGCTTGCAGAAGAGGGCCGACAAGGGTGGTGTCGTGGGGTTACCTCGAGTCGCTGATTGCGAAATTGAGGCCCGTCTGAGCGCATTTTGTCTCTTTTTATTCTAAAAGACGATATTCCGCTTCGCATCTCTTCTGCCTCGAGCTGCTTTGCCTTGGCCAAGTCCTTTCTGCTTTCCTCTGAGGGTGACCCCCGGTGGGCAATTGTCTGGTTTCCCCCCGTCAAGAGAAAAAGCTCGTAATTGTCTTGATGCTCATTGCCTAGCGCCTGTTTCGCAACGATAAAAATTTACTTTGGTTCCCGCCTTGCCCACAAGAGAGAAAAAAAAACCCCCAAAAGACCAATAGTTTCCAGCCCCAACGGGATAGAGAACCAAACAACTTTTGCCTTGAATCTCTTGTTTTCTTCTTCATTGGTAACCTTAGAAAACCCCAGGAGAGAGCCGTCACAATGGTTGAACGAACCGAAGAACGCCGTGCAAAGCCCGCGGAATCGCCGCCGCCGCCGCCGCCGTTTCCCACACGCCAGATGCTTGTTTTAGGTATGCCATGCCAGTTCACACAACCAAAACTCCGAGCGCCGCATCCTGGACCAAGAAGCACCAGCACGCCTCTGGCTGAATGTGACTGACTTTGGTACTCATGCTAGGGCTGTGTCGTCTCTGTGAACCCATCGCCTTCACATCCATTTTCCCCTACATCTACTTTATGATTCAGGATTTCCACGAGACAGATGACCCAAATCAAATCTCAACGTACGCCGGAATGATGACAACCGCCTTTGCTATTGCCGAGTTCTCCACTGGAGCCCTCTGGGGCCGGATCAGTGACAGGATTGGCCGAAAGCCCGTTATCCTGATTGCTTTGCTCGGTACATCCTTGAGCATGCTTTCGCTGGGTTTTTCGCCAAACATTACCACTGCCCTGCTCTCCCGCGTGCTTGCGGGGCTCCTCAACGGGTTTGTCAACGTGCTCCTTCTTGTATCCAATTCGCCATCTGACGTGGCCCTTCAAACAGAAACATCAGCGTCATGCAGACAGTCGTCGGTGAAGTCATCACCGCGAAAGAGCACCAAGGTAACCCTCAAACTCGCACCGCCACTCGTGTGTAATATCTCTAATTCTTAACAGCCCGCGCTTACATGATTATGCCGTTGGTCTGGAACGTCGGGTGAGTATGCATGCACCGTGCTTACGCCACATTCAGCTAATGACTTGCAGATCGATTATTGGCCCCATGGTTGGAGGTGCATTAGCCAGACCCTGCATCAGCTACCCGGACCTGTTCGTCAAAGGGTCCATCTGGGATCGCTACCCGTATCTGCTGCCAAACTTGTGCAGCGCCGTACTGCTCTTTGTGGGTGCAGCAACCGGCGCCTTGTTCATGGAGGAGACCAACCCGAAGGTTTCACGCCGAGACCCCGGGCTGGAGCTTGGAAACTGGTTTCTGTCGCGCTTTTCCAGACTCGTTTACGGCTCCAAGCCCAAAGATGAGTCAATGTCGTCAGCTCAGGCAGCCAACGGGGGACGCCCGGCGCCCAGTATCCGACCCTACACCAAGTACTCCAAGAAGTGCCAGACGACCTTCAACAAGCAGGTTATTCTCAACATTGCTTCATATGGAATCCTTGCCTTGTATGTGTTTTTAGTGCCTGTATTCCCGAGCTGGGGCTAACCTGAACAGTCACACCA
This sequence comes from Calonectria crousiana, assembly GCA_013406985.1. Lineage (NCBI taxonomy): Eukaryota > Fungi > Ascomycota > Sordariomycetes > Hypocreales > Nectriaceae > Calonectria > Calonectria crousiana. The sequence goes on along the minus strand of VTGD01000055.1, from coordinate 183,793 downwards.
TGACCTTTGATCAGCTGTTTCCCATGGTTCTCAGTACTGAATCCCGAGCTGACAAGCATCTCTCATGGCCCTTCAAATTTGTCGACGGATACGGCATGGACACGAAGCAAATCGGTGTAATCCTGTCTGTTCAGGGGATCTACTCGCTGTTTGCCACGGGCTGCCTCTTCCCATTTGCCGTTCATCAAATAGGAGCTCTGAGGCTGTTCCAGTTTTTGGCCATGACATATGCAGCCTTTTACTTTATTGCCCCCTATGGCGTGCTGTGCCCCGGTGTTCTCAAAACCATAGGAGTCTACATCATACTTTTCTGGAGATGCTCTTATTCTTCTATGGCATATCCCGCTAACGCCATTCTGCTGATTGACTCGGTCTCGGATCGGGAAAACCTGGGCATCATCAATGGTATCGCAGCTTCCACCGCCAGTCTTTCTCGCGCCTTCAGCCCAGCAGTGGCTGGATACTTGTACACCGTGGGACTTCAATCAGGGTACTCGGGCTTGGCATGGTGGTTTAATGGTTTTATTACAATCAGCGGGTCCATTGTCAGTGCGTACTTGATCAACACGAATTATGAATCGGAAGAATCGGATTGTGATGAGGAGACGGCGCTGCTTGCTGCGGCTGCATAATTAATGGTCCAATTGGAGGGTTTCATCGTCCATAGGTGCAAACGCAGGCGGTCGAATTATTTCGCAGGCCGCGGTTGAGTCGGAATAGTCGGAGGTCAGAAAGCCGACCCAGCCATCTCTCGAACAATGGCATGGCCAAGCATGCTGGCCGAGAATGTTTGCAAGGCAATCATAGATAGTAATTTGGGCGAAACGGGTTGTTAGAGGCAGTCGTTACTTATCCCAGACGCACTCATTTATAGAGCACTTAGAGCAACAGGCCGTAAATTGACAATTTTCACGAACATATTCATGCGAAAATCATTCCAAAGAGACCTGACCATCAAGGTGGGAAATCAAAGATGCTTTGCTGGATTGAAAGTTGTCAAGGGAATTGTGATTTTGAATGCTCTGAAGCCAAGGCACCTGGCTGCTCAAGTATAATAGCTCATGCCTGTTCAACAAAGGCCCCGGGGAGTGTGGCACGTTGTTGTAAACAACGACAATGTCCGTTTTCTTTGATGCGGCCCACGGCAGTACTGTAAACATGCCAGCCCACTTCTCAGATGGAAGAAGGCGCCAAGAATTAAGCGCATTCGCAATGTAACCAGGTGTTGACCGAATGGCTATAAATTGGGACTGAGTTAGCGGGGCACCGCAACGAATCCGCCACACTGGCACCGGAGATCGACCCGGAAGAACGGTCTGGGCGATCTTCTGACACGCGTATAGGCAGAATGCAACAGTACCGTGGGAGCGTCATGCTCTTGCATACAGCACACCATTCCGGCATTCCTTTTTTTGGCGCAGCTTCGATGTACCTATGGCAGAGCTGAGTCGAAAAAGGCTCTCACCCCACGCACACGTGGACACCGCGACGGTCGCAGCGGGCGAGGACGACGCGCTTCACGCCCTCTTTCAGCCCCAGCTGTGTGGGAAGATACATCCGTTGTCCACTCTCGGGTCGGACTTACTAACAGCTAGCATCCGGACTAACCTGTTCAACTCGTTGAATGGGACGGGGGCAGGGACCACGATAGAGACAAGCGTTGATTGTGGGAATGAATTGCATGAGGTGCCCATGTCTCACCGACACCCGTACGCGGACAGGATGCGTCAGCCGGTTTTTCTTTCACCTTTGAAAAGAAAAAGAAGACTTGGCTTAAAAATCATGGTGGGCTCATAGGATCAATCTAATCAATCAGATTAGATAATAATTTCCACACCCTTAGTCCACCTATCACGACGCAATCATCCGCGACTCCCCACGCCGTTGCCCGTGCCCGTGCCGATCTTGCCGTGCCGTTCTGCCGTTCGTTGCGCCAAAACACCCGATCTCGGGAACGGTAGCCACAGTGTGAGGTGAGTCTTGATTGGGGGACATGGCGTGGGAGAATGCTTTTTCTTACCAAACGACGTCTCTCCATGCTCCTCACTGGCTGGATCTGTCCGGGGTCTGCGAGGCGGGGTCCTTTTACGGACTTTTGGCAGTCTTCATGAAGCCCATCTATGGTGGTCGCAGAACCTCAATTGGGCCATCGAATGCAAGCCTCGTGGATCATGGCACCTCCACTCAGCTGTCAGTTAGTGTCTTCATATTGCAGTTATTTCCACGTTGCTAGGTGTCGGACGACCGGTCGTTTGCACTTAAAAGCCCAATCGCGGCGGCCCCGTAGTTCATGCGACCTTCGGACAAGAGTTTTCATCTTATCTGATCCTGAAGAAGCCGTGGCCGGGAACCTCGCTTGCTATTTCTTTTCGCCTTTTTAGGCTATTCTTGCTTGTCCTTCATTCAAAATGGCACTGTTTTCCAGATTTCGGTCTGGGACTCGCGAAACGGCAGCAGATGCTGATGATCCGGTTGTCCTGAGCCCTGTTGGGCAAAACAAGGAGGATTCTGTTGAGCCTCCCCAAAATGTAACTGGAAGCACGGGCAACGATGAACCGTCTTCGGAAGAAGAGGTTTTGGGCGAAAATGTACAAGATGGTGTCAGGGATGTCGAGGCCGTTACCCAGACCTGGTCCAAACAATCGTTGATCGCCGCGTTTATTCTGTAAGTCTTGCGCCTAGGCCATCGTTTGACACCAGCTGATGATTTCTTCGCACAACAGCATGTGGTTGCTCTATTTTGTCAACGCCATGCAGTCGTCTATTCTCTACAACTTGACACCCTTTGTCACGAGCGCCTTTGAGTCGCACTCCCTGTTGACTGTAATTTCGGTCGTTTCCGATGCAATGTCGGCCGCCATGTTTATCCCCATTTCCAAGATTCTGGATGTCTGGGGACGAGCCGAAGGCTTTTTGATCATGTCGATTTTTGCTACTCTGGGTTTGATTCTTATGGCCACCTGCAATGATCTCTACACCTACTGCGCTGCCGATGTAAGGACGCTGCACCCCCACCATGTGGGTGGTTTTTGGAGAGGTTACGAGTACTGACAGATGAAACCTACAGGTATTCTACACAATTGGTTTCGGAGGCATGACATACTGCGTCGACGTCATCACGGCCGATTCCTCGAAGCTCAAGAACCGAGGCTTGGCATATGCCTTTACATCCTCCCCGTACATCATCACGGCATTTGCCGGATCAAAGGCATCCGACGACTTTCACATCAATTGGAGATGGGGATTCGGATGCTTTGCCATCATTTTTCCCTTTGTGGCTGCTCCCTTGTACTTCTTGCTCAAGTTCAATCTGCACAAGGCCAAAAAGCAAGGCATTTTAGTCAAGGAAGAGTCTAACCGGACTGTGTGGCAGACTATTTGGCACTACTGCATCGAGTTTGATGGTGAGCACGCAAAATTCGAGTGCCTGTTCTCTAATGCTAATTTACGTAGCTCTTGGCGTCTTTCTATTTTCCGCTGGCTTGACCGTCTTCTTCATCCCATTTGATATAGCTGGCGACGCTCCCCATGGCTGGGCCTCGGGTTATATCATTGCTATGATTGTTGTCGGATTGGTGGTGCTGATTATTTTCGGCCTCTACGAATCCTTTTTAGCACCCGTCCCAATGTTGAACTGGAAGTTGCTCACTAACCGCACTGTTATCGGCGCATGTGCATTGGATGCAACATATCAAATCTCTTACTATTGCTGGGCTAATTATTTTACCTCATTCTTGCAGGTTGTCAATGATTTGACCGTGGCCGAGGCTGGGTATGTTGGCAATACCTTTGATGTGGTCTCCGGCGTTCTTTTGCTATTTGTTGGCTGGATGATTAGCAAGACGGGTCGTTTCAAGTGGCTTCTCTACATTGCTGTACCGCTTTACATCCTAGCCCAGGGCTTGATGATTTATTTCCGACGACCTACTCACTATGTTGGTTACATTGTCATGTGCCAGATTTTTATTTCAATTGGAGGCAGCATCTTTATTATTGTTGAGCAGCTTGCGGTATTGGCCGCTGTTGATCATCAACATGTTGCCGCCACGCTGGCTTTGCTAGAGGTTATCGGTACCGTTGGTGATGCTATGGGGAATACAATTTCTGGTGCAATCTGGACAAACGTGTTCAAAAAGGCACTCGAGAAGAATCTTCCGGCGTCTGCAATGCCAAACTTGGACGATATTTATGAAGACTTGGACACACAGCTGAGCTACCCTGTCGGAAGCGTGACGAGGAAGGCGATTCAGAAGGCGTACGCCTACGCACAGACTAGAATGCTTGCTGCTGGAACCGGCATCATGGTTCTTTGCTTTGTCTGGACCCTCATGATTAAGAACATCAACCTGGCGAAGAAGTCGCAGGTCAAGGGTATGGTCTTCTAAAGTGGAAACGCTTCGATGATGTCGTGTATCTGCAAACTAGTCAGACCAAATGGCTTTGGTACTGTCAATTAATTCACCTTTTTAATTTGAATAATTCTTTTGGCCGTTGGCGACCGGTCAATAAAATACAATAGTCGGTGACTCTGCAAGTTAGTGGCTAAGGCTCTTTCTGCTAGCCCCTGGACCGAAGGGATACTTGACGTGATCCTGGGTGGAGAAGATTGGCTGAGCATGTTCTTCTTTCGTGAGCCTGTTGCGTAGCCCAAATTCTGGAGTTACTCTTTGGTGCAGCTTCTCGCAAGCAAAGTTAAATAACAATTTAATGATGATTGGAATCTGAGCGATTTTCTGAAAGGTCTGACGTGATGTGCTGCTGTCTCGAGTGAGATTGAGACCGTTTGCCGGATTTAGATCAGCTATACCTGGGCGCGTTTGCCGTGTTGCCGCTTATGTGCACTAGATCATGACTTCGCCGCATGATGATGCGACATTTGATTGGAAAGCAACAGAGGCATTCAGAAAACAGGTAATTGATCGGTATGCCTCTTGCTGCAGAGGAACCGGCTCCACTTGAAATCGCTGTTGCGGGAATCGTCTCACACCAAAGATGCAGTGGCCAGGTTCATCTAATGAAATGTCATCCGCGCAAGGGACGGTAGTGCTCACAGCCCCCGCTTATTTCGCATGTTTTAGCCCAACATCAGCCGCATCCAAGACATTTTCGGCAATTCATTCGACGCCGGTCGCTTGGTTCGAGGCTGTGCTCACGTAACACCAGGGGGAGCAACGAATCAGGCTGCTTCGAATCACGGCCTCAGCTTTCCTTGACCCCGGGAATCTTCAAGGCAGATCATGGAGCTGAGCGATATTTGACAACGCTCATGACACTCATCACGGAGCATCGGCTTTCCGACACACCGATTCATCTTCCGCTTCTCGGCAACCAGATAATCTGGTATCTCGATGCGAGATTCATGTTGGAAATAAAAAGACGTTGTCTCGCTGCATCATTCGTATTTTTATCCCCATCCCTTCGACTCATCACCAGCATCTCAATTATATCTGGACAACCACCCTTCATTCAATCTTGAATTCATATTTTATTACCAAAAGTCCATAATACTCAACCATGTGTCTTCTCGGGTGGCTGTTTTCCAAGGCTAGAAATTCTCAAAAGGAGCGCGAACTTGGCCCTCGACCAGTCGCCTCAACTCCGACCACCAACACCCGAAGCACTGTTCCTGGCATGGAATATGGAACGCAGTATGGAGATGGCAGGGCTGAGCACGAATTAAGTCCCCAAAGCCAGGGTGTTTCTGGCATAGGGCAGTAGCTTCAGATGATGGGGGTGTGAGAGGTGGGACACAAGGTGGGTGACTTTTGTTATGCATATTAATCATCGGCTTTCTAAATTCTACCAGCCTAAGATTTTTAAAGCGATTTTGGAGTTATATTGGATATGTGAAGGAAGAAATTCTGTTCGCAAGTGGTGCAAACGATAGAGTGCTTAACCTGTGCTTGGTTTACCGGTCTAATTTTGGAGATAGTTGAATGGAATTGGACATGGGACTTATTCCAAATTTCTCAAGTTGCTGCAGTAGAAAGTAGTGAAGCAAGCATATCCATTGTTACAATTCTTTGACTTGCTTAATTGCCATGGTCAGTCGATGTAAATGATAATTGGCACAGAATATGTGCAGTGTTCGATTATTGCTGAGAGTGAACCAACTGTAATCAATATAAAAGAGACTCGGAAAAACATGACATAAATTAATGTTTTCAAAACTGCGGTCGCATAATTTCGTACCAACCTTTGCCACATAAGTCCGCGAAAGGTACGCATTGGAACCAAGGTTTGACTTAGGGCGAACTCAAAATTTATGCTCGATGCTAATGCTGACACGGACCTCGGAGTTATCCATTAAGACACCGAAGAAGCGGAGTTAGTGAATCATTGCAGGGTTCGTGCAGAAAGAAACAATTTATTTTGTGTCATGCTGGTAAATCTTTGCGGATATCTGTGGTTGATTGGCTTGTGAGATGCTGGTTTGGTGTCCATAGTTCGCTCAAGGCCTTGCCATGAACACAAGTTAGCCAATCTCATTGCTTGATATAATTTAATGAATTAAAACCCCTGATCTTGCAATTACGATAAGGTGTATTTATTTGACAAACATGTCGCATCCATCCGTACAGACCATTCATCACTTCAACCCGCATTTCTTCAGCCACGAAAACCACCTGCGTAGTCGGAGAACAGCACATCTTGGCTGGACTACCAAAACATCCTCATCTTTGATCAAAGATAATGGCTAAGAGAGCATTAGTCGTCGGAGGAACCGGTGGCATTGGGTATGCCATAGCCTGCCGGGTGGCTGCTGACTTGGCCTTCAACAACGTCATCATAAGTGGCCGCAATAAACCCAACATCATTCCACATGAAAACATGGAGTTCCGACAATTAGATGCCTCATCTATGCGCTCAATCAAGAAGTACACGGATGCGCACAAATTGACACCGGACCAGAACTTGGACCTCCTTGTCCTAACTCAGGGCATCTTCACAACAGCGGGGAGGACAGAAACTTCGGAAGGAATCGATCGCAAGATGGCGCTTCATTACTACGGAAGGCAGTTGCTCATTCGCGAACTTGAGCCGGTTTTGAAGGAGGATGCCAAGGTTCTCATCGTCCTGGACGGCACACGTGGAACCCCGGTGGGTCTTCACTGGGATGATCTTGACCTCAAAAAAAATTTCAGCCTGTCAAATGCAGCCCATCATTGCCTATCAATGACAGATGCTATGGTGCAGGCGTATGCGGGACAAGAGAAGGAGAAAAATGGTGCCAAGCGTCATTTCGTGCATGCCTACCCCGGAATCGTCAAGACAGATATCGTGGCAACGCTTCCATGGTACCAACGGGTTGGCATTAAAGCTCTTATGAGCGCACTTGGCATCACGCCGCAGGCTTCTGCTGAGAACCTGGTCAAAGGTACTTATGATCGCGCAGAAGAAAGAGAAAAGGAGGGCATATTTTGGAGTTGTATCAATGACAAAGGTCACCTGGTTCCCAACAAAGCCATCTGGGACGCTGAGCAAATGAGAAAAGTGGTGGATCATACCTGGAAGACCGTGGATGAGGCTATTGGCAAGCAAGATGACTAGGAAAGAATAATCGGATGTTGATATCATGGGCCTCAGCCTGCTACTCGGTTTGGTTCGGTTGCTCACTGATCACTGGATGATGGGTCTATTTTTGTCGTGAGAGATCCTGATAGACTATCGAATGGGTGGAGAATAAAATGGGGGATCGATAAGGTCTTTTTTGGTATGTTAGAGATCACCACTCTTGGTGTCCGCCTGAGTTGGTGTGTCCATCATCATTGGGGCCGTGTCCCCTGTGACCTGCACGGATAAAAATTTTGGACATGGTGCTGATATGGATATGCACGGCATAACAACAGCGACATGTTGTTTGAAAACCCACCGACGGTATCCTTGCCAAGGAAATTTCTGGAATGAAAGGTGGGGTTGAAGAGACAGCATCCTTCCTCTTATAAGGGGGCGCGTTGCTGCGTGGCTGGTCACGGTTTCGCATGCCGGCCCTTTTTTGGCTGGTTGGTGTATTCCTAAAATTTAATGTCTTAGATGGAAAGATTTAGTAAGTGGTTCGTTGTTATTTATTTTGAATCACTGGTGTATTTATAGCTGGGAATCCCTTGGTCGATTCGCCTTGTACACAACCACATTGTTGATGCCTCGCGATAGCCATGCGTACCCTTTCCCTTCTTGTAGGGCTCACAACTAGTGCCTCATTGATAGGCATGGGCTTGGCTCGACTTTGCCCAAGTACCACTGGGGCACAGACCTCCCAGAGCAGCTCGACTGCAGCTGCAACATCAAATCTTGTGAGTTTTGGCGATGATACGATAGACATCTGAAAGAGCTTGTTGCCTGATATCTCCCAGGATCCTGTGTGTGTAAAAGATGCCGACTGCAAAAGTAGCCAGGTCTGTGACGCCGGGAAATGTACGTGCACGACCGCGAATGACTGTCTTGGCGGTATTTGCGACTCTGGGCATTGTGTTGCGGGAACAGACTGCACTTCTGACTATTCTTGCTCTCCTGGCCAGGTCTGTAAGTTTGGTGTCTGTGGTGTTGTTTTATACACCGGTTCCGATCAATAACCTTAAGATGATACACAATATCTATGCAGCTGGGATCGAGCAAAATTCTTCTCTTGGTTTCTTACTTTAAGGAGAAATCTCTGCCAGCTAAGTAATATTATTTTATTATAATTTTTCCAGCAAAGTCTACAGACGAGTCTCAACTCACAATGGTGGAAGAATCAACTGCTTTCACTGCCCAAGGCAAGCTGGTTCGGCAGTAACCTGGTTATTAGCATGTTTGCTTTGGCCGGGAAAGTTATGCGCAACAATGTGCGAAAACAACAAAACAGTGAAACAAGAGACGGTTTCCATTATTTATTTCGATAAATACGGCTGCCGAAATATTCACCTTTTTAATGATTTCTCAGTGGAAATTGAATTGACTCTCATCGGTTCGGTCTCTAGTATAGCTCCTTGTTCATCTAGGTGACAGAAGAGAAACAGTTATTGCGTCAAGGTGCTCAAGATTGCGTCAACTTCCTCTAGGTCCTTCTCGGTCAAGTCCGCGTCCTTCGCATTCTCTAGAGCTCGCTCAATAGAACTGGCGCCGGGAACAGGAATAATAACTGGTCTTCCAAACTTCTTGCCCTGCACCTTGATCCAAGCCAATGCAAGTTGGGAAATGGTACAATCTTTCGAAACCATCAGCTTCTCCAAAGCAGTATGGAGTTCAAAGTTTTTGCGCAAACTTTCTAGTTGAAACATGGGCAGGTGTCGATAGTACGCGGGAACCGCCAGCTAAAGTGGAGACCGTAAGTCTGATTTAGTAATTTGCTCGTTGAATAGTCACATTTTTTTTTTCGCAAGGCCAATGATTGGTACCGACTCGTATGCTCGGAATATTTATCCGCTTAATTTTAGTTCTATTAATCATACCGGAAGATATAAAATAACCAGGATGGGCAATTTTGTCGTGGAATAGCGGTTTCTCATCAATATACCCCTTTAATAGCATTTTCAACATGTAAAACGGGCAATAGGTGGGGGAGTTGTGCTCTTGGCCGGTATCCTGTGGGTTTGTACACATAGTCATGCTACCGTCTGATTACCGCCAGTGTTGATGCCCAAAGTAGGCTACATATCGCTATTAAGAACCAGGTACCCGACACGTTGGGTAGAATGTAGATGTGAGATGAAACCAGACAACCGCTCATGACCAATGCAACACTAAAGCGGCCAGGAACGGCAGGATAGCACGATTCTGCTTGAATTGGCCTTAAAGAACATGGTTCGAGGCGTTTCCAAAAGGTTTGAGGAGGCAGACTTGCCCATACAGCTTTGATGATTCCAAAACACAGATTGGTGTAGAAAGGCGAGAAGGCACCAAGATCTGTGCCATGGTTATGCTAATTTACTTGACTTCAATTCTACATGATATGTTGTTTTCAATCGAACTTTTATGAAAGGGTTCGAGTATGGCCTTGTAGTTGCTCGCACGCCCATCTTATTTTCTGGCATATGTATCTTGATTTGTGAGTAACATCTGCCTGATGTGATAGATCTGTTGCCACGTGGTATTAATATCCCCATAATGCATTTGGTACCCTGAAATCAGCACCGGCCTACCATTAGGTGCTGGGGTCAGAGATGATGCATCTGCGCATATTTCAATCCCAGAGCAGAACTGGTTTCAGGACCCTACCACTTAACATATCTTGACAAGCGTAGTTAATATCCTTGGCAGCGTATGACTTCTGCAATTTCTCTATTGGGAATTGCCCCTTTATGTAGAGATCCGCAAGCCATGGGATATACTGGACACCTATCATCAGCTTTGGAGGCGTTTCATGAGCGGACAAGTGAACCTACCGTTTTCGAGTAAGCATTACCTTGGTGACAGCCGCAGTATGTTTTACAGCTGATTAGCATATCAAAAACATCCACCGAGATCGTCGCTCCTGGCGGCGGTCCGCCAACCGATACTGCAATACCTCCTTTTCCGATAAGATTGATCATTTCATTGATAACTCCCAAAGAACCTGTGCAATCTACAGCTGCATCAAGAAGATCACCGTTTGTGATCTCAGCAATAACCTCAGAGAGGTTGGAATTACCAGGATTTATGACATGTGTCGCGCCCAGTTCTTTAGCGAGTACTAGGCGGCTATCAACGAGATCGACGGCAATAATGTCAAATACCGACTCCGCAGAAGAGGTTCTTAAATGATGGGACGCCATTATGGCAGCGCATCCAACACTGCCAGCGCCAAATACGGCAACATGTCGCGCTTTTCTTTCAACCGGTTTAATCACATTGTATATGGAGCCAGTGCCAGTTTGGAAGCCGCAGCCTAATGCACAAACCACAGAAAGCGGGAGATTCTTGTCGATTTTGACACAAGACGCCTCTTGAACGACGGCCGGGTTGCAGAAAGATGATTGGCCGAAGAAGCAGGTGCTGATAGACTCAGAAATTGTCTGCGACCCATCAGGCCGAGACCCGCCAAAGTTTTGCCCGTGTGCGGCGTGACATTGATAAGGCTGTCCGTTCTGACAGCTTCGACAGGTTTGACAAAAGTTGTAAGACATGATGACGTGGTCACCCGGTTGGTAATCTCTTACCTCCGAGCCGACAGCACGGACTACACCAGCTCCTGGAGAGGGGTAAGCGCTATTCATATCTGTTGGGGAGAGAAATATACCTTCATGGCCAAGAACGACGGGAAATGGCATGGGAATTTTGCCTTGCTGCACCGCAATATCTGTATGACATATACCAGTTGCTTTCACATCTACCATGACTTCGTGTGGCCTCAGCGCATCAAGCTGTACTGACTTCACCTCAAAGGGCGCCCCTTTATGAGGCACAACAAGTGCAGTCGCTATGACCATGACTGGAGAGAATTGGTGGTAGATGAAGTTGGGTTTTGGTGTGTCGGGTCCAGTGGGCGTGCTCAATGTTTTTTTTTTTGTCTGAGAGGGAATATGCGCTTGGTCCTCGCGACACATCGAGAAGGACAAAGATGAGAGATTTCTGTTTAGCCTGCAATAGATTTATGTGGTATAGGAAACCCCTCAGTCTAATTAATGAGATCAACTGCCTGCCGGGCCAGGAAATCGAAATCCTACAAAGCTTAATTGCCCCACATCAACATTCGGGGTTTCCTCCTTCGGCCTTCCTTCGGCCTTTATCGCTAGGGATAGAGTGGTAGGATACAAACCCGCGGAGAAATCATCTCAAGCACAAAATATTGCAGTCCAATCTTTGACCCATCCGCCGGAATTGCAAGTTCATGTCCAACTAAACAGACTGTATTTCTCCTTGCATTACACTCATGTTGCCAGTCAACTGAGTCTGGTATGGCTCAAACTGTCTCAAGCTGACAGCTCAATTCTCGGTTGTCTAGACACCCATGCACTAATAGTAATCTAATGCATGCCGAACTTGGAAAGCGTAAATAATCACGAATTCATACACAGAAATCATACCAAACAAGCAGAGGTCTCTGTCATTGAAGCGTCTTGACACTACCCTGTCATAGAATTTCTTCTTCAATAGGGGTATTGACAATGCTTTTTGGGCCAAAGCCAAACCATGCTCTGATGCATCAAGCGGCTTGAAACCCGTGACAATCAGATTCTGTTGCCAACAAACCCGTTTCTAGCCTTCCTTAGTGGGGTTTGCAGCCCCTGACACTAAACTCCAACAAGACAAAAGTACAAATTGCAACTGCTACCGGAGGGTCGGGACCATACTAACCATCAGTCGGTCGGTTTTGGCTCAATTTCAATCTCACGCTAAGTTGTTGGTCATGACTTAGCCTACATCTTTCGTGATTAGTAGAACTGAAAATGGGGATCTTTCAGCAGCGGCTCAAAGACCAGAAATTTCACTATTTTGGCCTAAATTAGAATTAAACTATTGGTTTTAGCAATCAACTGATGGGTATAAAGGAGTCGCATCCGCCCAAGAAGTCGGTGGAGTACGTGGGAATGCTATTGAAAAGCCCGGCAACTTTGCAAATATGCGCACATCTGTATTGTTAACCAGTGCCTTAGCGTTGCTAGCCAATGCGTCTCCTCAAGGTGATAGGGCCTACCCTTGTAAGGACTGCAAAGCGTCGGTAAGTGGACCTCATAAGTTTCATGGGATGTATCATTGCTGATCGTGTGAAATAGGTTCAAAAGTCTCCCAAAGGAAAAAGCGACTGCTCTTCACTGCTTAGGGCTAGCGTCACTGCCCCTGCCAAGTGAGTGCTGATTGTTGCCGTCTGTACCGTGAAATTACTTACAAAGAAAAAGGACAATTACCAAGACTATAACTGTGGAGAAAACCACGACTGAGCACATCACTGCGACTGCCGCCACTGTCACTCACACAGACCTTAGCACCGTGCTGTGGACAAGCACAACTATGTTGACAGCCGCGACCACAACCGCTGTCGTGGTGCCAAGGGGCCTGCCACCTAGCGCTGCCCGTGTTCCCGAATACGCGCGCTCAAAGTGCAAAGACAGGAATGAGTTCCTCGCGGCATGCTCCGTCCTCGGTATCAGACCGACCACCACTACATTGCCTGCGAAAACATTCACTCAGCTAAAAACACTATCAACAATGGTCACATCCACAAATATAATTTCGGCCACAAGTACAGTCACAGTTAGTTCCACTGTCAGCGAAGCTGTGGTTGTGACACAACTTCCTCCTAACCCCGACTGTGACAGGGCGTTGGGAATATCGAGTTCCTCATTCATTACTCTGCAGCAACCTGCCGAGGGACAGGTTGACTACACTTACACCCTCTCCCAGCAGGGACAAAACTTTGCTCTCTCAGACAGAGGTCATTCAGGCTTTGCTTACCTCTTCTATGGGGATGAAAAACCAATCGCGTATACTCATACCAATTCTGCTGCGAGTGCATACGATCCAAATGTGGACATCCTGGACTTCACAACCGACTACTCGAAACAAACACTCACCTGCACTATTTCAGATGTTCCCTTTAATTACATCCCGGTATCTTGTACGTCAACTGCGCGTCCATCTGCGAAATATGACACAATATTTTTATGCAAGTGGCCAGCTGGTGTAAATGCCTCACCATTGGCGCTTGGTCCTTCTGACCACACATCGGAATACTGTGAGCCGACGAGTTTAATTACTCACACCTGCCAAAAGTAGATTTAAGCCCCGTTGGCCTTCAATTCATCAGCGAGAAGAGCTGTATCTCGTATTGGTAGCAAGGCTTTCTCAAAGCCCATTGGGTGTCTCACAGCGAAGGCACATGATATAACCAACACTCGGCAACATGGAAGTTCTTCTCTTTTGGCGGCTTAAATACATCCTGTTAGAATTATTGGGGGTTTAAGGATTCTAGGTTGCAGATAGCTAAATCAGCATGGTCATCACTGTTGCAAACATCTCGTAATCATCGTCAAAACACAGAAAACACATTTTTCAACTCCCAACCCAGGAAAAAAGTGTTTTGTATGCTCCAGAAATCCATGCAGCCATCCTTCTACTCACCAGCACGGCACCAAAAGTCCATTGACAATTATCGTGGCCAGCCTTGAGCTACACCTTTTTTTATTGAACTAGTTGCCAGCTTTAATTGAACCCACAAGGAGAAGTTGCAATATCACTTCTTGCACTTAACACTTGCCTCGACGTTTCAAACATACTCAATTGTCGTTTATACCCTTTCACCCCCATCCAACCCCGCTGGTGTATTTCGTTCAACCTGTTGCATAGATTCAGGCTGCGTGGGAAGCTGGTCTTCTTTATTCACCCCACTTGTCCATGAATTTCCCCTCTGGATTGCCCACATGACACCGCCCGCCGACAAAACGAGCAATGCTGATGAAATGGTGGAAAACCACCCGATACCTATAGCTTCCACAATCGGCAAAACAACCGCTGTACCAAGGCACCCAGCCATATACCTGATGAAGAAGTTGGCCGCTGCAACTTCGGGTCCTTGTCCAGGCATCACATCCAAGCAATACGTGTTCAAAGATGGGAAGCAAAAAAGCTGAGAGACGCCCTGAAGAAATAGAACAATGACGGGGACTGGAATACCTCCAACTGCCTTTTCGACAGTCCACCCGTAGATGAGTACACATCCGGGGATCACGATGCCAAGGAATGGTAGGGCTGATCGAAGTCGGTCTTCCGGTACTCTCACACCTCTCTTCTTGATCCATCGCTTCACCGTAAAGTCTGCCCATCGACCTCCCATAAAAGTACCAAGCAGATATCCTAGCCCTGGCGCCAAATAAAAGAGTCCCGACAGAAGAGGCGACTCAAGATGGAAGCGAGGGTTCAGAACGTACCGGATAGGTGTTAACAGACTGTACATGTTCCAAACTAGGGCTGAGCTTGCCGCTGCAACCATACAAAGGTTCAAGTGCTTGAACAAACGAAGGACTCGAATAGGGTTGATCATAGACAAAATAGCTTTTGTGCGGTCCTTTTTAGAATATTCCGCCAAATCTTCGAGCTTCCTGCGATGGATTGTTTCTGGAATGAGGAAAAACACTGCAAATGCTCCAGTCCCGGCCAGAGCGGTTTGCAACCAAAAGATTGTCCTCCACGATGAGTAGGTCACGATGATACCTCCAAGAAACGGGCCAAACGCAGGACCAATCAGAGTTCCGGACATGAACCAACCCATGGCGGTTCCACGTTCCGTGGGGCGATAGATATCGCTTTATCATTAGCTCAAGGCTTATCACAAAACCACAGAGAACATACCCTATACACGCAGCTCCGAGAAGGATAAAGGAGGTACCATTTAACGCAGAAAGAGCACGAAAAACGAAGAAGGCTGCAAGATTTGGTGCCAGCGCAGTTGCAAGGCTCAGCAGAAAAAACACGGCAGCATTTATGAGCGTTACCTGATAATCATTAGTTTTTGCAACTTCCGCGATAAACCCTTGCGATATTAAACGGCCGAATGAAGACTGACAGGTTGCCTCCCAAACACTTGACTGATTGGACCCCAAAAGATTGGCGAAATGCCCATGAAAGCCATGTAACCAGCATTGCTAGCATTTATGACGGACCCAGTAGTGTTAAAGTCGGCAGAGACCTCTGGCGTCGCCGCCAGGATACTGGTGCTGGAAACAGGGGACAAAAAGGCGCAAAACGAGAGCACAGCGACGATCAAAGACTTTCGTTTACTGGTCAACCTGTCATAGATTTCATCACCCTGCTCATGATATGTGTTTGCAGATTCGAAAGACGAGCGAGCATTGGGGGCTGGGACGTCGGAGGATTGTCGAGGGGTGCGGTCTGGGCTGGCTGGAGCTTCCGGGCCCGTTGGTGACGGGGGCCGGGTAACTGAATTTGGATCTTGCATTTTGAGTTTCGGAATTGATAATGGTAATTATGAAAAATGGGATATTCTTTTGCAAAAGCTCAGAAACAAATGCTAACTAACATGTCTTGACAAGTTCAAACGACGGTTGTGAGGATGGAGGGTCATCCCAAGAACCAACAACCTGGCTTGGAAAGAAAAAAAAAAAACTAAGAGATTGACATTGCAAGCCAAGCATCTAATCAGCAAAGAACAGGATTAGACACATGAGTCACGGGGATACCATGATTTTTCTTCCCACCCCCGGCAATTAGATGAGGCTTGTCTCCACTCTTAACCCTCTCAGCAACAGCGATTGTCTGATCCGCCCTATATCCGCCCGCGGCCTCAAAGTTTAGATCGGAAAAGCATGCGATATCGCAGCCGCTATCAAATGTGGTGTTACAATACGGCCTTCATCTCCGAGCGTCGGACCCAGTTGCGGGCCGAGAAGCGGCGGCGACTACCGCGGCCGATAAGCCGTTTCGGCTGTCGCTCCATTGGCTGCAATCCCTGGACGAGCGGGTTGGACATGGGATGAAGGTGCCCCCTACAAGGCTGTTCGCATGAGGCTAAAATGTTGCGGTGAAGTTCTTTATTTAATGGATCGTGTATTAGCTAGACCGCCCTCCCCCCTAACTGTTACAAATCACCTAGATGCTTTTAAATACAGATAGACTGGACAGCGACGTGCCCGGCCACGCGAAGAGCGTGTTGGAGTCACACGACGAGCCTAGAGCCTGGTTGTTCATCCATGCCGGCTCCCAGTAGTACAAACCCACACCGCCATTCACGCCAGCCACGACGTTCGCCACGCGCTTGATGAACTCGGTCTGGCCTGCGGCTGAAAAGGGAATGTCTGATAGGTCGCTTGGAAATGTGTACGCCGGCGACGGGCACGATGTGGGCCAGTCCGTTTCCGCGACAACAATTTGCTTCCCCCATTTACTGGCCATGTTGGTCAGCGACGTCTTGAGCGCCGAAAGCGTCGCGCCGCTTCCGTAAAACGGATAATACGAGACACCCATCATGTCGAAGTCGCTTGTGGTGATGTATCCGGCCGCCAAGACTTGGGTGTAAAAGTAATTCTGCGTGTCCCACTTCCAGCCGTTGTCGAGGTGAATCATGATCTTGGGTTTGGGGCTGAGGTTTGAATCCTTGATTCCCCAGGCTGCCGAGTTGAGGAGGCGAGCAATGTTCGAATAGGACGAGGTAGAACCGGTAGGGAAGAGGAGACCTGCAGTCACTTCGTTCCCGATGGAGATGATGCTGGGCTGGACACCGGCGGATTGAAACGAGTTGGATACGCTGAGGGTGTAGTTGTATACCTGCCAAGCCAGGTTGTCAATTGCAGTGGGCCAACCCGATGGAATTGCCTGGTGTGCTGGGTCGGCCCAGGTATCACTCAGATGGAGTGTAAGATAGACACCCAGGCCAGCAGCCTTGGCTCGTTTGGCCAGCTTGAGGTTGTAGTCGAGGTTGTAGTCGCCGCCTGAAGGATTCACCCAGACGCGCTGGCGAACGGAATTGACGCCGTTGTTGGCCAGGATCTTCTCCAGCGAGTTAGTGGTACCGCCATCGCTGTATGAGATGCCGTTGTTTTCCTGGAGTATAACAGAAGACCAGTCTGCCCCTTTGTAGGTCAAGGCTGCGGAAGCAGCGGATGAGAAGAGGAGCAGCGATGATGCAATTGAAGACCACATTTTGAAACCGATTTGCAACAGCGCGATAGATAGAGCTGAGCTATGCAACTCACGTTTCGTGCGTGCAGCTGAATTTAGTGGCAACTGCTTTCTTTAATGTCTGTCGTCCGGAGGGCATCCTTTCAAGTTCCCGCCTTTGCGAGACAGTTTTGTGGAGCCGTTACTGGGGTTTTTATTTCGCTCCAATTGACTGTCTCGGGATGAGTTGAGCCATTGCCGTTTCAGGAAAACCCCTCGGAGACCACGTTCCCTTGGATGTTTCGGAACATGGATTAGCGATCTCCCTTAGCTGTCTGGTCCCATAGACACGCCAGCTTCCATCCCTGTTTTTGTTTCAAGGGTGCACGTAATAAAAAGTGTTCGGAGAATTTCAACAAATGGTTACGCCATGATGGACGACAATGCTACTATATATCGACGACCTGGGTCTGACAAAATCCACCTGTAAACTTCAGTTCTCCAAAGGTTAAAATCTAGGGCATTTGTGGCTGACAATAAATGGAACGGGGACGGATCATATTCCAGGTCACTTATGGACGGTGATCCAATTGGCTATAACTTCATACGGGAATCAATGAATCCTTGAAGATGTTATTTAAAGCCAGGCGTGGACTTTTCCAAGTAGTAATAGGCTATGCAAAGTGCCTACTATTAAAGAAAGGGTGGCCTTGGCGTGGCTGTGCACTTCGTGGTGATGGCCACATGTGCTCCACATTTAGTCATCATCTTGAACATCAACGCGCCTTCCTGTATGAAGGTGATCGATAGGTCAAATTATCTAAGCCGCGATGCTCTTCTTGACTTGATATTCCTCGTCTGCGCGCATCTGCACCTCGGTCACGTAACCCTTGAACTGGCGTAGACCCACTCTCTTCTCGAACCTGCGGTACAAGTTAGCGAAGGCGGCACGGTTTCTTAGTTTCAACGCTTACATTTCATCGATTTCAGCAGGAGTTCTACGAGCAACCTCAGGTAGTATAAACCAAGAAATCACCACAGCAACTGTACCGGTGCCAGCAAAGCTGTGGGAATATTAGACATTGTGATCAGACCCTCATCCAGCGAGAACTTACAAAAACCCAGTCTTCACTCCCCATTGCGTGAGAGAGCCATTTATCATCAAAGGTGTGCAGAAACTAAACATGATGGCGATGAGATTTGAAACAGCAAGTGACCAACCTGCTGTTTGAGCACGCAGACGCTGCTGCGGTAGTTCAGCAGAGTAGGCATAACCAATGGCTGAAGCTCCAGTGGTCGAAAATGTGGCTAGGCATGCGAAAAAGATCTTTAAGATAAACTCAATATTGCAGTCCATTTCATGAGAGGCGCCAACTTACCAAGAGGGAACTCGTTGCCTTTTGGGTATAATCAAAACAGCCGATAATACCCAGGCACAACACCGATACCACAGTCACAGCATAGGGGTATACAGTGAGCGGCCGTCGACCGAAGCGATCAGTGAGCGTGCTTGTGAGAATCATGGAGATGAGTTGAACACTGGAGAGAATTAGGGTAACGAGGAACGGGTCCTTGTTTCCGGCATATTGAACTGTGAATCATTAGTCGCCAATTTGACATCGATACAGCTGCATACTCACAAAAGTAAGTGGCGTAGGTATTAAAAACAGCCAATCCCACAAATTGTTGCGTAATTTTCGGCCACCCTGAGATGATAAACCTGAGTAGGTTCCGCCCTTGGAACACAGCCCACATTCCAGTTTCTGAATCACGCTCTGCCACGTGCCTTTCCATCATTATGGTGGCATCCATGATGTTCCATTCAACTGTTAGGCCAGGCTGCTTGAAATCAAACGACGATGATACAACTTACGATGTGCTCTTGTGCATTGTAACCCACCACTCCACCATTACAAATCTGCAGGACTTTGGCAGCTCGCTCATGCCTTCCCTTGCTGACTAGCCACCAGGGTGATTCTGGGAGGAGGACAAAAATGAAGGCCAAAATACCAATCATGGCCCACTGAAAATAATTAGACCTCATTTACCCGTGGCAAACTCTGCCGTACTGTGATCTACTTACTTGTGAATAAATGGCGGTCCGAAAGTCAAAAGGATCAGAGGCGTTCAGTCTGTTCAACGCCACCGACGCAAACAGCTGCCCCAGGACAAACCAACTACAAAAAAGAATTAGCACCCGTTTTAAATAGAATATGGCGCGTCCATGATTATGGATATATAGGATACAACTCACAAGGTGTATGCATTGATGAAAAAGCCACGAAGCTGAGTTGGAGAAATTTCAGTGAGGTAAAGCGGCAGTGTAGCCTGCAGCATTCCAACACCCATGCCGGAAAAGAGCTTTGCGACTAGCCAATGGTCCCAGTGGGTAGCAAAAGATTCAATGAAGATGCTCTGGCAGTGCGTACAAATGGATCAGCTCCTGGTTATGTCAAGGGGGGATAAAATCTTGCTCACAATGACGAGAACTAGCCAAATGATGTACAGGGCCATTTTTCGACCAAATGCTTCTGTTACGTATTGAAGGAGCTTTTAAAAATGAATTAGTCGAGACCAAAGTCTTACCCATTTTTAACAAAAGAAATGAGAAAGCTACAACGTACAATTTGGCCAATTGTTTGACCAGCGGACTGAATTCCACCCCAGGCGGAAATGTACTTGCCTGCAATTATGGTAGTGTCTTTGCTGGCAAACTGCCGGATGAAGCCTTTATTAGAGACGATTCCGCCGTTGAGATTAATTTCTGGAGTCCCATGGTACGTTAGCTTGGATTGATGCAAATGAGTTGCTGGGGCTGGCTCACGGTAGCCATCGAGAGATGCGCTGAAGGCTGCTGACATGGCGATAAACCCAACGCCTTTGTAGCGAAGGACTGTTTGCCAAACGGAGAGATCATCATCCTGCAATCTCATCAAAGGAACACCTCCCTCGGATATGGTTTGCTGTGTTTCTTGAGCCGCCGCCCGATGCTCCACATTTTCGGTTTCAATTGTTTTCATCTCCATCTTTCTTCTTTCCTTGGATGCGTTGCTCGATGGTGGTGAGACGGAGATCGCTCAGGAAACGCCGTTTTCACCCACGTCATGCTCTGTGTTTTATGCTTGCCTCGGCTCTAGGCTTAGCTACCTGCACAACTAATAATGGGGTGGTCGATAAGCCAGTGCTTCAGGCTAATTGTGTGAATGTTGACATCCAGCTTTCTAGGGTAGGGCACCCAGGGCGCGACGAGTCCCAATACACCCCAATCATTGTGACAGGGTTGAGCTTCACTACCTCAGCCAACGGTCGCAGCATCCACCAACCCTGGGCCAACCTGCCCCCCCAGTGAACATCCCTTCTTGGATGCGGGGTAACAGGGGCATCGGATGCCGTGTCTGCCGTTCCAGCATTTTTTACGGCAAGTGCATCAAGCCATCAAATCAGTTGCTTTGAGGATCAATTAAGCGCCAATCATCTATTGGGTGGCCGTTCGGGGGAGAAAAACCCGAGCTCGGCGGTATGTCCCAAGACAGTAATCCAGTACCTGGCCGCTCAGGCAAGAAGTAATGCTTTGAATTGGCATGACAGTAAATTTCGCTTCCCAGCGACCTTCCAAACTCTATTCAGCTCTGCTGAAATGCTCTTGGCTGAAATGAATCCGGAAGGACGGTGCCCGTCTAGCATCTGCACGACATGTGACGAAAGTGAGGACAGTTTAAAGAGACTGAAATTGTTTTGATGCCCGTGATAGAACATTTTGAATCCGATTCCCTTCACCCGCAGTCTTCTAGCAAAATGCGTATCACATACTCAATTCTCTTCAGCCATTTGGCTCATGGCTTGGTCTTTAACGTCCCAACGACTCCGCCGTCAAACGCGAGCAAACAAATCTCCTCTGCCCCTGTAGGATTATCGTAAGTTACCATTGTATCGGATTAAGAGCGATGCTAAGTTGAAAGACTCGAGTTTTTCACGTTTCCTGCGTACATGAATGATGTCGCATCTACCAAAACATGCCTGCAAAACTTCAAGGACCTCACGGGCACGTTTCCTCCACTTCGCATTGGCGGCACAACACAGTATGTTCAGAGCCATCCAAAAACGTATTACCAGCTAAAATAAAATAGGGATCGGGCAACCTACGATGCCTCGTCTACAAGTGCCGTGACCTACAGTGTAGCCGATCCCGCGGACGCTCCAGCTACACTTACCTTTGGGCCTTCTTTCATGTCGCTGGCTGCTGACTACGGCGGCAAAGTGACAATTGGATTCAATCGGCGCCTCAACAACTTATCCAACACAATCGCAGCCGCCGCTCGGGCAAAGTCTCAAATGAGCAATTTGAACGCCATTGAACTCGGAAACGAACCCAACTGTATGTCTCGCCGCTACCTCGAAGCAATTTGGCCACTAAACTTCTTCCAGTCTTTTCCAGCTCCGACCCAATAGCAAATAGCCAGTCTTGGACTGCCGCAGCTGACTATGCATCACAGGTTGCCTGGCAGGATGCTGTTTGTGGCAATTTGTCGGCGTCCAACCTGATCTCTGCCGGAGTCTACTTTGGAACATCTCCGATGAGCATTGCTGGCCTCAATGCGGTTGAGGGCGCTGCCATTTCCTATGTCAAAGATTATTGCTCCCACAACTATCCCCAGTCTTCCAGCACGGCCAACCTGGCATCACTTATGAGCCACAGCGCGATTTCCTCCCAAATTTCGCCTTTCGCTGCAGAGGTTGTGGTTGCTAACTCTGCTGGCAAACCGCACATTATGGGAGAGACAAACTCCGGTAAGGATCCTTTGATGCTATTGGTGTTTACCCAGCATTAACCTCGCCGTGGAAATAGCTACTCAAGGTGGTGGTGGAATCAGCCCTACCTTTGGTGCTGCTCTTTGGATCCTCGACTACGTGATGCAACTTATCTTGCAAGGAACAGAGGTAAGCCCAAAAGAAAACCTTTAAACACGCCCTCAGCTGACATTGTTTCAGGAAATCTATTTTCACCAGGGCACCATTGGTAACTGTAAGTGATATTCACACATAAAAACCTTCAGAACTGACAAAATAGGCCAATACTGCTGGTGGGGACGGTATAGTATGGGTGCACCTTATTATGGTGCTTATTTTGCTACCATGGCGTTGGCTGGTGCGGATAAGATTGCACCTTTGGACGACAAAACCACCGGATATGCTGCCTACGCAATCTACAAGAATGGAAGTCCTACAAAGGTTCTTTTGTACAATTCTGATTACTATACCAGCGGAACGAGATCTTCGCAGACCTTTACCTTGACCGGTCTAACGTCGTCGAGTGTCACGGCGAAACGATTGACGGCTGCGTACTCGACATCTCGACAGGATCGTGGTCAGAACCCAACAGTTGGTGGTCAGACATTTGTGAATGGTACTTGTGTGATTCAAGGCACTGCAGTGCAAGAGACAGGCACTGTTTCAGCAGGAGCAGCTACATTCACTGTTGCTGCATCGGAAGCTTTATTAGTTTACCTGTAAAATATTGAAGAAAATTGTAGTTTGAATTATCAATTTTTTTATAAAAAAAAAGGATGTTGTGGAAATCTTGAATCCCAGTTCTTCATTCCTCATTGATTTTTCGTAACAGAGACATGAAATGAGAATAAAGAGTAAAAATATAGTGTCGTACTTTTTGCATGCAGCAATCGGCCCATGGGCGTTGCCAAGACTCGTCAATGGGAGCCCGCAAATCCTTCATGTCCTCCAATATTGATGCTGGGCTAGTTTCAAACTCCCGGGCCGACACGGGCCGAAGGTTGCACATGAGGCCGCCACACGCGCATATCTGATTGCTCCAAAATAGTCCTGGCCCCTTGTTGGACAATCATTCGCACGCTTATCATGGTCCTTGGTAACATTAGAGCGGGCCCTGACATGTTCTAGACGCTGGATGGTGGAAATCCTAGGGCGTGGGCTAGTGAAGGCAGGGATCGGCAAGCGCTCAGACTGGTGCCGGTAGTGCTGGGCACTATCACCGGCATGGTCGCTGAATTGAGGGGAAGCATCGAATCGCAACATGCACGAAGGTTCAGCAATTGTGCTCAACCAGACGATGCGTCGGTCCAATCTATCCCGGTTGCCGACGCATTGATTCCAAGAGAAAGGATCAGGCAAGTGTTTTTTTTTTCTTTCGAAACCTTCAAACTTGCCATGCCATACACTTTGTTCTAAGAGCACGTCGTCTTTCATCGTCGACAGGCCTGTGCGGGGCCTCATCTAACTTGGTGTCAATCACAATGGTGTCAAAAGTAGATCAGCTGGTAATTTCCCCACTGTTGGCATTGACACAAGGCGGAGGCGTCTCGGCTAACCCAGGCCTAGACCATCAACACGCTCCAGGCCAACTGGATTTGGGTTCCAGGATGGATCGACTCTTCGACGGAGAACACCACTGGGAGAATAGTCACATTCACGAGAGAATTCACCTTATCATCGCCGCCAACCTGTGCACTATTGCATTTCTCAGCAGACACCAGATACAAGCTATACGTGAATGGGGTTCGCGCCGCGGTTGGGCCGACCAGGAGCAGCCCATTGATCTGGTATTACGATACATTAGATGTAGCGCCATTACTCAAAGAAGGACCGAATGAGCTCAAGTTTGTGGTGCTCCGTTATTTTGCGTCCGATCGGACAGCAATGCCCTTCCAGAGGACATCTACTCCAGGTTTAACGATAGCGGGCAATGTCGAATCAGGAAACGACAGGCTTGATCTCAGCTCTCAACAAGGCTGGCTAGCTCAAGTTGACGAAAGTGTCTACTTCCCTTCAGGGTTGATTGACGACGTTTTTCTCCATGTAAGACTAAAAGATGGCCCTTTGTTAGGTCGCTTCATAACATATTTGGGCAGATCAATGAGCGAATTGCGCAGAAAGCTGCAGGTCCGTGGGTTACTCCCATCGTCTATGATATCAAGACGTTAAACGGA
Organism: Calonectria crousiana; assembly: GCA_013406985.1. NCBI lineage: Eukaryota > Fungi > Ascomycota > Sordariomycetes > Hypocreales > Nectriaceae > Calonectria > Calonectria crousiana. The sequence goes on along the minus strand of VTGD01000055.1, from coordinate 159,320 downwards.
GAGCTGGCCCCATGGCGTCTACGTCCTCGTCTAATCCCGATGCCGGAAGTTAGTGATATTGATGTTAGCACTATACGACGTTGTGACAGTGAAGTGAGCTTGAAAGAATGGGAAGATTTTTTCTCCAAAAAAGAACCACTGGTCCTGTCTCCCTATTCTTCTCACTCGCTGGAGCTACAGGCGCCAGTCCACTCTACGGCATTTTTACAGTGGATTTTTAAAGGGGCAAACAAGTCCCACATAAGATTCCGGATCACTTACTCCGAAGGATATGAGCAAGAGCCGCGCTCTTATCCATTTTTCCGCACCAAGAGCGATAGATTGGATGCTAAAAACGGTCGCATCTTAGGTCCATCTGACGATGTAACTCTCCCAATTCTTGATTCAAACGCTTTGACATACGAACCATTCTGGTTCCGGACCTTTCGTGTTATGAGAGTAGACATCACGGTCGGTCCGGGACCAGTGGACCTCATCGCTTTCCAGGCTTCGCAGGTCAACTACCCGCTCGCGATCAAGGCAAGTTGGAAAGAGCCTGGGGATGATTACAGTCAGCGCATCTGGGACGTTTCGATCAGGACGATGCGAAATTGCATGTTTGATGGATACTCTGACTGCCCATTTTATGAACAGCTTCAGTAAGGCGCCTGAAGCCCCAGAAGGGCTTCTTCTCTAACCTGTGCTAGATATTCTGGAGACTCCCGTTCCGTGGGCCTCTTTCACTACCTTCTCTCCGGCGATGACCGTCTTATGCGACAGGCCATTTCAAATTTTGCTGTCTCAATAGGACCAGAAGGACTTACCCAATCCAGGTTTCCATCACACGTCCCCCAGCTAATTGCAGGCTTTTCTCTCTATTGGGTGCTCCAGGTCTGTGACCACCACCTGTATTTTGGCGACAGGACATACGCGCGTTCTTTCCTGCCACGTATCGATGGCGTATTTGAGTTTTTCAACTCGCATATAGATGAGCTTGGCCTCATCAGCGGCCTTCCTGAGGATGTATGGCAATATGTGGACTGGGTGATAACTTGGGGGGCAACAGACGAGCACCCAGACAAAGGCGTCCCAACGTCCGGTCGCAAATCAAACCGACACACGTACTTTAGCATGCTGTACGCCTATGTATTGAAACAGGCCTCGAAACTTTTACGCCAGGTCGAGCGGCCTGGGCTTGCAGACGAGTATGATTCACGCGCAGCATCTCTTGTGGCGGCCGTGCAAGCCCATTGCTTCGACGGGCGATATTTCACTGACTCGACGACCGACGTGGCAAACGATTCATCCTATTCTCAACACTGCCAGGTTTTTGCGGTCCTCTGTGGTGCTGCGGGGCTAGATGACCGAGCACGTCTCCTCGAGGAAGCATTCGCAGAGCCCAACTTTTCAAAATGCTCCTACATGATGCAGTTCTACGTTCTCCGGGCGTTTTCCCTCGCAGGAGACGACGCCTACGAATCGTACTGGAGCCACGTATGGGACCCGTGGCGAAGGATGCTGGACAACAACATGTCGACCTGGGAGGAAGACGACGTGCGGCAGCGGTCGGACTGTCACGCCTGGGGCAGCGTCCCACTGTACGAGTACTGCACAGAGCTGGCCGGCATCCATCCGATTGCCCCTGGATGCAAAAAGGTGCTCTTCAAGCCACTGCTTCGACTAAGCGAGAATGTGGCTGCAAAAGTGGCACTGGGAAGGGATAATGTGGCGAGCGTAACCTGGAGCACTGGGAATGGAGGCGTAGCGCGTGTGGAGTTGAAATTGGAGCAGCCCATTGAGCTTGTCAGCCAACTGCCGGGGGCAGAACCGAACGAGCACGGACTCGTCACCGGGCTGTCGCTGCAGTATTGCCGGTAGAGAGGATCGAATGCACGCTCTATCGAGTGCGTGCTCCCGTTGATGAACGGGCCTTGGTTGAGTTGCATCGCGACGGACCGACAGGGTGACATGGCATACAAACAACCCGAAGCATCGTCACTCCCCCCCTTCAACAGATTAAAAAAAGAAATTAAGCCAGAACACATAATTTCTTCATAAGTGGCGTGCTGACTTACTTATTCGGTGCTGTTTCCGACCCTAACCCGAGTTTGCATTGCATCACGCCCAGCCAGCCAGATCCCAGCAACTTTCCTCTTCTCGCGCACTTCCATCCAGCCGATCTCGTCATCGCACATGATCCCGAGCACTGCTGAGATACACAGGCATCGCATCACTCAAGTCTCCACCCCTTTGAAAGCCAGCGCCAACGCTGCAGCTAATTTTCTACCCCACTCGTGCCCCCAGTTTGTGAGTGAAATTGCTTTGGCCGCTTGTTGGCCTATCATGTTGCTCACCAAAAGCCACCTCTTAGGTCATCACATTGAATCCTGGCTAATTTACCCGGCTATTGATCAAATTACACTTAGATTTTTGGTCGCCTTTTTTCTTCACAGAAACGGTCTCATCGGTTTCGTTCCGAGCGGGGTCGGGCTTCATCACATATGCACAGTAGAATGAGATGTGCCAGACACTGTGGATGGTGAGGTTTGATACATCTTGGTGATTTTTGACCCCCTCTTCCTTTCTTGTTTCACATTTGTTCCCCTCTCGCTTCTTTTATTCCTTGTCAATAGCGCTTGCAGGGACAGCGTCTCAGCGGAAATGGTCAAGTTAGTGGCATGGTGCAATGGTAACGATTGGCAGATCACCAACAGAGCGAGGTTGGCAGGCGTGCTGGGCGTTTCATCGTAAGAGGCGTTTTGCCTAGTTGCTTGGAGTGAACATATCCCAGCTTTTCGTTGCACTGCGTGGGTCGGAGGCATTGATCTGCGTTTGGTTGCTGCAGGTTACGTTCCGTCAAGACTTCCATTCGCTGTACCGAGACATAGACTCCCGCGCCTAGGTTTGAAGAATTGGTTTTTCCGACTCATGCCAACTTCAAGCAGAAGGCTGAAATGATGGCAGGCCTCACACAATAGTTCGGCCGATAACAATTGCAGGACCGAAACTTTTCGGACTTTTCGCAGGCCCTGGTTCCATCCTTGGCTTTGTGCACACCCGAAAATGAAGGCGGCATTAGGACTAGCCCAAGTTCCGCAAATCTTGCAGAAGCAATGTACAATATCTTGCTTTGTTGGCTGATTATTCACATGAATGATAATGCAGTGAGATCAGTTCCGCACCGCCCCCTCACCAGGGACTCGCATGGGCAATCGCCAGGGAGAATACCAGTAGATTGACCATCGTATTTGAAGTGACCTCTTTCGGCCCTTTTCTGAAATTTCCTGCAGCTGCCACAGATGTGCTCATTTACACTGTTAAAGCTAAGGGGAGGCCATTTGCACTGCCTTGATCAGCCAAGCGCAATCATGGTTTGCTTCGATAGGTTGGATTTTGGGACAAGTGCTCTCTCCGCCATGTGGCCACCCGGCTTAATCCATGCTGTCGCGGCCACGCTGGCAGTTACACAAAGCTTGAAAGGGCGCTAGGAAACGTTTCCGCTAGCCACAGGGAGAGCAGGCCCGCAAGCGTTGGCCTTTTGGCCACTTGCTGGGTTTGCAAGAAGCGACTTTGGCTGTGGAATAATGTAGATGGATGAGGCTGTGCGCGCTGGTACAAGATGCATCCAGAGCTCCAGCAAATGACATGTAGCACGGGGAATTCCGGGCTCTGTGCCCGATTGGCCCGCTCTTCAACTTACCAGGCTGGCCCAACCGCTACTGAAACACATGAGCATGAACTAACAGCTCTGCTTTCTTCTGGAGCCGCGTCTGCATTTGTTGGTCTAATCCCAGTTGGAGATCTGATGTCAAGTGCGCCTTGGCAAGCCGAAAAGTATGGAACCTCTGCTCAGGCCGCCACCTTGCTGCTTCCAGGACTATTGCACACGCTATTGACAGATTGGGTCATGGCCGCAATTTTAGTCAGATGTCACATCCCCCCTCTTAATTATCATGATTGGGCATGGTAAAAACACACCAATGATACGTACCGGGGGAGATCCGACAAGTCCACCGCCACAGCACGCGCGATGCCCATCTTGCCCGCTGGAATGAGACATGCATATGCCGACGGACTTGTCGGAAGGAACCTGGATGTGTGAGCACTCTATGTTTGCCTACGCAGACGACTCCTGCACCTAATGAGGTCACTCCGAACTCATCCCTCCTCCCATTGTTGGGGAATCTTTGCCATCCGGGAGACCACCACTCACGCCTCATACGCCCGCCCCTTTCCACCACTTCTTCGCTGCCACGCCCCACTTAACCAAACCAGCCTGACGGTTAAGGTGACTTGTTGCAAGCCACTGGGACCTGGAGCAGCGTTCGTGGCTTGGTGCAGGGCAGGAAACGAGGCATATTGATTGATGGATGAGTGTTCAAGGCCAGCTGACAATGGATCGAGCAAACAAAATGAAATCTAGCCCCAACGGACCACTCCCACAGGCATCTCGCTTCCTGCCCTGTTTTAATCCCCCTCAAGCTCTGCTGGCTTACGCAACCTGATAGGACGCAACCCATGGCACAATGTGCCTCCTATGCCCGGATTAACTTAGCCGCCAACAGGTCCGGGAAAAAAATGTGGCCTCGTTGGTTGGGAGCCTCCGTAGCACCATGCGCCTTGGTTGACAGAGGATTTGCTGAGATGCATTTATGCGCACCTCTGGGGAAAAATTTTCTGCCTGCATTTGATTCGAGCTTCAGCGTGAGGCTCACCATCTAACACGGCACATGTGGCGCGGAGGGTCCGGAAACGTCCCGTCCGCTGATCAGTTGCGCAGCCTGCACCCGTCGCCCAGAAACACTACTACTTCAGCCTCCCAGTTCCTAACCTTGGACGCGCCAGAATAAGAGAATTGACAGTTTGGCTTCCTCGCCAGGATAGTTTCAAGGGTAATGTCTGACAACTCTTCTGACCACCCCTATAACTTGCGGCACTTGATGCCCGGCCCAAAGTTTCCGCAGCCAAATAATCCAAAGCCAAACGGCCGGGTGCTGGGCCGGCCCAGGGCAGCCGTGGCATGCGAGACTTGCCGGAAACGTAAAGTCCGGGTAGGCATCTCTGTGGCCCGGGCCATGAAAGAAACCCAAGCTGACTCGCGCAGTGCGATGGAGGGCGACCAAAATGCAGCGCCTGTACAAGATCTTGTGCGGATTGCATATACGTCACCAGCATGGTGCCCACGACTCAAGTGCAGGAACTGAAGCGGAAATATGACCACCTCGAGCAGGAAGCAACGGCACACCAGCGATTGCTGCAGCTCATGCAGTCCCGGGGCCAAGAGGAAGCCGCCATGATCTTTCAGAAGATCCGTCAAGGCGTCGATGCCCATGCCCTTCTGCGCCTAGTCGAAACCGGAGACCTCTTTAGCGAGTTGTCGCTCGTGCCCCAGACGGCGTTCCGATATGAGTTTCCATTTCTCCAAGAAATGCCCACCTTTCTGAGATCCCCAGATAATCCATACCTACGCTCGCCAATTTTCGAATGGTCGGCCAAGCCAAACGAACCGTCCAGTCTGCTCGCTCGAGGCTCTACCAGTGTAAACCAGGTTGAGCCGCCTGCGCCCTATTTGAAGCCGTACCACGCTGCGGAGGTGATAGATTCTTTACTGGAATCCGCAGAACCGTCCAAATGGACCAATGTCACTCCCGACAATGTCCTCATGAGGAAGCTTTTGCGCGCCTACATCCTTCACGATTACGAGTGGTATCCGTTCTTTCAAAAGGACTATTTCTTTGAAGATATGGCGGCGGGACGCGACACATTTTGCTCAGAGCTCTTGGTCAACTCAATCTTGGCACTAGGATGCGTAAGGCCCATTCTTTACTGCGCTGAGCCCTACTGACATTGGTTTGCAGTATTGCTTTCGAGATTTACGCAGCACCTACGAATTTTGGAACCCCAGCTCCCTCGGATATCAATTCCTCGCAGAAGCCAAAAGGCTCTGGGAAATCGAAGAGGGCAGCGGCAGAAATAAACTCACAACAATCCAAGCCGGCCCCGTGATAAATATCGTCTACAACTTCATAGGTGTTGATAAGCTTGGTTGGCGATACACTCAGCAGGTGATTCCGATGGCACAGGAACTCCAGTTGTTTGCTCCACCAACAAAAAAGCGCAGCCAGAGGATGCAAGGAGCTAGAGACTTTACTGCGTGGGCATTATTTTTGTGGCAGAGGTAACTGGTTTCTGTTTTTTTTCTTTCCTTTTTTCCTTTTTGACCAGTTGGCTAATGTCTCTCAGTCTTTATTCGTACCATAGCCTACGCCGCCCACTGCTAGAAAAGCCCCCGGTGTCACCATTGCCCGATCCAGCCTTGTTTTCTCAATGGTACGGAGATATATGGATCAGATATCCCTTAAACTCGACCATTTTCTCCACCAATCTGGGTCATTTCTTCAAGGCGCGGGTCGAATTTCTCGTGCTGCTGAATGAGATTGGCCTGCAATCTTTCAATAAAGACGGGCCATTGGCAAATACCAATATCTCTGAGCTATATGCCTTGTATGTTAAGTTGAAGTATTGGCTCAAGAGCCTGCCCGAGTTTTTATCCGCGCCCAAAATTTCTTTGCCCAATCATCTCAAACTGCAGTACGTTTCCAACATATACAAACTTCCCCCGCCCTTTTGAATAGCCAGCATCAGAGTCTAACTGGAACTACAGTATGCATTATTATTATGTTGTCATGTACATGTTTAAACCGGCAACACGAGCAACGGACATCGACCCAGCCACGGCGCTCTTTAGTCATGGTGTAACAATGCAAAGAGCTCAAGAAATATTTCTAGATGCAAAAATATGCTTTGAGACCTTGTTTCGCATTTATTACCTTCGGCACGGCTTTGAGGGTCTGGACGGCTTTCTCCTAGCTTACCTCGTCTTTTGGTCTTTTGAAACCATGGACCACATCAACGGCAACACGGATGGTCGAAAACTCGATTCCATGCGCTCTACACTCCTGCTTTGCGCGAAAGGACTTTACGAACAGGGCCGCATATACTTTTTGGCGAGGACCATGTTTCAACTTGTGTATCGCCAGATGAGAAAGGAAGACATGGACTTATTCGGCCAGTACGTCACTTTTGTTGGCGAAGACGACCAGCAGGACAAACGCACTGAGTACCTCCAGTCACAATGGCCTATCAGGACTACAAACGTGGGAGAAGTTGAGACACAACAGACGCTGCACGAATTAATGGATATTGACTCCAAACATGGGAGTAGTGAACTTTCGGAATAGGGATTGCCTGCAGCTCGCCTTGTGAAAGGAATTGATGCTGAATGCACCCCGTGCGCCCCATGCATGGTTGCTTTACTCGAGAAGGGTTACAAATGTTTTATGGTGTACCGAGCACGAGATACCAGCTTTCAAATGTATAATTTCATGGAACAAATTCATTTCCAACTTTGAATACCCACCTCGCCAAACGCTATGAATCCTCGGGCCCGGGTATAATGAGAGAACCACAAGAGTAATATAAAAACAGACCAATGTGGAAATTATACACGGTAATAGTAAAAAAAAAAAGAAATCCGGCGCCTATTCGTAGGACTCGTTGGGCTTAACACGATTCTCAAGTGGCACTGTACCATGAGTGGTGCGAAGCCGCAGTGCATGACCCTCGGCCGCAATACAATAGTTCTGCTTCATAAAGTCCATTTGCCGAAGACCCTCTGGATCATGCTTCTGGCCATCAGGTGACGTTTCAGTCAGCGAAAGAGCCAGGAGCTCCTGGATCGATTCCCAGGATGACGATGTGATGCCTGTGCAGATTGACCAGATTGAAAAGACGACGACGATGAATACGTAGATAAAGAAGACTGCCATGGCTCCTCGCATTGTCAAGCTGTTGTCGGCAAAGGCGTATCCCGTAATCCAAGTCTCCATCTCCATTTGGAGGTAGCGAGCCCGATCTGCGGCAGAGACAGCGTAAGGATAGCCACCTGGTCCAAAGACCTTGCCGTTCTGTGGCATGAAGCTCTTCCACCAATCGCCTTTGGGATTAGCCAGCGTGGTAATCATTGTCGTGTTGGGAGCCGATCTTCCCATGCCATTCACGGCCAGGACGCCGAGGATCGCCTCCATGTGCTTTTCTGACCTGCTTCCCTTGCTCTCTGGGGCCCAAATATCCCCAGTCATCATCATCTCATGGATAACTGATTGGTTCGTTTGCCTGTTGGTCGGATTCAGGTACTTGCCAAAGGTGGGGCCGATGTGAGCTCGTGAACCGTAGTTTTCGTTCAGAATCCATGAACCGTTTAACGAAGTCGCTATTGCATCAGAAAACGGAGGTGTTCCCTGGCTCATCAAAGCCACCGCATCTCCAGTAATTGTCGTTCCGATCCACCTGGCATCGATCATGCACCCGTACACATCTACATCTCCGCCAGAGCTATTATATGGCACAACCACCAATGCTCCAACAGACGCTCTTGCCGCCATAACGGGGTCCAGGTCAAACCAAAGCACCTCTGGCCTCTCCAAATTGGCGGCGGTTTGGTTCAACCAGTTTACGACACCGCCATCGGTAATATTGACCGCTGGAAATGTCCAAAAATTGAAATCGGGGAACGAAGGTGGTCGGGTATTATTTGAGCCCATCGACGAGCGAAGACATCTTGCGTGAGCGATTGGCATTGAGGCGGTGAGTCGGTGCTCCAGTTTTGTATAGTAGCTATACCGATACTTTCCTGTCTCTGTTGCTGCCACGGATGCTTGCTCCCAGTCCAGAGAGCTCAAGACGCACGCGTCTGAAGGCACAAAATGGGGCATTGAGGCGACCGTGAAGTTGGGGCTGTGGTCGTTGAGAGGCTTCTCCCTAACATCGATCGTCATTTTTGACAACGAATTGGTTCCTGACAGAACAACGTTGCGAGGAGGCCTTGGTCCAATGATTCCATCAACCACCTTGCTTGAGGTTGGGAGCTTGGCAATGAGTTGGGTGTTCAACACCTCCCACTGCCAAGAGGGGCACAGGGGATTCCCGGTCTCATTGCAGGCCGAGCCAATGGTATTGTTCTCGGTAAGGACCGCTGGGAAAATATTCTCATATGTCTCGTTGGCCCAAACGAAGCTTCCGCCCGCCCGCCAGTCCCCCTCCTGAGGCATCATGACTGTGGCGCTCAGGGAAGATGCACCCAGCGCAAGGATGGTGAAAACAACCGTGATGAAGATGAATGCAATTTTTTTCCAGCCTCGGGAAAACTTGCCTGTCAAGATGGTAAGGAACTCTTTGGACCAGAGGAAACTGATTTCGGTAATCTGTTGGCCAGCCACCAGAGCTCCGTACGGTACACCCTCGCCAATGGTAAACTCGTGCCGAACCATGGCGAAGATAATGGAACTCAAAGATAGTACGATGAACAACTCCATCAACTTTGCTGCAAACTGGATCCCGAGCTTTTTTTCCAGATCATGATTTGGTTCTCCTTGCAGCTCCTTGCCAATGTAGTAGTTTTTGAAGATGTAGACACTGAGCGTAACGACCCCGGCAATAGCGGGCAGATGAATCATGACAGAGAGGGTCGCAGCCAGTCTGTCCTTGACAATTGGAATCGAGTGCAGGCCCTTTACCCACTCGCGCGTCTCCCTGAAGGGAATCAAGAAACCCTGGAGACGCCATTTGCTCAAGATGGTGGCGACACGCCATTTGAACAAGGAGAAGGTGGAGAGGTTTCGATCGAGCGCACCGGAGCTAAACTCTGTGATATTTTTCGTCGATTCTTCAGTGGAGTCCGTGTCGTTTTTGGGCGCATCGGCGCGCGCGTTTTCGTCCACATTGACGAGCTCGTAGCGAGGCTCAAGGTTGGGCCCGACCTTGTCCGCCATTTTCACCAAGCGGCGGCGCCACACGGCCAAATGATGAATGGAAATGAAGGCGAAAAAGAAAGAAAATCGGCCATGGCATTAGTTGAGCGAGGGATAAAGGCCATGACGGCGAGAGTGTCTCAAATGGGTTGGGGGCGGGTTCCGAACCAGGCTGCGACTCCTTCGGGCCTGCATGTCAGCGTAAACGACCCGATTCGGATTGAGGCAAGGGACCACTAGTCAATATATGGCAAGGATGGACTTTGAGCCCTAGCTTTCTTTCAAGACGTGAAAAATGACCATTCTTTGCTTGCTGGTGTGTTTGAAGGAATTAAAGATGAGTGTTAGGCTCTTGTTACGGCTATCTGGTACCAGGAATCAGGTTATGTTGCCGGTCTACTCCATAGTCAAAACCTTAGTGAACCAACACCAAACGCCCTCGCGCTTACGTCTGCCAGCGCCCAATGGTACCCCACAAGATGCAGGCACTTGGCTGAGATAGGGCTGGGTGGCTGGGGCTGCCACAATCATCGTTTTATCGCCTGACCTTGGGTAGCATTCTGACAAATGTCTCTACTCGTGTCTCCGCTTGCCCAATGGTCGGGAAATTTTCCCAGCCTTACCGATTTACCCCAGCGCGTGCAATTGGCCGAAGAACGAGCGATTTCATGGAAATCAACCACCGACCAACCATTTTCTTTTGAACCTCCATATGTTTTAGGTGAGTCGGGTAGTGAAACGGGCCGTATTTATAACCAGAAATGATCCAAGTCTGTGAGGGAAAGCGTTTTGGGATGCTTGGTCTTGCAGAGGTCTGGCGGCACCCCGAATTTGCCGAATGAAGAGTGGATCGTTACGGAAGATCGTACATTGTCCAGGGTAAATAAAATGCGAGATACGTCACACAAATGCTTTGCAGACATCGCTAAAGTCTTCGTCTGCCGGTCCAAGACACTCCTTGGCAGGTTGATTATACTTGGATTTTAGCCAACGAAATCGAAGGCGGAGTGCTTGGAATACAGGAATTAGACACAGCTTCGTTATCTACCAAGCGACATCAACTAAGCAGTCATTCGTGCAATCCCTCGCAGCCTTCGCTTGAGCATCAAATATACAAATGCAACCAAAATAATAATTGCAATACCCAGGTGTTCCACCTCAGCGTGGTCCACAACGTAATTCAAGAGGCGCCCGTCTGAGCCGTGCCAAGATCGCCCTGCTGCATGGCTGATGACCAACCTTCTATAGCCCTCGTCCATGACAGGTAATTTGCGATCGCATCCGCTGTACATCCATGTATACTGGAGGAACGCAGAGGTCACCATCAATGGTCCTGTGGCCCAAAAAACTTGCAGATACGGCATATAAATTCGTTCGGATCGTATTTCGCGTCGTTTCGCTTCATGTAGTGCCCACTGGAGAAATTCCGACCCCTTTTCGGCCATGAAGAAATGATTGCTCACCCCATGAGTTCCTGCAGTTGGTGCCAGGATGGTTTGTATACCGAGATGCTGCAAACATTGCACCCTCTCGACGCTTTTTGGATAGACATCCAAGTCAGCATAGATTCCACCCTCTGTATGAACCACAATCAGCCTTGCTATATCCGCTCGTTCGATGTTTTGGGGGTATCTCTCGTAGATGGACAAGAGCCACGGGTAATCGGATCGGATAAGTTGCAAGATGTCTTCGTCGGTCCACAGCTTAACGGTGAAATTGGCGGGTCCGAATATACTTTTCCATGATTGATGAGACGCCTCTACAGAGTACGTGCCCAGATCTTCAGTTTTCCAGATCTGGTGAATGATGTTCGGGATATTAGAGTTGTTTCCCCGGTGAGAATTGTAATTTGGCCCGCCAGGTGTCGTTTCAGAGCATGTCGTGATGATATCTTCCCTTGATAGCGGCTTGGTAGGGCCAAGTTCAATCATGTAACTCAGTTGGTGCATGGCGGTAACTACAACGAGAATGAATCCAGCGAGAAGCGGAAGCTTTTGAGAACTTCCGAGGTAGGATATTATCAGTCTGAATCTTGGAGGAAAAGCACAATAGTAGGTGCCAGGATATTGGAGGTACCATGAGTATAAAGCCATGGTGTATTCTGGCTTCTGCAGTAATTTGTTGTAAGAACCCTGATGTATTTGCTCAGGTCACCATTCGGTTACAGCTGTGGATTGAATCAATGGTTCTCGAGGTTGAAATTGTGATAATTAATGATTGTTATGAAGAGAAGTGGGTGATTGGGGTAGAAATGAATGACAGAACATAACCCAAATGCGTGCCTTGATTGCGGAATAATGTGTTATTTGAATGACAAGAAGAAGCACTCTGGCCGTTGGGTTTTGTACCCAACTGCTATTTTTGATCAACCCTTGATCACTGGTATCTGGACCTCGATGCCGTATCTATTAAGCATGTACAGAAATTGTAATCCCCCTGCTCTAGCACGGGCTTCACCAACGCGGCATTTCTGGACAATAGGTACCGACAATGGGGTTTCTACAATGGGCATTCCATTCGAGGCGGATCCTCAACCAATACGAAAAATGGTAGATACCGATAAGTCACTCAGAGGACAATGCGGGTCCATAGACCATGGAACAGCTTGAGAAGTTTCCACTGGGGCTGATCATACAATACTTGATGCAACACAGCCTCCCCCCAAATGCCAAGAACAACCTCGGCCTTATTTCAGTTTCATGGATACCAAGCTCCATAACTAAGCCCAGATCATGGATTCAAGATCGGGCATCATCAAAAGCTAAGTGTTAGTTGGTAGCCAGTTACCTACGGATACCATTGAAGCAGATTTGAGTCCCCTTTCTCAGTCTACATAGTTAGATTTTTATTCTCTTGTTATATCGCCTTTGTCTCCTCTAATGTCACCTCAAAACAGCTTGGTGTGAAGCTGCGCGCTAACAATCCACAGCATGTGAAATTCTGCGTAATCTTCTTTTCTTCTCCAGCCATGCATAATATTGATTTCGTGGATTGGGTCGTAGTCCTTCTTTGATCATTTTTTCAAGAATAGATTCCCGCGATATATCTTGACTACAAACAAAGGGGCTTTCTCATTTAGGTAATAGAACTAACTCATTCTAGTTGATGTCGGGGGATTTGGGAGCGCTCAGCCTCACCAAAGAGCTAAAACATGCATCGTACCCCTAGTTTGTAGGCAAAGTTTATTTTGGCAGCAGCTGATGGTATTTTCGGCAACTTGTTTGCTGTGGTCTGAGCAATCGCTGTCGGGTTTCCAGGCTAGAGCGGATGGGACGACCTAAAAAATTCATTTAAGAAACGTGCTAATTCATCCCCCTTTCTCTATGATGTGGGGTGAGTTTGGAGCTACTTCATCCAACCTGGCGCTCAGATCACAATTTCAAACGCCGACGAGCTAGGGGCCAATATTTCGCATTCATATGGTTTGAGAGAGCTCGTATCGACTCATCAAGTGACCTGGTCATCTCAACTGACCGATGTATTGTGAAATTGCCACAAACGACGCGCAGTCTAGGTTTGACGAAGGAAAAAGCTGACTGCTCCAACCTAGTATCTCTGCCATTTCTTCCGCCACTTTTTTCACCTTGGCCATGAAAAGATGAGGATTTTTGGGCCCATCAGATAAATCTTTTTTATTCAAACCTCTCTTCCCCGTTCCCACGTTTAATCCTGCCTTTTCTTTCCCTCAATGTGCCTAACAGCGTGCATGACGGCGTACTCGTAGCCGTGAACCCCAAATCCCATCATTACTGCCACCGCTTTGTCGCTCAGGTAGCTATGGTGCCTGAATGGCTCTCTGGTATGAACATTGCTGATGTGAAGCTCGATAAATGGTATGTCAACGCCATTCAGTGCATCGCGGATGGCTACACTGGTGTGCGTGTAGGCAGCTGGGTTGATAATTATGACATCAATGTTGCCACGAGCTTCTTGAATACGGTCCACGATAGCACCCTCGGTGTTTGACTGGAAGACTTGTAGGTCTGCTCCGAGAGACTTGGCAAGCTCAATTGAGTTTGTCTCGACCTCCTTGAGTGTAGTGTAGCCATAAATCTGGGGTTCTCGTGTTCCCAAAAGATTGAGGTTCGGACCGTTGATCAAGAGGATTGATTTGCCCATTGTGAAGAATTGTGATAAGATGATGAAGATTGTTGTTTACACTTTGGTGTTGCTAAGTTGGTAATCACACTCGTCCTCTGACATGTGCACCTCAATTTGACTCTGGTCTAACCATCATCACGTCAGCAACATTTAGCGCGTGGGGAGAAATTCAGTGTGGATAGTCGGCTATGAATTCTGCCGCCCAAGCCTCTCTCGGTCAAGGCATTGCACTCTACCGGCCATGATTTCCCCGCAAAAACTAATTCAATTCCGCCACACCCGATGCCGAAGTAAGAGCCGTGATCAAGCACATCAATTGAAGGTGGAGGGGAATTTTCATTTGCCCGATATGTCAAGTGATTCCAAGAACCCATAAGTTGTAAATCTACAACTTGTCAAAGGATCACGTCTGTCACATTTCATCCCAATCCATCTCATTGACTTTTTTCAACTGAACTATCCATCCATACAAAAAGAGAAAAAGCTTGCACAATATGGTTAATCTTCATAGCCTTCCCGAGGGCTCAAGACCCTCTGCTGCTATCAGAAACAATGGCCCGGATCACCTAGTGATTGAGAGACTCAAGTTGCGAGAACTGGCCGAGGGCTGGCCGTGTTATCGGTACGATAATCAATCCAAGTGCAACTTGGTTGTAAGCTAACAACTTCAGCGATGCATGCGAGTGGGAAAACTTTGAGTCAATCTTCCACCCCAACGCCTATGTCTACACGACCTGGTCTGGCCGTGTGCTCTACTCTGATTTCATCGCTGCATCCAAGGCGGGAATGGATAAGGGTGCCTTCATCATGCATCGATGCCACGGTTCAACTACGGACATCAATGCCGAGGGCAATTTCGCAGTGACCAAGCTGAAGGCCACAATTACTCAGCGCTTTGAGGTTGAAGGGGTTGAGTTTGACGTAGAAGCTGACTGCCGATTCTGCTTCTTCTTTGAGAAGGTTGACGGCCGCTGGGGTGCTCGCCTTGTCCGCCACTGGTATGAAAAGGACAAGGTTATCCCTACCAACCCCGCCAAGGTACCGCACATTGACGAGGAGAAGCTCAAGACGTATCCTCCGGGATACAAGTTTCTGGCATATTTCCAAGAGATCACCATGGGTGTCGCTGTGCTGCCGGATATGCCCGGACATCGCCGCCATGTTGGCACAGACAATCTTGAGAAGCATGACCTGTTGTACTGGCAGGCCAAGAGCTGGCTTGAAGGAAAGGGTATCGAGATCTAGGGATAGATAGAATTCAATCAAATGTAGATATTGCACTGGGTCATGGCCCATGTTTCTTGCGTCGTTGTAAAGACCATTGGCATCTTCCCATTGATTTTCGCTCTAGTCTACTCAGATCTCTGCACTAGGCTAGATAGGAGGGATGATAGTATGGTCTATTGACCTCATAGAGCATACGTTGTTGGAAGGATTCAGGCCGGATGGCCACAGACAGAATCTCGCTTCAGCATCCCGCTTGTGAATTGTTAATCAGCAAGTTGATTAAGACATCCCTTGAATATCACTGCAGAGAAGATGAGATTAGAGGTATATACAAGTTTCGTAATGCCAATCAACGAGTCTAACAAAAAAAACAAAAAGAAAAATCTATCTAAATCTTGAGACTTCTATTTTGCGCTGGCCTTTGCTCTCATGGCGGCCCCCATCACCTTTGAAGGCGCGGTTGTCTGGTTCCAGAGTTCGAATTGCGCATATGCCTGCTCCTCTAAAACATCAATTCCCTTGTAAACCTTCCACTCGGGTTGCTTGGCGGCAACCTTCATCATCCCTGTGACTTGAGGCCTGTAAGCCATTTCAACAAGCACTCCGGACTCTTCCTCGAACAGAGCGGCGGGGATCTTGTCCTCGTCCAAGTCATCCGCCGGCACGCACGCCACGATAGCACGAACCTTGCGCCCTGCAGAGGCCGCCTCTTCCAGAGTTTCATACACGGCGGTCTTGGAATTGGTGAAGGATGCAGCGAGGGCTTCCGCCTTTGACAGAGTTCGGTTCACAATGATGAGCTCTGGAACACCCAGGTGCTCGATGGCGTAGCAGGCTGCGCGAGCCGCTCCTCCGGCGCCAAGCACCACGGCAGCTGAGGACTGGAGGTCTTTGATCTGCGACGCGTCGATGCATCGCTTGATACCGAGCCAATCAGTATTGTCTCCGATCAGAATCCGCTTTCCGTCGTTCTGCGTCCGTACAACAATGGTGTTGACGGCTCCCACTTTTTCTGCGACCGGGGACAGGGAATCCAGAAGCCTGCCCACTTGAAGTTTGTGTGGAAACGTCACCGACGCACCGCCAAAGTCCTCTCGGGCAATCAACTCCTCAACGGATGCATCCACGCGCTCGCTCTGGTGGATACGATAGAAATGAGGAAGCCCGAGCTCATTGAAGCCTGCGTTGTGCAGGGTTGGAGACAATGAATGGGAGATGTTGTGGCCAAAGATGTAAAACTTCTTGTTTGGAACTTGGCCAAGGAGATTGAGGGCCTGATTCACTTCTGCCACGGTGGGATAATCTATGCTTGCTGGAACAGGTAGACTTGGGTGGGTGACGCGTGTGATGGGAGCTGTGAATCGCGACAGTCGACCATTTGGCCCAGTACCGATTGCGATGACGGGCTTCTCAATTTTCGAACCTTGCCTCGCCACCGATTGAAGCAATCCATAGCAGTCTTGGATGCTTTTGGTTGGAAAATTTAAGCTTATAATGTCTGCGGGCTGGTTATTGACTGCGTCGTAAACTGAAGACTAACAAACTCACCCGCATATTGACCAATCTCTCCACACAAATTCTCAATTGCAGAATCTGTCCAGTAAGAATCGCGCAACATCTCATCATGAGACCCAACAATCTTTGTTTTCCCTCCCTTGCTAACAAGCTGTGAAATCTTCTCCCGCGGCCAGTTATTGCTGACTTCAACGTAATCGCAGTTCAGGCTGATGGCCAACGAGAGCAGCTCAAATTCCGCTTCAATATTTCCGTCAGGAAATCTGCCACCTTTTGATTGCGTTTTCAAACCAAATAATATCGGAAGGTTTGACTGCGACATTAGGAAGCGGATCTGGTCTTCCACATACTGGAGTGGAGGGTTGTTAGTTCCCTCGGTTGCTCCCGATTGGCTCAGAAAATCAGACCGTAATTCCCAGCAATCAACGCCTGATGCAACATCTCTCAAGGCCTCATCAGCTTTGGCTAGGTCGGGGAACGTCAAGGTAAGGATGCGAGTCTGTTGTCCACCCGCGTACCTAGCGTGGATGATCCCTGTATCATTGCCATTGAGGTCAGCTTTGGCGACGGTCATTTTGACGACCAATGGGATCAGAAGACAAAATAGATGTGCAAATCAGTTTCGAGTGAACTGTGGTGGGCGAGCTGGGAGCTTTTGGGCACCAAAAACGGTAAAGAAAATGGTTTAGACCGACAAGGCCCTGTCGCCTGGGCGCCTCATTATGCATGATGCAAGAGGGAAAAGACTTCTGCCGGATGAGTGTTCCCACCAAGCCACGTCCAAGACAACGCGTGCACGGAACTAGATTAGTCGTATTCTCAAATGTTAGTTGATCTCGGTACGTTGAACCGGCAGTCAAAGTCATCTACCCACTGTGGGAAGCTAGCCAGTACTGAGTCTTTTTGCATCCATCATCATACCCTCTCAGCCAAGCCCAAAACGTGAAGGGAAGAACGATTACAAATCTTGACGGAAACTAAGAATAGCACCTGAGAAGTTGAAAATATTTACTCCGGCTACAGGATAAAATGTGATAATTATGGGCTGCTTTTGCTATTTGCACTACTTTCCTCTAGCCGTTGGTGATACGCATAAAGCAGCTCCCGTCTCATCAACTCAAGCGGTGGCTTTCTTCCGGTGAACAGTTCGAATTGCACAATTCCTTGTTCCGGAAGCACCTGTAGCCCATCCACTGCGATCCACCCATCGTCAGCCTTTTCGTAGATTTGCTTAATCAGCGGAGTTTCAAGCGGGGTGTAGCTCAGCTATGCAAATTTGGCTTAGTTGGATCCGAAAATTAGGGTCACCTCAACATACCTCAACTACAACGCCTCCTGTCGAGCTGGAGAGCCATGAGCTTGGTAGGCTTGTGTCGACTGAGCATTGTCCATCAATATCTCGAGTAGGAATGCATGAAACAATAATGGTAGGGTGAGCTGCATCGGTTGGCCAAGGATCGTGCTTTGAAGGAATCACGCGTAGTGTCAGGTTAACTGGATCTGAGGGCTCTGCTGTGCTTCTCGCGCTTTCAGAATCAGAGGTTCTTGGCACTCTCGCAGGCTCCGAAGGAGTCAAGTGTTGGAACTGCTTCGAAAGCTCTTCCGCATTCGCTACAGTTCGGTTCTGAATAAATATCGTACGTACGCCAAGGCGGATCAATGCATAAATTGCCGCCCGAGCCATACCTCCCGCACCAAGAATGAGAGCACTTGTTCGGCGCCTCACCGCATTGATCGGCGAAAGATTACGGCGTATGCAAACATATATGCCTATCCAATCTGTATTTTCACCGTAAAGCGCAACGGCACGACCTGCGCGATTCCGAATGAGCAACGAGTCCTTGTTCGCCGATTGGAGCGGCAGCAAGGTGTTCACGGCCCCAATGGCCCGCGCCTCAGGACTGATGTCATCCAGCAGTGCGATAATGTCACGTTTAAATGGCGCTGTAATACTGGCACCATTAAACTTTGGATCATCAATCAGTTTTTGGATATCGCCCAAGCTCTGATGCTGAAAAATCTGATACTGGTGCGGCATGTCATAAAACCTGAATGCAGCATTGTGCATTGCAGGAGACAAACTCTGCGCAACATTGCTGCCAAAAATGCCAAAGTACACGGGGTCTAGCAGAAAACACGAGTACAGGGCATTCTGTGCTTCTTGAATCGTAATGAGGGAGGAAGGCGGGCATTCCGGGGCATCTGAGCGCAGAAGAGAATGGGTGACGGGGCTAAAGACTGAGTTGAGGAAGAGAGATGTTCTTCCCAGGGGGCCAGTGTTGTATGCAATCAACGGAATGCGAGACTGGCCAGACTTTTTCACGTCTTGGGTAAACTTTTGGACCAAGAAGTTGTCGTCAACCGAGGTTGCTTCCTGGCACAATCGAACCAAGTCACATCCTAGATCCTGCGCCCTTGTAATCCATTCCTTTCTCTCCGGGTGATCCCATCCCTGCGAGGCCGAACTGGGGGCGAAGAAATGCCCAATCACCTTGGTTGGCCCTTTCACGGCAATTAGATTCTTGATGCTTTCAACTGAGCAGCGGAGATCGACAGAAGTGTACTCGGGTGCTAGACGGAGACCATGGTAGAGAAGCTCAAAATAAACCTGCTCGGCGCCTGCATTATCTGGGCTTCTGAGGTTGATGCCATCGGTTTGGACATGGATGATTGTTGGCAGGGCAATATTACGCCTTGCCAAGTAATACTGGCGAGTAATTTCGTTGGCAGAACCGTGCTCGAATACCCGGCCATTCTTTGTCGCTTCTGCGAATGGAACGACCAATTCCAAGGCATCAGCCACAATATCCTGTCTTCCCAGCTCCGAAAGCACAGCAGGCGGAAGCGCAATAGGAAGGGAGAGCGCATAGGTATAATACCTCGACTCGGGCGGCACGTATGACAGGCTATTCCGAGCCACGTGTGGCTGGCTGCGCTGAGTGATGGCAAAGACGAAGTGCAAAAAGTCGACCTCTAGATGCTTCAGGGTCAGAGACCGTGGGGACTGGCGACCAGAGCGCAAGCTGTGACCAAGTTCCCTGGGCGAAGGATCAGACAGGTTGTAAAACTCAAAGTTGGAGAGGTTGCGGTGGGTTGGCCCGCTCAAGCGAGAAAGGCGGGATATTGTTTCGGCGTTCCATACTCTCAGGTGCTTCTCAATACCCTCGATATCTCTCATGACGTATATCACGGCGTGGCTCTGAGCGTACTCGGCCAGCCAGGTCTGGCCTGTTTCCTCGACGACTCCAGGTCCGCAGACGATGACGGTGCGAGCCTGGTTCTCGTCCAGCATGCACCGCATGAGCCTCAGCTCCTCCTTTCTGTACTGGGCCACGCCGTGAGCCGACTTGTAGGCTGCCCTCGACAGGTTGGTGGTCTGGTAGAAGTGGTGGTCCGCGTCGACAAGCCTGAAGCCCAGGGCGCTCGAGGCCATGACGCCCAGCGTGGACATGCCGGTGCCGCGGATCCCGATCAGCACAATGGAAGCGTCAACATGGTATTTGCGAGCGGCGAGGCTGCTGCTCGGCTGGTAATCTTGGGCGGGCGACTGCAGGCGGCTCGTCCGCACCAGAGGCGTGGTTGATCCATCTGTCCTGCGGTCGGATTGCTCTGTCGCTGACGGCTGGCCATCTTGCCCAGATCGGCCTTGCGTGGTGCCCGAGGAATTTGGGATGCTGTCCATTTACACATCCCCCTGCCGCGCGAGCTCTGAGAGGAGGGCCTTTTTCCCAGCGAGGATGCAGATTCCAAGCCGTCAATCGGTGACGTAGAGCCACGGACGTCGATCCATCCACAACAATGTCAACTTGCAATAATCAGAGTTCATCTACAGTCACGATATCTCATGGCCACGGACCCGGTTGATGCCAGATCCCTTGCGCCCAGCCATGGCTGAAATGCGGAGCTGGGGAACAGAGATGATCCGCGCACGCTTCTTTGTTTAGCCGGCTCTCGGTGACAGGACGGGCCAGACAACCCCCACATTTTTGGAATTCCACAGACGGTTAGGTTAGTCCAGGGTAGCTGAGCTGGCAGCGTGAGGGCATCGCACTAGGCTCCTGATCATCGTCCCAGGCCTGGCTTTATAGATGCAGGATGGAGAGCTCATCCTTGGGCCTGGCCCCTGGCCCCTGGACGTTTGATGCGCGTATCTGACGGTCGGAAAAGTGGCGGCGCGGAGAAACCGCCATCGCCACTACCCCACAATCCGGTTGAGCATAGTCCCCCACCAACCCCCAAAGAATTGGGTGCTTACAAACCCCACATGGAATTATTAGCACATGTCGTCTTGAATATTCTACTATGGATTCCCTGTGTTTCCACGCATTGCTTGCGTGATACCCCACATCCCCAATTGCTCTGTTCTGCCACCACGGTCAATAACTAGACACACAAAGAAGAGGGCATGAAATAATAACAAATCTTCATTTTTGTTTGGAGTTAAACCCCACATTAGCTGCTAGAAAGATCGGGAATCACAGTGCCATTTACCACCTTGAGACCCTTAATACTCTGCTTCTCAATTGCCTCCCTCGCCTTCTCATCACGGAGCTGGTTCACCTCGTCTTCTGAAACCAAGACAAAGTCATACTTCATCAGCCTGGTTGAAGGAGCCACTCCGTGCTTCTCTGCAAGGCCTTCAATATCTGAAACTGTTCCTAAATCCACCACTAGCGACTCCTTGACACCAAAGACGGCGTCTGATCTCTCATAAGGATCCCCACGGAGATACAGTGCACTAGCCAGGTTGTTAGCATATAATCTCCGGCGGGGAATCAATCATGTGGGGTAGCCTACGTGATGAGCTTATCGTAACCTGGCTTGTCAAACATGAAGTGAAAGTGGCTTGGGCGGTAGGGATGTCTCTTCAACACGCCTAGTAGCTTTCCAACAGGACCATCGTTGGGGATGGGATAAGGAACCGGGACAATGGCGTTGAAGAAGAAGTTTCCGTCCTTGTCGCTCTCAACGATGGCTCGGCCATCTGGCCCGGTACGATCAGCGTACTGAACATCGTAGAAGCCCTTTGAGTCCGTCTCCCACACATCAATCTTGACATCTGGGATCGGCTTTCCGCTGGTGTCCTTGACGGTGCAGACCACGAGCATCGGCTCGCCGTCTGGGTCCTGGGAGATCTGGGTGCCGTGCGCCGCGTGCTCGGCTTCGTGGCTGTGGAAGGGGCCCAGGACGGTTCCGTCCGTCGAGGCCGCGGGCTTGGGGTGGTCGATGGAGTCGACCAAGAGCGATAGGCCCAAAACGTCGGACAGGAGAATGAACTCTTGGCGGACATCGGTGCAAATCTGTCCCACCTGGGTCAGGAATTGGATTGACTTCTCCCACTCGGCTGTGGTTAGGCGCGTCTCTCGGGCAAAGTCATGCACATGGGTGACGAGGCGCTCGAGCAGGAAGCGCATCCGCGGGTCTTCACACCCGGAATTGATGGCGTGGACATTTTCGGTAATGTTCTCAATGGTGAGATCCTTGAGGGGACGTGATTCGCTCATTTCTTTTCTGCTTCCTTGTCTCTCTCTTTCTTTCTTTATTGTTTATTTCTTGTCGCTTTGCGGGCAAAGTGTGCTGGGCAATCAATGGCAAAGATGAAAAGTGGCACAACAAGCATGCAAACCTGGGCATAGGAGGTACTTGATGTAGTCAATCACTTGTGGCGGTTTACGTTATGATTCGTAATGCACGTGTACTCTTGGCCGTGCCTCCAAACTCTGCTCTTCCGGCCTACAAGCCCGGCAGCTCAACTGACAACGGGCTGAGGTCGAATGATTGGCGGCTAAGACCAATTCCGCCCGGTTTCTCATGTCAACCCCGCACTCGACCCCACGGCACTGCGCTCGGTGCTGCCAGGTGGGCACGGCGTGGCTCCCAGTCCCGCGAATGAGATGAAGTTAGTTTAGTGGACTCGGCCATCTGTTGCGAGTCTGATTCGCATGCTGGTCGGAATTTGCGGGCGAAAGACTTTCCCGCAGGTGCCGCCTCTGCGTGCCGGGCCCCCATCGCCTCCGCCACCCGAGCCTCATGTAAGCATGGTTGTGATATTATTAAAAATGACAAACCAGGACGCGCTGCCATCGCGACGGCCGACTGGGCTGCCGTCTTCTTCTCGTCTGCAGTCAGCGTTGATGCAGCATTCATCTCACCACACGCTCAATTCACAATGGACGCATTCGAGTACAACTCCAACCCTTCCAAGGTGGTTTTTGGCAGCGGGACCATCGCCAAGCTGCCCGAGATCCTCAAAAAGTCCGACTTACACCGCCCGCTGCTGCTCTCCACGCCGCAGCAGACCCAGCAGGCCGAACATGTTAGGGAGCTGCTCAACGGCGAAGTGGCCGGCGTGTTTGGCGAAGCCACCATGCACACTCCCGTAGAGGTGACGGAGCGTGCTGTCGAATTTGCAAAGTCGTCGGGCGCCGACTCTGTCGTCTCCATCGGAGGAGGCAGCACCATCGGCCTGGGCAAGGCCATTTCCATCCGCACCGGTCTTCACCACGTCGCCATTCCCACCACCTACGCTGGCAGCGAGGTGACGCCCATCCTTGGCGAAACCTCAGCGGGCTTGAAGGAGACGCGCTCGAGCCCCAAGATCTTTCCCGGAACCGTTGTCTACGACGTGGATCTCACCCTGACGCTCCCGCCCGCCCTCACTGCCACGAGCGGCATCAACGCCATCGCGCACGCCGTTGAAGCTCTGTACGCGCAAAACGGAAACCCAATCATCGACATGTTTGCCCAGGAGGGCGTCAAGTCGCTCGCAGCCGCTCTCCCACAGCTTATCGAGGACCCAAAGCTGGCATCCGCGCGGTCCTCGGCCCTCTACGGCGCCTGGCTCTGCGGCGTGTGCCTGGGCAACGTTGGAATGTCCCTGCACCACAAGCTGTGCCACACTCTTGGAGGCAGCTTCAACCTGCCGCACGCCGAAACGCACACGATTGTTCTGCCACATGCTCTGGCCTACAATGCGCCCAAGGTTCCCAAGGCCATGAAGCTGCTCGCGGGTGCTCTTCCGGACAGCAACGGAGACGCGGTCGAGGGTCTCAACAAGCTGCTGGGCAAACTTAAGGTCCAGAGGGGGTTGAAGGCCCTGGGAATGAAGGAGAGCGATATTGACAAGGCGGCTGATATTGCCGTGTCCAAGCCGTACTGGAACCCCCGAGAGGTTGAGCGCACGGCGATTCGGGAACTTATCCGACGTGCTTGGGCAGGAGAGGATGCTAGATCAGATCTCTAATTTGCAAACATAATACATCTACATAATTCCAATTCCAAAAACATCATGTTCGTTTCCAGTAAAAATTCTTCCTTCAATCGCGGAGACAAACGACGACGAATGCTGCGTTGGCTACCCCACATCGTCTCCACGCCTCGTAACCTCCCCCCCGTTGAGCATCCGTAGTGGCTCTTCATAGCGGCCCTGTTCTGCAGCCACACGACTGAGCAACCTGCTCCGCCCCGACGCAGGCGGCAAAGAAAAACGCCGGGACAAATGCACCGTTGGAAATGAGCGCAAAGTCCCAGCCAGCCGTGATGGATTCATGTAGTGATTGATAAATGACTGAATTCAGGCCGCATCGTAGATTGTTTCTCAACGAATTTCACAACCAGTATTGAGCTCAAACCTCCACCTCCACCAACATGTCAGAAAATAAGACTCTCCATCTTGTTGGCATCGGCGTAGGACACTCCATTGCCCCGCCCATGCACAACTTCATTGCCCAGTCTCTCGGCCTGCCATGGACATTTTACGCCACGGAATGCGCTACTATTGAAGAGCTGCTGGAGCTGGCTCGCAAGGATTCCACCGTCGGCTTGGTCGTGACAATGCCGTACAAGAATACCGTCATGAGCCGCCTCGACGCGCTTGATGACCTTGCATCCAGTATTGGTGCCTGCAATAATGTGCATCGAGACCCCGAGGACCCGAGCCAGCTCCGTGGGACCAACACGGACTGGCTTGGCATTCGAGGGTGTCTTCTCGAGATTGAGGGGCGCTCGGAGCCTGTCCTGAACAAGCCAGCCTTGATTGTAGGCGCGGGCGGCGCCAGTCGTGCTGCCGTCTACGCGCTTAGCACCCACTTCAAGTCCTCTGTCATCTACGTCTTGAACCGAGAGGACAGCGAGGTGGCGGATCTTATTCGCGACTCGCAGCGACTGTCTCCTGTGCCCAGCATTATCCACGTCAAGGCGGGACAGGCCACCGACCTCGAGACGCCCTTCTATGTAGTGGGCACCGTCCCTGACTTCGAGCCTCGCACTCCCGAGGAGCTAGAGGTCCGTGGGCTGCTCGAAGAGTTTCTCTCTCGTCCTGAAAAGGGAGTCCTGCTGGACATGTGCTTCAAGCCCCGTCGCACCAGGATGATTAAGCTTGCTGAGAAACTGGACTGGCCTGCCGTTGAGGGAACACATGTTATCGGCCACCAAATAGAGACTCAGTACAGGTTGTGGGCGGGTGAAGAAAAGGCCAAGCAGATGGATAGGGATGGAGCATGGAAGCTGCTGCTTGACATGGCAGAGAAGAGCCCCGGGATCAACTTTTAGAGAAGCATGTCATAACTAGCCTCTGATATACTAAAATACCCAGCAAAAGGAAGTTAACCGCAGCTGAATCCACTCTTTGAGAATTTTTTGTTGTTCTACTTTTTGTAGTTATTATCTTGTTGTTTACAATGTTGTACAATGAACATTATTTGCAATACTCCATTCTGTCAACCCCCGTCCCGTTCTTTATACCGATCAGTTCAACCAGAGATGCACAGAAGTCAGATATAACATACATAGCCCCATCGTTTATTACTAAAAACTTGGTTACAGGGTTACTTCCAGGCGCACCAATCATGCAAACCCAAATCCTCCGATCAGTTACATGGGGAATCCTAAGATTCCAAGTAGTTTCCGTTGTATTGATCAGGCTAAGTAAATGTCTACTGACCTTTTGCGATCTAAAGATGTTCCAGGAGTAGAATCTCATGGAATGATTGAAATATGAATTTCAACTCACGGCTCCAGAGGGTCCTCGCACCTCCACACATTCTCTAAACATCCGCCACTGGGGCAAGGGACAAAGTTGCATAAATCATCGTGAACGATAAGTTATTCACAGCCAACCTATTTGTATAACTCTAAGTGTGTGCCACCTTTGTGTGTTTGGTTCCTGGATCACTCGGTTGAGCCTGCAGCTTGTTTTTTTATTCAGAAGTAAATACATTTGTTAGTTGAACAAGCTACTAGATTTGCTCCATATAGATCGCTTAGAGTAATATACCACTGTGGGTTCAAGAGCCGGATCTTTCAAAAGTCTTGCGATCAGCATGGCGCCTGTCCAATATACTTTACTTGTTCAAACCCAACCTCTCCTCAAATTTCTTCCAGGCCTCTCCACCTCTACGGGCATGCTCGGCTGGGACGTTTTTGCCTTCCTCAGCCATAGTTCGAGAGAACAGTTCCATCGAGACCCATCCCTTGTAGCCCAGCCC
Organism: Calonectria crousiana; assembly: GCA_013406985.1. Classification (NCBI taxonomy): domain Eukaryota; kingdom Fungi; phylum Ascomycota; class Sordariomycetes; order Hypocreales; family Nectriaceae; genus Calonectria; species Calonectria crousiana. The sequence goes on along the minus strand of VTGD01000055.1, from coordinate 133,204 downwards.
GTCAATCAGAACCTTGGAAATCTCTTCCACCGGGAGATAAGCGCCCCTGTCGGTCTCGTAAACGTATGCCCTTGCATTTCGAGACCAGTTCATTCGCGGCGGGTTTCCCTCGACGTGAAACGGGTGGCCCTTGACGAGGGGCGCATCCATTCGCTCCGCATCAACCACCTGGATGTAAAAGACCTTGGCCAGGTCCATCTCTCGGAGCATCCGATCCATGGAGTCCTTTAGGTCCTGGTCGGCGTTGGGCGTCTTGCCCGTGGGCGACGTGGGGTCGCCCCAGACGCGGCCCGCAATGTTGAACGTGTCCAGGCAGAGGCCAAAGTTGGGGCGGTCTATCTTCTGCACCACTTCCCATGACTTTTCCCAGGTGTCGATGTGCGTGCTGAAGCAAAGGCTCTCGTAGGCAAATCGAATGGGGGGTTCCTGCTGGAGACCGAGATCGGCGAGCTCCCTCAAGTCGCCGGCGATGACGTCCATGTCGCTTGTGAGCTGGTCGGCGGGCAAAAAGTTGGCCGGGATTTGAATAGTGTCGGTCCCAAGCGTTTTCGCAAGTTTGAACCACAGCTTGATCTTCTCAATGAGCCGATCGTGCTGTTCCCTGTCGAGCAGTCCTTCGTAGAATAGAAAGGGCTGCAGCCCGATGATGGTGAGGTTCAGCTCATTCAGGAGCTTCTTCATGTGGGCAGTGGCAGAGAGTAGTTGATCTTCGTTTGGCTCTTTCGTGTCGCCAAGTTTCTTGGCCAAGTACTCTATGTCTTCATAAAAGATTTCAATGCCTTCGAACCCATGTTTCGCCGCCTGTCGCGCCTTTTCGTCAAAGTCGTGCAGCCAGGCACGGCCAAGAGAAGCGGACATGATAGCTGGGCGAAACGACATGATGAATAATATTGCTAATGACGGAAAAGAATATTTGATTAGGTTTGAAGCATAGCAATCTTTTTTTTTAGGATCCTGGTTTGGCAACTCTTTTGGTTTCAGTTCCTTTGGTGGTGGTAGTTAGAACCGAGCGGCAAAATCTAATCCCGGGAGCCAGTAGTGGCTTTCTAAGCAAGATCGAGCTAGCAACAATTCGTTGCGTACTTGCTCATTTTTTTGTTTCCCATCCAGCCATTCAAATGCCCATTGACCGACGTAATGTGGATAATGAAGTTCACGCAGGCTATTCATTTAGCCTATCTACTAGGAATATATTTGCAAAATGAAATATCATTTATTAGCTTCATTTTTGAGCATTAAATACCTATTATTCCTCAATGCCAGTCGCAAATCCCAGATAATCATTCAACTACGAATAATGACAAATTCCAGCATCTCGCTGTGTATTGACAAGGCATGAGGTCTCCTTGGTATTTTCGCCGTAATCTAACTTTCCCAGAAAATAATCATCTCTAGAAACATTAAGTCGTGAAACAATCATTTTGAGATACATATTAATGTACATGATTGAATCCCCTTTTCATTGAAGTGCAATCTTCCCATGTTACAATCGCTCGTTTATTCACCCCTTATGGTATGACTGCCCAGAAATCTCTCACTTCATTACATTTAACTCTAACGTCATTTCGCATCATGTTGGATCTGCATCGAAGAAAGACTGCATATCAGCGGATGCATCACGGGGGACTCCGAGATGTCTCATAAAGTCCGGAGGATTTGCGACCCTAAAAAGTCAATGATTAGCATTAATCAAGAAGAGGTTTTTTTTTTTCGTACCAGTCAATGGGATCTAGGATAGCCAGGCTATCGAACAGCTCTTCATCGCCCACTGGTCCGATCAGATCATCCGTAAATTCTTCCAATCCCGCCTCTTTGGGTGCCTGCAAATCACCGGAAATCTGAGGCCTTTCTGCGGATGCCGCGCTCCTGACTTGTGGCAAATCTATAAGCGTTCTATTTGTGCTTTGGGAACCCTGAATAACTGCATCCGGGGTCATATTCGACTGCAGCCCCATCTGCTGGCCACGAACCGAGCGATCTGAGCTCAGGGGAGTAAGAGATGCAATCCGCATTTCCATCCTTTGCATCAAGCTATGCGGCGTTTGGGGCAGTTGTTGACCATATTCAGTTGAGAAGGGTTGAGTCTGTTCGGGGGAGAAGTGAAATGTAGAAGCATTCTTGGTGCTCCACCACAGCTGCTCCATTTCAGACAGTGAATCATGGCAAACTCTCCGGCATTCCTCAATTCCACTATTTCCAAAGTTGTTGCGGCCTGTTTCCAGTGATTCTCTGAATAAGTATGAATAGATGGGCAAGGCTGGTGGTATCCAGAGGGCCTCCACGCACTGGATTCGTCCTTTTGTCGTATTACTCAATAGACGCATGTGATTCCACCTCTCTGTGGTAGACTGATTGAATTGTAGGTCGGATGGGGATAGTTTCTTTGATGATATAAATTGACCGACACAGTTGAATGCAAATTGAAGATTCAACACATGTGGAGGAATCTGGATGCCGGATGTATCCCCGTCAACCACGGAGACTACTTGTCCCCATTGCTGCAAACTCTGTTCAACCTCGTGCAAAAGCGTTTGATTGATTCTCGAAACCTGGCCCGTCAAAAGGTCGTTGAGAAGACCCATGGTGTTGACAAACTGCACGAATATGCTGAGAACATGCCCTGGGCCTTGATGATATGAGCCGCCAAGGTGCAGCATCTGCTGGCCTCCATTCAGGCGTGGCTGCCACGGTTCCCACTCCTCTATCCCGTCCGTCTGAAGCATACCAATACGTTGAATGTCTGAACGTCGAAAATATGGCTTCGTGTGAATTCGCGAGGCAATCAATGTCTCCAGGGCAATGCATGCCATCACCGTCCTCCTCACTCCAATCTCGGTGGTGGCAGTCGCGTGCATGCCAGAACCCATGAGGTCGAGAGCGCTTGATACATAGGCGGCCTGTCCAACCATTACCCACGCCTTGTTCCATGAACCTTGAAAGATTTCATACAGCGTGAGCAATAAGAATGCCCGGACGTGGCCCAACTCATAGCCACCTGATTCCGGTGTAGCCAGGCGCTTTGCGGCACTGTGTAGAGTTTGAGTCATGGCTGGATCTACAAGTGGTTTCCCGCAAATTCCGTCAATTACGTCGTTCTGTTGCGAGGTGTATGCCAGTGTGGCCCAGAGGAAAGCTTGGTCTCCTTCGCTGGATGAGCTTGGCGCTGTCGGTTTGCCGCTGTTGGCAAATGTGTATGCGGTGCGCAACAAGTCGTGTTTCAGAGAAATCGGCAGCCAGCAGTGGGTGCTGTCAAAGTAAAGGTCTAGCAGAAAAGACCAGTTGGTGGGCAGTTTTGATGCCTCTGTATTGCGAAGTTCCTGAGATATGTCCAGCTCGTCACGGCGTGTAGGAGCAGTTGTCACCAAGTTTGTTGCGTGAGAAACATGGCCCAGCATAGATCTGGAATTCGAAGAAGTCGCCTGCGGCACAGCGGGCGATGTCGAATCTGTATCCATTGGGCTGATGGGGAAGCTATCCAGACTGTTGCTGCCCATTGCATCGGGGGTATCCCGAGGATGAGCCATCTCGGCCAAAGCTCGAGCCAATCTACCTTCAAAGCTCTCGTGGGATTCATCTTCGTCGTCTTGAGGTTCTGTTGAAGAAAGCACGCTCTCCAGCATCTTGAGGACATTGCTTCTTCTCCATGCGCTCATGGCGAATTCCGAAACCTGGTCAATCTTTTCGGCGGGCGGTCGCAGATGCAGATTCGGCGTCACGGCTTCGCCGTCGAGAACAGTGGATATCCAAGACTCGAGGCCATCCACGGTGCCAAACAAAAATCCGACGAGAATCTCCAGCGACCTCACGTAGCCAGTGCGCAGCCCTCGCTTCTTGGACGGGTTGTAGGTGCAGGTTCGGTGAGCCGCCAGGCACGGCCGACACGACGGTCGCTGGCCATCGCAGCGGTCTTTGCGTCGACGGCACTCATCGCAGGCTCGCGTCACACGAATTCGTGTTTTAGTGCTCAGGGTATCTGCGGCGTCATCCACCTCCCTCCTCGGTCGTTTGGCCTGGGATTGCCCCAAGTCCTCTGGTGGTTGATGGTCAGCTTTGGCTGAGTTGCCTTCAGGGGTGCCGCCGCTCCCCATGCTCATGTCAACCCATGTATCGCCTCGCCCCCAGAGATTGATTCAAGGCAAATCGAATCTGCCACGATTTCGCACCACTGCCCAACAAAGTTACAGAGTGGATGGGAAAATTGAGGCAGGCGTGGCTGCAGATGGCACGGTCGGAGGGGCATAAAATACGGGCACACATGCGCTAATGGGCTGCAATTGTTACGACAGCCACTCCTCACAAGGCGCGCTTTCCGATCGCATTTCTCAATTAAAAGCAAGAAAAAGACAAGAATTCCAAATATTATTTTGATTTATTTACAGAATATCATTTTCCATTTCCATCTATATCGAGTGATTCCACTTCAGAAAGCTCACGGATCAATTGAGAAGATGCAATCGCGTATCACGACTGTTCGACTTTTAATGTCAGCATTGGACTCCAAAATCAGTTCGTAGGCTCTAGCTTGTCCCCGCATTCCCTCGCGCCCATTGCGGAGGCGACATGGCAAAGATCTTTGCCGCCTCTTGTTGATTGGCCAAGCTCGCGGTGCACCACTTTTACCCCAGAAAGTTGCAGTGTCCGAGTGAACCCATTGTGTCTTGACTGCATCAAAGTGCGAGGCTTGGAAACGTGCATACATATTGCAGCGGTCCAATTATTTATGTTTATTGTCCTAGAGATTTGGCAAATATATAAAACATACTTGTGGCCCTGTTTATCTTCTGCAGCCATGATATAGAAGGCGATCACGACTGCCTCAAGACATGAAACCGGCCAAAACCAAAACTGTGGCTCGCAGCTATGGCAAAAGTGAACACTCCGCCAATGCGTAGTACAAGGGTGCCCTGTACCCGTTTGACAAAAACTGTGACGAGTGCGTGAATCCACAGAATGTTTATTCCTAGTACCCTCCAGAAAAATCTCAAATCAAGAAGAAAAAAAGGCAACAGTTGATCAAGGTGTTTCAAAATACGTTCATTATTCTCATGTAAATAATTGCAACTAACCATAATGTTCTTAGCCCCTTAAGGGAATATGTTTCCAGCATTCCAATACCCATTGCAAAATCATCAATTACGGCTGTCCTTCATGATACTCAACAGTCGACTTGTCCACATGCTTCAGAGCAGCGTCAACATCCCCGTTTTGACGTCTATCCTCAATAATATCATCTGTCTGTCGTCTCCACGTAAATGGAAGACCCTTTCGAGTGAATAGAATATCCATATCCTCTAGTGAAATTCCCTTTGTCTCGGGTACCAGGAAAGTGGCAAACAAAAAGCCAATCACTACCGACGAGGCAAACAAGAAGAAGGTTCCGTACTTGATATCAGCCATCATGTATGGAGTAGAGTAGACGATTGTAAATTGTCCCAGCCACTGTGCGCACGTGGTGAAGACGAGGCAAATGGATCGAATGGCCATGGGGAAGACCTCAGCACTATTGCAGATGTTAGCATGGATACAGTGGATTGAAAAAGAAGAACAAGGAGACTCACCAAAAGATCCATGGGATACCGTTCCAGGAAATTGCGTAGAAAACAGCAAAGATGTAAATCATGACGATAGCGACATATGCTCCCGCAGTTTTGTTGCCGGCGGCTGCATCAGCGTCGAACGAGCCACTCAACTTGGCAAACGCTCCGAGATAGAAAAGCGCAATGGCTGCACCGACAGAACCGATGGCGAGCGATCGTCGTCGGCCAAGAGTATCGACACCCCAGATCATGTATAGACCAGTAGCCGTGGCTTTGACGATACCAAAAATCCCCGTGGCCAGCAACCCAACGCTGGTTCCGGTGAAGCCAATCGACTTGAAGATGGTGGGCGAGTAATAGTTCAGAGCATTGATACCGGACATGTTCTGGATAAACATGAGAGCAACGCCTAGAACGAGTCTGATGCGGTTGGCAGGCTGGAAAACCTCACGCAGCTTCTCCTTGAAGTTCTTGCCAGCGCCGCCATTGTTCTCTTCCTCGATCTGGTGCAGGACCGTGTTGATCTCCCAGTTGAGATAGGTGTCGTCGGCCGGAAGCTGGCGCAAGCGCTGGAGGACGCGGCGCGCCTCGTCGACCCTGCCGGCGTTGAGGAGCCACCGGGGAGATTCGGGCTGGAAGAACATGCAGATGACGAGCAGCGTCCCGGGGACCAGCTGCAGCGAAAACGGAATGTGCCACTGCGCATCCGACGTGGGCGAGACGTGGATGTTGACGCCGTAGTTGACCCAGAATCCGATGATCTGGGAGAATTGGAGGAAGATTTCAAAGAGGCCAATAAGGCGACCACGAATAGCGGGAGGACCAGATTCGGAGATGTAGACGGGGATGACCATGGAAGAGGAACCGACAGCAAGTCCTGGAACGCGCTGTTAGCTCTTGCGCCCAATGTACCAGACCGAGATGAGAAGGCTTACCAGTAAGAGCTCTACCAGCGTAGATGAGACCAAGTTTTCCATCCGAGACCAGCTGCAGTACGGCACCAATATCAAAGACGGCACCGCACAGCATCAGAACCCAGCGGCGACCAAGCTTCTCGACCAGGTAGTAGCAGAGCAGGACGCCAAAGAAGCAGCCGGCCTGGAAGGTGCTCACGATGTTGGCCTTGAGCGAGGCGAGCTTGTCCCCCTCGGAGGCGTCCAGGCCGAAGCGGCTCTGGAAGGAAGGGAGCGACATGGTTCCTCCGATGAAGGCCGAGTCGTAGCCGAACATGGCAGAGCCCATGGCCGCCGACGCCGCGAGCGCGTAGATGCGCCAGTTGTAGACGGAGGCCGGGGCCGGGTTGGCCGAGGCATCTGGTGGTCTGGCAAAGATGTTCTTGACCATGATGGCAGGGGGGCCGAGATGGAAAATAGAGGATAGTTGTTGGTCGTCGAAGCTGTGTGTGTGTGTGTGTGTGTGTGCCTGTTGAGATGAACTGGTTCCCTGACCGAGCCTCTTTATATTTCCCCGTAAATGATCCTTCCCTACACTCATACATACATACATACATACCCCAGATCCCCGCCTTTTTACCCCAGACTCCCTCCCGCTCTCCAAGGGAGTCGCAGCAAGCTTATTCCAGACGGAACGAATCAGGCCGCCGCAGGGCCTTAGCGAGCCGCGGGTCAAGCTAACGTCTCTTGGCGCCATTTCCAGCCGCAGCAAACACCAGCTGCGCGTAAAAGCTCATCCGTCATGGCGGGTGGCAGCTAGGTCACATGGCAACTTCCCGCTGAACAAGTGTTCTAGACTCTGCAAGGACCCCGGCGTTGTGAGGTGCGGAGGTGGAGAATGATTTTGCCCCCCCGCTGTCACCGTGGTCTGGATTCGGACGGGTTCATGTGCTCATGCAAAAGGCTGGACAGGGTTGGATGCAAGCGCGGAGTGCAGGGCCCTTGGCGCCTTCAATCATATGTTGCCAATGCTTGCATGTCTGTTGGTGGTGTAAGACAGGCAATGTTTACTTCACCCAGGCCATAGAGGTGAAAGGGAGAGCATGACTACCGAAACATAGCCAACTGCATACAGTCTGGATGAGTTTGCATTTATCCTCTAATTATTCTTTATCACCTAGCGCTAGTGGCTATCTAGGTCACAACTTGCACGGCATGCTCCGCGGCTCCGCTTCCAACTGGAGTTGCTCACTGATCAAATCAACGAAATTACGGGATCGGATCTGGAGGTCTAGAATCCATATTTCTATCCCATAACTCGTTTATTAATCTCTAGTAATTGAATTGTCTGAATCCGACTTATAGAAAATCGCCCTCCCTCATTGTTTAGCAAGGGCCTGGGCAATAGCCTCTCTAGCAGCGTGGAACGGCATATCCTGCACCGGGCGCTCCATCCAGAGCACCTCTTGGGCAATACCCTGATATATCATGGCCTCTGTGCCGGGTATGACCTGCCATCCCTCGGCCTCGGCGTGCTTGTAGAACTCGGTCACGATTTTGGGGTGGTAGCACATCTCCAGCAGGTAACCCTTCTTCTCCTTCTTGAGAAACTCCAGGCCAATGTTCCTAGCCAGAATTTCCCCCTCAGAGCTGGGAGGAAAGTCGGGCACGGTTCCCACCACCACCACGGGCGCCTCGAGTTGACGAGCTTGCTCAATGGTGGAGACGTGCCTCAGGTTGGCGGTCTTGTCGACGGCCGTAAACGACTTGATGATGTCGGTAACTTCTTGTTCGATGCGATTGACAATGTACACCTCTGAGCACCCGATCCACTTGTAGAGGGCGTAGACGGCACTGCGGGCGGCGCCTCCGCCGCCAACGACAAGGCCGGGCTTGCCCTTTGCTTGCGACAAGAGATCAGGAAAGTTGTTGAGGAGAGCCTCGCGAACTCCGACGCAGTCCGTGTTGGTTCCGACGTATTTCCTCTTGCCGGTTTCCGGGTCCTTTCGGACAATGACGGTATTGATGGCGCCGATGGCCCGGCCCTCGTCCGTCACCTCGTCGCACTCCTTCATCCAGGTGACCTTGTGGGGCATGGTGACTGCGGATCCCACGCAGTCGTCTGCCGTGAGCTTGGGCAAAAAGTCATTCCTGTCTTTGGAGTCAATCGTCTCGTATGTCCAGGGGACATCGAGCGCCTTGAAGATGGTCGAGTGGAGGAGCGGCGCGAGCGAGTTGTGCAGCGGCGTGCCAAAGAGGTAGGTCCGCAGGGGCTGGGCAAGCTTGTTGTCCGACATGATGGTGTACGGATAATGGTATATCTGGTGGCTTGAATCAGACGAAACTATTGAGAGTCCGGTTAGTTACGAATTACCCCAGAGATCTCGCATCTCTTGTAATAGATCGCGGAGTGGTGGAGCCGGAAGATCTAGCGCGTGCAGGGATATCGCTTTTCCGGCACTTAGGAGGTGTAGGGACGCCAGGCTTGTGTTCTGCGGCTGAGGTTTTACCCGCTGGCTCAATCGTGCTTGATTGGGGCCTTGACCGGTTCCGCTTGGCATCTCACAGCTAGCAACAAGACAAGGGTCATTTTTGGTTCATGCGGTCCACGGTGGGTCTTCACCGAGGACCTGGAGCGTATACTCCGTCCCATTACTAGTAAGCGAAAAAGAAAATATCTATGAGCCGTCCCGGCGATGCTCTAATTGTCATACATGATAGTGGTTTGATGCGTTACATATGGAAGTTGCCTCATTTGGGCATTCTGAAGGGGTGCGCTTCTGTGTTCAAGACGTATTCGTCCAAGCTGATGACGTCTGGCGGGGAAAAGATGAGGTAAAAATATTTGAGTGTCTCGGCGTACCAAAAGCTCTGCAGGCGGGTTAGCTGAGAAGGATGCGATAAATAAAGAGCGCGGCGCGACTCACCTCCATGTAGTCTTCCTTGTCCAGTTTTTCTTCCGTCGAGGTGACATCCTTGACGGCTGCGTGGCCGTGTTCCACCTCTGTTCCCTTGGTAATGGCCTTGAACATTTTCCAGGCGGATTCCTGAAGCTCCTTTTCACCCGTCAGGCGGTAGGTGACAAAGAGGCTCTCGATAGCCTCGGGTCGCAGGATGTAGCGGGGATCCTTGGCGGTGGTGAAGCCCTTGGGGAGGCCAAGCTTGAACTCGGGCCGCTTGTGGGCTTCGAGAATCCACGTCTGCTGGGACCATCTGCAGTCGGCTGCTCGCGCAGGGTTGCAGGGGATGGCGTTGAACCGCTCGGGCATCATGCCCGTGGGGAATGCGTGGTAGGCGTAGGCGCATCCCTTGGCCAGCTTGGTGCCCGTCTTGACGTCCTCGCTCGTGCCAACCAGCCGGCCTCCCAGAGCCACGGCGCCACCAATGAAGCACGTCAAGTGTTCGCTCTCGGGATCGAAAGAAGCCTTGCCGTCGTTGACCTTTACATTTCCAGAGAACAAAACATCCTTCTCATCGGGCAACATGGGGCGGAAAAACAGGTTCTCGTCAGCCGCAGCCATGAAGGACTTGGTCATGTTCTCATACATGAACTCTCGGCCGCCGAGGAGCGCCCACATCTTGGGCAGATACTCAAAGGCCGAGTCGGCACTTCCGCCCATGGTGAATTCCTCCCTCCCGTCGACATTCTGATCCCTCATCGACACCCACATCGGCCACAAGCCCGGTATCCGCGTGCGGTCCTGGTTCTTCGCAAAGAGCTTCATGACTTCGGTGATTGCGTCATAGTACTTGGTGTCACCCGTCACCTGCGAGAGGCGGGTCATCTCCATGGACAGAGAGCCGGGAGAGGCCAGGACGACCCATTCCTCCACATCCAAACCCTGGCCCGTCTTTGCGCGCTCAAAGTCGATGAAGTCCACGGGCATGCGGTTGGGGGTGTTGAAGCCGGCGTACAGCAGGTTGCCCAGCTCCACGGCCTTGGCGCGGAGCACCTCCCGGCCGCTGAGGTCGTAGGCGGACAGCAGGCCGCCCAGGTAGCGGATGTTGGTCTCGAACATGTTGACGCGGTTGTTGGACGTCTTGCCAAAGTCGAGCTCGGCGACGGCGGCGACGGCCTCGTCAAACTCGCGCCTCATGCCCATGATCCACAGGGTGTCGAGCGAATCGACCAAGGTGGCGGCCCAGCCGCAAAACTGATCCTTGGGCGTGGCGGCGATGGGGTTGAGGGCATCCTTCTTCCAGGCGTACTTGCGGTAGCTTGCCCAGTCGCGGGCAAAGACGTCGCGGACCTCGCGGCGGCGGTCTTCGCGGACGGCGGCGTCGGCCTTGGGCTCGGAGCCGAAGGGGTGCTGTACGCGCGGGAAGCGGGCGGTGCGGGTGCCGGGCAGGGGCGGCGAGGGCGGCGCGGACGGCGGGTGGGCGAACTTGACGGAGCTCCAGTCGAAGCTGCTCTTCACGTAGGTGGCGTCGCTGACATTGTGGTTCATGAGGCGGGCCAGGAGGATCGACTCGGGGGGCGCGGCCGGCCACAGGTAGCGCACCACAAAGGTGAAGAAGAAGATGGCCCCTCCGAGGCGGAGCAGCGAGTGCCGGTTCAGACGCCGCGCCGACAGCATGGATGCAACGAGAACCGGAGATGCTGGCGGGTGAGCGTGTTCATTTGAGGCCGGGACCAAGTTTGGGCTTCGGAGAGCTGGCTTGGAAGAAACTGAGGAGAAGAACAAAACTAGAAAAGAAAAAAGAAGGAGGAGGAGACAAAAGACAGAAAAAAAAACATTAGGACCTGGCGCTGCCCGCAATCGTCGTTGTCGGCGGCGGTTGATCAGTTGTCAAACCGAAACCCCTGGAGGCACATCAGCGCCCCAAGCGTCGGGGCCCTAGAGGCTTAGCTCTACCCCCGGCAGCCGCCAGCAGCATGGTTCCAGGGACCACCAATACAGCCGGAACAGGCCTGCTCAGCACCCACTCAAGGCAAAGCAGCGGCTTGCCATGCTCGCTACAGGCTTGCGCTGGCATGTCAGTGCTGGGCCCCCAGGCAAATGATACGGGGGCCCATGTCGCTATGATGCAATTATGCATTCAGACACACATTTGGGGGAAAAGAGGACACGACGTCTATTGGGAATTGCTGAGAACGCCTTGGGAATAGCCATCATCTCTCGGTGTGCTTCTCTACGATGCATCCATCCTCTTCTCTCTCCCATCTCCCACCTTCCACAGCCAAGCCTTCGCAAAAGGGGCCCCCGCGTTTTGCCCTCGTTTGATGCCCTCTCGCATCTCAACCGGAAACATCTGCCATGGCCCATGGCCCAGTGTGGGTCGCTCTCCTGGCGGATGCATCCCTACATTGCGATGAGCATTCCCGCTGCTCGCCGAAACTCTGGCCACTCAGACACTGGCTGTGACTCCCACACACCACCCCAGGCCACGCCAAGGTTAAAGAGGAAGCTCTCACGGTTTCATGAAGATCACACTTTTTTTTTTTTCACATTCCCGCCCTAGCTAGCGCCTAGGGCGGTGACATCACTAGATGCCACTGCAAGACTGGAACACGCCTTGTTACGATTTGCGAGTCTGTTTTTTATCCCTCTCTATTTTACTATTTTTATGCCTCTTTCCCTCCATCTCCCCTTCGGTTCCGTTCGTCCCAACAGATCCATATTAATGCTATGCTGCATGGACCATGGCCGCTGCCCTCCTCTACTTTTGGACCATGTCCGGCGTCAGTCCATTCCCCCAACCGATTGCGATTGCGCGTTCCCGAAAATGTCTTGTGCTAGCTTGCGCAGTGAGCGAGGCGGCGTAGCATGGCATGGCATGGCATGGCATGGTAGCATCCGGCGTCTACTGATCTTTCCATGTGAGAGAAACGCGTGCGTCAGACCAGGCCAACGTGTGAGACACGCAAACACGATTGAAACCAGAAGCGCCTCTTGGCTTTCGCAAGCGAGCGAGGGCAGGAAAGTATATTTCGGCGTGCCCACCAAACGCCAAATAAACCGAGATGATTGGGAAATTGCCAGTGAGGCAGTGGGGGCTCAACAGCACATGTTCGCCATGAATGGCACAGCGGGACGGGACTGATGCCAAGAGTGCTTATTGACGATAAGTAACCATGTAAACAGCACCACCATCTCCACTACCGAAGCCACTCTCCCAACTGCCAGCGCTCTCGCCAATCTTACCCGGCCCATTCAAGTCGTCTGCCGCTGTTTCAGCCAACGTCTTGGAAGCTCGGGCACGGCACACAGACCTCACTCATCATCCTCGCATCATCGTGGGTCGCGTCACGCACACACCTCATCCTGCCATGGTGCAGCTGGCCAGCAGAGGATCAGCATTACCCAAAGTGGCGTGATGAAGTGTTGAATTTTGCAATCAACGATCGGAACTATGCTGACTACACCAGCCCAAGTAACAAACTGTCCACCTGTAAAATAAATAAAAATTAACATTGAGCGGACCATCTAACAGACCTTCTGGCCCGCGCCGAGCCTCTATCAGGTCCCCGCTTATCTGGACGGGAGATTGCCTTGATATATGCCAGGGTTCGGAGCCAACTCGAGATGGCCAACAATCGAATGTGCCCTCGTCCTGGTTTAGGTCGGAAGCAACCGGGACCAGGATATGCGCTCGCATCAAGCCTAAGACCCTGGCGCGGAACCCGAGTCAATTCTCAGGTGTCGTTTGAAACATTGCAACAGTGCCTTCAGACCACTCGAGGCTGAACAGAATGATCTAGGAGCGGGTGGCTTGCTTCTCGGTGCACACAGATCTATCCGCAGATCATGCATGATGAATGATGAATCACGTACCACCATGCCATGACCACCCAGTCAAAAGTCAAACGCCAGGGCTGTGCGCGACGAGGCCGTCGTGGGACGTTCAGCACGAAATACGTGTTAACTTAAAATCTCGGAAATTAGTATTCGATGCTTGGTATTTTAGACTGCAAACATTTCGAGACCTCGCCAGTTTTTGTTTTCCATGGCCATGGGTTTAGGCGAGGACCGCCCAACACAAACACAAGCACAAGTACCACTTCAAAAGACGGACATACGCCACCATCGCAATCTCATTTTATTTTTCGTATACCTTAAGATGTGTAAATTGGACTCAACATTGCTTCCCAACACCTGAGAGGTTGTTGCTAGACGAATTATGTCTTCTGGGTGGAGAGCCAAGTTGTTCAGAACACCCTCACTAAAGCCGCAGTGATGTGACCGCTGCACATTTGCAGGTTTCTCGATCGGCTCTTTCGTACGTAACTACAATATTTCTATTTATATATAATTCAACTAATACGCATATTTTATCCTATTTAAAGCCGATGTGATGAAAGATGCAGCCACCGAACCCACATCCGCCCCCCTACCCTGCACGTACTAAAAAAAAAGCTTTTGGTCTTAGATCGAGAGCCCGAGGGGGAAAAGTGACCATTGGCTGACTTGAGACAAACCCTTGCTACTGTCATGTGGCAGGCAATCGACTCTTGTTTTGCTTTTTTTGCGTCGCTTTGCAGGTCTGCCATGCAAAGAACATGCGGGGAGGACCAAGGCATTGCGCGGCATGGTACGTAATATGTTGTTTTTGGCAGAGCCGTATAGCCGGGTCAAATACGATACACACGCCACTTTTGCATGCTGGCCCAACGCAGCTTCTCAACCATGCATCGTTGGGCGATATGCTCGGATTGCCCGAGCCAGGATTTGACGGGCCTTGCCGCTCTCTACGGCATGCGAACTTGGATGTGAAGCTGCATCCATATGGACACGGTCAACAATGCGATTTAGATAAGGAGAGCCAATGATGGATGACAAAAAAAAGAATATTTCATTTTCATAACGCCGTGATATACAAGTATAATATACAATATGACCTCCCGACCGCCCAGAGCAACGCCGTTTGCAGCCAGCCAGCGGGCCGTCCATTATATCAATTCCAGTTTCGTATCGACCTCCTGCGCCATGTCGATGGCTCTCCCCAGGATCTCTTGCTCGTGCTTGGACAGCTCCAACGCCTTGGTCCCGACCATGCAGCTCATGTCGGCCTTGGCCCCGCCCTTGTGCCACTCCTGATCAATCATCCAATGCGTCGGGACCTCAAAGGCCGTCTGGTTGACAATCTTGTTCTTGAGGAGCCCGCCGTTGTACCACATGAGCCTGTCCGTCTGGTCCACGTGCGCGATCACGAAGCTGCAGACCCGCACCTCCTGCTTCTTCTTCTCATCCGCCTTCTTCTCCTCCTCCGTCTTCTCCGCCTCGCTCTTTTCAGCCTCCTTCTGCTCCTCCTCCTTCTCCTGGGGCTTCATCCATCCGACCATGCCACCGTAGTGCGGGGAGAAGGAGTACGTTGACTCGGTGGCCTCGAAGCCGATCCACCACGTCTCCTTGTCGCCGTATGTGATCTTGTACGTCCACTCCTCCCGCACGTCGTGAGAGTTCTGCCATCCGATGTGCAGCAGGCCAATGAGCACCTCGAGCCGGGTCTTGTCAACCACGACGAGACCGGAGTCGCCCTCTTCCGAGTATCGCTCGGTCCAGACCAGCGACTTGGACGTTTCACCGCTGGGATGTTTGATCTGCTCGTGCCACCAATCCTGTCGCTCAGCGAAGCCGTTTTTCCAGAGGAGTCGGTCGTGGAAGAGCAGCACGCCTGTTTCATGGTACCGGTCCTGTTCGAGCAGCTTCTGCGGGTCCTGGAGGAAGACGGTGTCGGCGTCGAGCAGAATTACCTGCTCGAACCGGCTCGCAAGAGCGGCGAACGGCTTGATGGCCCAGCCGCCCTTGGCCAATTGCAAGGTGCTGTCGTCAAAGACAGAGAGCACGTCGACCAGTTCAATCTCCCTGCCGTCGCCGGCGGCTTGGAGGGCCTTGCGCCCCTTCTCGGACAGGTCGCCATCTCCTGCGTAGACGACTTGGATCGGAAGCTTGGTCTTGTGAACCCGGGTCAGGGACGCAATCAAATGACAGGCGAAGCGCAGAGTCTTGTCGCCCGTGGGAATGACGATGCCTGCCGTGGACGGCGACGAGGTGGTGTTTGTCGGGAGACCAATTCGGTTTCGGATGTCGGCGAGCGGAGGCGAGTAGACCTGCGTGCTCTGGCTCGACAGTGGTTTGAGATATGGGAAAAGCGATCGCGTGACTCGCTCGACGAGGTCGGCGACGCCCTCTCGGTCTTTGTGCTTCTTTTGCGCCTCGAGCTCCTCAATCCACGACCGTAGAATTCGTGCGCGCTGGCCGAGCTCGCCAAAAATGTCCTTGTAAGGCGGTTCCAGAGGGTAGTCGAGAAAGTAGCGCGCGCCGAGGGCGATCGGCTGGAGGCTCTGCAGCGCCGGGTAGTTGTGGTTGCCGACTCGATTTGGCGTCTCGTGCTTGATCGTTAGCGGGTCGCTCGCGATGTCGTAGTATTGGAAGCCCAGTAGCAGAAATAGGAAGACGAAAGCAATTGCTCCCAGAATCTGAACTGACGGCCGCAGGGCCGTGGGAAAGGCAACCATGGCGAAAAAAAAAAGGTTCGGTCTACCAGAGGCAGAGGTAAAGAGACATCTTCGTCAGAAGGATCAGAGGGGCCCCTTTTGGGCGCCGCGCATCGAGGGGAGCAGCATTTATTAGTCCTGCGGGAGAACGCCATCCCTCAGCGTCCGCCCGCACAGCATCGCGGCAGGGCCGTCATGATCAAATCAAACCCAATATGCGTGGGCGACTCGTGTGGGACCTGGTTCCACCCCAAGGGGTTGATGACGCCTCCCCAGCAGGGCTGAGATGTCGTGACAGGCCAGGGCCAGGGGCTGCGGCTCGCTCATTCGCAACTCAGTGAGGCTGTGGACCGCTGGTTGGTCTTGATCTGGCCGGAGCGCTCACTGCCGTGCGCGGCTACGGAGGATCTGCTTTGTCTCTATCGTGCCATGGCTGCCATGCCCAGGCCTAATTTTCCCAGACCGTGCTGGGCTGGCCCTGTTGGTCCCTGCTTGTATTCTAGATTTGAGCGCCGCGCGGCGACATGGCTAGCCTGCGTTTGAGAAAGGTTGATTAGCGCCGTCGCTTGGCTGCCGAGTGCCGTGATTTACGAGCGAAGGATGAGCAAAGAATCCTGACGTGTCCGCGTCTCACTGTTCAAAAGACTACCGGTACAAGCGCGGCACACGGCAGCTCGGGACCGACTTCATCTTCAGCTAGTGCGGATGGCGTTTCAAAACACTCGGCGGCGAACATTCCTTGGCGAGCGAACCCACACATGAATTCTTAATTGGCCAAGATAGGGCTAGCCGCACCGTTTGGAACGCATCACTTGGCTACTGCGCGGAGCCGCATTGCCGAGAAGGCTTGCCATGCCACCCATGCCATGCTGGTGGCTGCCCTAACATTGTGCGTTCCATTCTGGCGTGCTCGCAACCAAGTTTTGGCTTTTGCCTTTGTGGCTTGAACATTACGTCGCGTCGAGGGGCGGCTCTCTCGGCCCCCAGTCTTGGAGGCGGTTCCCTGCCCGTAAGCCGGGATATAGATTACGGAACTGGCTAGCCGGGACCGTGCCGTACTCCGAGTGCACCCACACGAGATACACGACAGAGAGGTTGTGGTGCCCCGTTATTTCGATCTGCACGGACAGCTAACTTGGACAGATTGGAAATTTTGGATCTTCTAGAAGCATAGCGCAGGAAACCCCGACATGATAGGGGTGGGCCAGGATGAGAAGGATCCGAAGGATTTTTTCCCATGCCATGTTAATTCACGGAATTGTTTCTGTCCTCGTACCTCTCCTCTTTGACTGGAGTGCTTTGGCTCGAAGTATGCAACCACAGCGATAATACCATATAGCCCGACCAAGTCCCAAATTGGAACCGATGTCGTCAGGTCCCCAAAAGTAACAATGAAAGGTGAGGAGAGCGATGCAATTCTGTAGCTTTAACAAATATGAAATAATTGGAGGCTGGGCTTCTGAATTGTAGAACCTATTTTTTAACACCGGTAGACGCAAACGAGTATTTATACTTCTGGCCCTGAGATGAACCCAGTCACTGTTTTGCGGGCACGAGATAGTCATTTGCGGGGAAATCTATTGACTATCTCCAACGCGGGGATGGAATCTCGAATGAGCTTTGGAGCAGACCTCCGGGGGTGACCAAGAATGGCGGAATCAGAGACTCGTACTGTAAGATGCAGGTGGCCAGATATCACCCCCTACGGGCATCCTGTCCTGGATCGATTTTCCAGGTTAGAAGAGATAGATGCTGATAAATGATGCATTTCCGGTGTTATCATGATTCTCGCGCTTGAAATTGGGGTGCGGTTTAATGACGGCTCGGACAATCGTTGAATCCCGCTCACGTGTGAAGCCGGTTCGAGTTAACTGTTGACCGTCTGGTATTAGTGAACGGAGCAAGCCTTAATTACGTAGAGAAAGCTCATCCCCCCTTCGTATCTATTTCAAAGAACCCCTGATAAAAAGCTATCTGAAAGAAAATCCTCCAAGAATGGTGCTTCGAAGCCCTCAAAAAACCCCTGAAATGTAGAATCTTGAGTATCACAAGCACTGGGGTAGCTGGCTTGGGGGTTTCCATTAGCGACAGGGTGGATGAAGGTGGTTGTAACTTGGAGCGTGGCGCTTGGCGAGTCGTTTTTGGGACCTGATTGAGATAGATTTGGGTTTATCGATGTTGTTTGGGAGATGCTGGGATCTAGAAGATCCCATAAAAGCTCGGGTTGGAATCTTATAGTGGCATTATCAGCGCTTGCTTCCTGCTGCCCTTGGCCAATTGCCAATTGTAATTTTTGAAGAATCTCTAGCTGCAGAAAGACTTTAGCCGGTTTTGTCTACATTTTTGATTCCTGGTTTCATACCTTGTGTGCGATATGGGGCCAGTGTGTTGATAGGCGGAAAAGAAGCTTCTCAAATTTTTCTAAGCTTTCTTTGGCCTTCATTGCAACGTCATCATCTTTGGAGAACTGAAAAAGCCAAGGTATCGTGGCGGTTGCCGCAACTGCGCACCCAATCAAGGGGTCGCAAATGGAAAATTCCAAATCCTCACACATTTGTAACAGACGGGCAACCCACTGCGCGTTGAACAGGGCTTGATCTACAGTCTGCTGCAAGAATGAGCGCGGTTGAGACACCCCCCTTGCGCCACGATGCACCACGAGATGGATGAATGGGTTCTCCAAGGCGGCTTTTGCTGCGTGGGACACGATTTGTGTGAGGAGCCACGGCGTCCAGTATTCCCTGTCGCGGGACAAATCTGCTGGAGATCTATCAGGAAAAGAAACATGGCGGAGGAGGTGCTGGCGCGGCAACGTGATTTCATTTTCATGAAATTCGACCGACAGCTGGGCGTATCTCGACGTGGACAGCCATGGACAGTCGGATAACCCGGCGCGAACATCTTGAAGATAGGATATGATATCACCCCATATGCTGATGGCGTGAAAAGAACAGCCGTTGATTCCATGGTGATGCGAATCACTTTCGTGAGCATCCGAGAGTCCTGGAACGTGGCTTTTCCCCGCGATGGCTTTGTCCAATGGAGTTGGGGGTTCTGGACTTTTGGGAAAGTCTTGATGGAGCATTTTTCGCCCAAGGTTAGTTGAGTTTGGGGTAAGAGTCTTTTCGAGCGTCATTATGCTCCAGTGGCACCTGGATATGGCGTCGATGGTCGGGTGTTGATGTGAAAACTGTCTCATTGAGGCAATCCGCAACGACTCTAGCCTTGATGCAGTACCAATCGTCATCCAGGCTCGAGAATTCTGACCTTCTGTAAATAGAGGAATTAATATATTAATAACTTGCGAATCAGAAATAAAATACTGCCCCGTCTTACCAATTACTTCACACAGGGCCAAGAGACAAAGGAGCTGCAGTACCTGGACTTTAGTAGCGCCTTCAGCAGATAGCTCCATAGCGAGGTTCCGAGAACATGTTGTATAAAATTCGATGGCTTCGAATTCGTGGCCCCAGTAAAAAGGGTGACTGGAGTAATGGAGAGCGAGAGCCAAGAAGCCCCAGCGTAGGTAATATGGAAATGACTGGAGCTGATCCTTGAGATGATCTAAGTTGAAAAGCGGGAGTGGCTGAAAATAAATCTTTTCACGGTAGATATCGACAAGATGCTCCAGCGCTTCCAGAGGAGGTTCTGGGTTTTCTGGTTGCCTGACAAAGAATAATTAGTAAGGTGAGGGTGGCTTGCGCTCAAACTTACCAGGTGGATGTGTTTGATTGCGAGCCATTCGAGTTGCGTGGTGAGGTAGAAGAGACCGGTACACTAGTCGAATTGCAACGTGAAGGTGAGCTGATTGGTACCAGGAAGCATGCATTAGCAAATCGCAAGGACCCATTTCATGTTGACACTGGGTTTAAGCTGTATGGGTCGCCAGCATTGGTGTGTAGTGGGCACGGGATTGTCTTACTCTCTTGAAGCACCTGCTTCTTCTTTGTTTGAAGATGTGTCTGGATTGCGGCGTGGGAGGTAAACACATGTCTGGTTGAGTCTACGACAAAAGGAACAAATGGGTTTTTCTGCTGGGCATTTGGTCTTTTTTTGCCTACAAAGGTTGTAAGTCACAGCCATGTCTTGGCTCGGTGGACTTGTAATTGCCAGTAACTCACCGGCATCGCTCGCAAGAATGCCGGATACGCCGTCTGTTGGATGTTTGAGCTCTCTTCATCTTGAGTGGAGTTTGCTGAGCAAGGTTCCTGGGGTGCACCGGAGTTATGCGAGAGGTTTGGGTCATCAACGAGTGTCAATCCTCACAGGTGGACCGGAAATGATGGAATCTCCGGGTTGGTGCTGGGGTGCGTGTGGGGGACACTCACGTGAGCGGAGATGTGTATTTTCCGGGTTAGCGGGCGTCTTGATATGACAAGTAACTCCGAATGAGCCTATTGCATGTCAATGAGCTGATTGAAAGTGATAATAGATAAAATTGCAAGATCTGTTATTAATGGAATATTGTGGCAAATATCGATGAGCCAATGGCTCAGATCAACCGTTTTCAATTGATACCTGGGTCGCTGAGCTGCATCTGAGGGGCGTGGGCCTGTCATCTCCCAATCCTTCCCTTTTCCGTGCCCACTTGCAACTGATACAGAGCACCACCAACTACGGCAGTTGATAAAAGAAATGCTAGAAGTGATATAAGAATCGAATTCTTCTATTTTAATTGTGTACATTCCCCTTTCTTCCAACCATTTCGCTTCGCCATTCACAATGTCTCCAGCAAAAGATGCTCCCCTTCTCATCGTCGGTGCCGGTGTCTTCGGCCTTGGCCTCGCATATGAGCTCGTTGCCAATCGAGGCTATTCCAATGTCACTGTTCTTGACCGACACATGCCGCCGGTGCCGGATGGTAGCAGTGTCGACGTCTCACGCATCATTCGCTCCGAGTATGCTGACCCAGTGTACTCGGCTCTTGCGGTAGATGCCTTGGAACAATGGCGCAGCCCTGACTGGGCCTCGCAGTACTATGAGACCGGCTTTGTAATGATAGCCAAAGGCCGCGATAGCGTTTACATGGACCGATATCGCGCCATGCGAGAGCAGCAAAAGAATAAGCAGCCCATGGACATCTTTGAGCCCCATGAAGCCGAGGGCAAGCTCAAGGCACTCTACCCTGGCATCCAGGCCAACCTTAAGGGCGTTGTTGCACTTCACAATTCACTTGGTGGTTGGGCCAATGCCCGAGCTGCGATCCAAGGTCTGGCTACTCGATGCAGTCTGGCGGGAGTTTCGTTCATCACTGGCTCGCACGGCACAGTTGTATCTCTGGAGAAAAAGGGATCCAAGATCGCAGGCGTGAGGACAGCTGCAGGGAACACTCTGCTTGCGGATAATGTTGTTCTTGCAACTGGCGCTTGGACAAACCGGCTTGTGTCGGATATGGGCCACAACATCATGGCGGTTGGCCAGCCAGTGGGATTCATTCAATTGAGCCCCGAAGAAGCAAAGCGGCTCAGCAACATGCCCGTGATGATTGACAATGGCTCGGGCGTGTTTTGTTTTCCTCCTACGCCTGATACACACCAGCTCAAATTGGCTCGACATGGGTTTGGGTTTGCTACCAAGGTTGACGTAGGAAGTGGTCGTGTCATCTCTGCGCCGAGATTGCAAGGGAACAATGCCGCGTCAGGGTACTTGCCTGACGACGCAGAGAAGGCACTTCGAGAGGGAGCCAAAGGCTTCTTCCCCGAGTTTGGAAACCGGGAATGGGCTAGATTGAGGATGTGCTGGTACACAGACACTCCGAACGGTGACTTCATGGTGGACTATCATCCCAATGTGGAGGGATTGTTTTTAGCAACTGGAGGCTCAGGACAGCAAGTTGACTCCACCATAAATTTTGTCAAGCAACTGCTAACATGACACCTAGTGCTTTCAAATTCCTTCCTGTGCTTGGAAAGAGTGTAGCTGATTGCTTTGAAGGAACAGCATCTGCTGAGCTTCGAGAGAAATGGGCTGCCCGACCAGCTTCTAGCAGCACGTCGGACACGGTCATGACTGGAGATGGAAGCCGAGGTGGCCCTCCTATGAGAGTCATCACTGGATATGAGCAAGCAAAACTTTGAACAAGGATCATTACTATTTGTTTCGGCCCGCTGACGTCCACCTATGTGTCACTGAGATAAGATTGGGTCAAAGGCAAAATGTTGGGAAAAGATCGTATTGTCGTTGATTATCCAACCGCGAAAGAGGAAAATAAAAAAAAGATAATTCAATGTGAAATATGTTAACAGCATTGCAAATTCTTAGTTAGACCGGCCATAAAACCATGCTCCAACTCCAATTACTGCACTCAATGCAATAACCATGTGTGTCTTGACCCCCGGCCGCTTCTTCTCGATTGCAGCAGCAGTCTCTTTTGATGCCGTGTACTCCAAGTCTTCCCACGCAACGAAAACACTCCTCAGCCACAATCTATATTGCCAATCGGGATACATCATGGTGTTTCTCTTAGTATTAGGTTCAACCGCCCATGAAGTACACCCAGACGCCCAAACCAAATTCTTGGCCTTTTCTTGAACGGCGTCGAGGTCGCGTTTTTCAGCGCCAGCTTTGACGTTTACCACATCCGCCATGTTGCGGATTGTCGGCAACGAGGACCTTGTTGCATTGAGTGCCTTCATAATCGGGCGGATGACTCGCATGGTGTAATTGATTTGACACTCGCTGGTATAAATGACGGACAGATGACCGCTCACCGTATTCGGTCCCATCATGATGAAAAAGTTGGGAAATCCAGAGACACAGGTCCCGAAATAAGCAGAAGACAACCCCTCGCTGACTTGGTTCCACTGCAAAGGCACGTCAGTTTCTCGAAACACCATCGCGCACAACAAGTACTTACGTGCTCTTCAAGGCTTTCGCCATTCGCGCCATAGATCTTCATGGGGAAAAGGAACGTTTGTGTTTCAAACCCATTTGCTAAGACAATGGCATCTGCCGGAATCACCCTCCCAGACCGAGTTTGCACTCCATTCTCCAAGATTTCCTGGACGGGGTCCGAGTGGACCAACTCGACATTGTTTCGATGGAGGCTGAGGAGATAATCAGTATCGTTGACGCGGCGCTTACAACCGATCTCCGTTTTTGGAACCAAAAAATCCAGATATTTGGCGGGTGCATGCTGTCGAATATAGTTGGCTGCGTCAGACGCCCACCGCTGTCGGATCTTGGTACCGGTGGTCGTGTAGAATCCCCGAAACTCACTCTCTTTTTCCCAGTAGAGTCTTGCACGGTAGATTTTCATAGCCAAAGGAACCCATCTCATGACCCACTTGAAAAAAGGAGAGTATGTCGGATTTGGCCGTTCTGCCAGCCAGTGTGACTGTCGACTGAACTGGGTGACCTTTTTGACGGCCCCGTCACCTTCGCTGATGGCGGGAACTACCTGTGTAGCGCTGCATCCATTTCCTATGATCGTTTAACAATATTGCACCTGCGCAAGTGGAATTGGCATACCAATAATAACAACCTCTTTGTTCTTCCAGTCGAATTCGTGGTCCCATTGGGCAGTATGAAACAGTGGCCCTTGGAATGATGAAGCCCCAGGCAAATCGCACGGTTTAGGGATCGATAGCGCACCGACGGCAGAAACTAAGATTTTGCACGTTCTTTGGGCAACGCGGCGTGTATCCAAGTCTAGCAGAGCGACATGCCATATGCCGGCATCTCCATCCCACTGGGCTGATTCCACTACCGTCTGGAAACGAATGTGATCACCAATGCCATATTTCTGAGTGATATTTCGGAAGTAGGCATAAATCTCTGGCTGCATGGCAAACTTTTGCGACCAATCTGGATTCAGTTCAAAGGAATATGAAAAGAAATGTGATGGGACCTGATGAGCCAATGGTCAGCAAATGGTAGCCACAGAGAAGGGCCGACTTACATCACAACCACACCCAGGATACGAATTAACCCACCACGTTCCACCAATATGGTCAGATTTTTCAATAATTTCAAAGTTTCTCGTGCCATGCTGGAGAATGAGCTGGATAGCAAGTCCAATACCGGACATGCCGGCACCAATAACGAGAACATCAACGTCATGGCTCATGATAGTATTTTTTGGTGGGAAAACGGTGCTCAATTATTGATTTTTTTTCTGATAAGCTGATGAAAATGGGTTGATTTTTCACTCTCAAATTCCTCGGATGAATCTCTGACACTTTATACTGTTTGGTTTTCTTTATGGCAATCTCGTTATCTACAATTGAACCGTAATCAACGTTGGAGAAATGGGATGCACCCCGCGTTTATTTCCAGTCGTAACACCGTGTGGCGGCATCAGAATGGAAAAGATGCCGAGCTTGAATGCAGGGGATCGGCAACATTTCCAGCCCGCTGGCAATTCTTTTTGGTCATGTGGTCGATTAGCTTGTTGGATTTTTGTGGGGATTGGTTGGGCGATAATATAGGCAACTGAGGCGAGCAAGTCCCGGAAGGGACACGCGGCCGAAATGGGATGGGAAATTTTAGAAATTGCACTTGATGCAGAGCAACGGTAGCATCCGGGCCCGCGATGCTTTATTTTTTTGCTTTTTAGCGTCGTCAACAGAGTCGGCGGAAGACTCCGGTGAACGGTGAAGCGGTGACTCACGAGCAATCAACGTGGAGCAGCGGGGTTGGGTTGATTGCGCCACAGCTGGGTTGAGAGCTAACGAATGGCATGGTCGTCGTCGTGGCAGTTAATAAACCAGAGCTTTACCGCTTATCTTGTATTTGAACAAAAAGTTGCCAGTTCAGCC
Organism: Calonectria crousiana; assembly: GCA_013406985.1. Lineage (NCBI taxonomy): Eukaryota > Fungi > Ascomycota > Sordariomycetes > Hypocreales > Nectriaceae > Calonectria > Calonectria crousiana. The sequence continues at coordinate 108,576 of VTGD01000055.1, read as the reverse complement.
CAGCTCGGTTCGTAGCAGGAAACACAGTATGCCCGTCACAGTCCACCTCGTCCGCCACGCCCAAGGCGTCCACAACCTGTGCCGCGAAAATGAGGTGCTGCATGATCCTCTCCTGACAGACCTGGGCAGACAGCAATGCGCAGACCTCAACGCCAAGTTCCCGCATCACGATAAGCTCACCCGGCTTTTTGCATCGCCCCTCCGACGAACCCTGGACACGTGCCTGCTTTCTTTTTCCTCCAAGGATGTGGAGATTGCCTCCAAGCACCCCAAGGTTGTGGCTATCCCTGAGCTGCAGGAGGTGTCAGACGCGCCCTGCGACACTGGAAGCAACCCCACAATCATCAAGGAGGAGTTTGACGGCCTCGTCGATATTTCCCGTGTACATGACGGGTGGAACGCTGTTCCGCGCTGGACTTCTTTTGATGCTAAACTTGTCGCCGTGGCAGAAAGGGGAAGAAAAGCGAGGTTGATTTTGAAGGAATTCGTGCAAGACCTGTCAGATGGGGACCATGTTGCTGTTGTCTCTCACGGCGCTTTCCTGCACTTTCTCACGCAAGATTACCACGGCGTAGAACCACACAGAGGTAAGTTCTCTTACCAACAACATGTTCATCTCTGCTTGGTATTGACCGGAAAATAGCGACCTCGTGGAGCAACACCGAATACAGATCTTTCCATCTTGAGGCAACTGAGAGCGCCGATGATGTGCGACTGGTTGAAACAGACGAGAGTTGGCAACGACGTCACGGGGATGCATCGCGCCCGACCGAGAAAGAGCAGGAAAAGCTGCGTGAGGTGTATTTCGGCCAGTTGACTGAGTATGTGGAACCTCCCCAGCACGGCAACCCGTGAGTGGCTTGTAAAAGGAACCATGAAGTAGTTTTGGATACAGCGGCACTATAGACCGGGGCTTGAATAGACTCTATCTACTAGGAAATTATGAAATGTGTGGAAACAAGGTACAAGCGCGCAACCTGGGTGCCATGTGCAAGTTTAACACGAGTTGTTGTAGGAATGAGCTATTTATTTGCGTGTTTGAGCAACCGAGCCGATGTGCTCAATCATGTGTTCGCCAAACTGATTCATTCACCTCTTCTCAAAGGAATGTATTCCCTTGAGCAACCCTATACTCATATCCATACAAGCAAAGCCAGCGCCATGTCCATTCAAGGTTTGGCGCGAAATGAAGCTCCCATCTCGGCTGCTCAACCCAGATCCACCTCGGCACCCCTGCCGAATTCGGATGCCCCTGATCCGCCATATTTTGGCTCGAGCCAATAAAAAAACTCACAACAATTCCGCTGCATGCGTCTGCATCTCAGCGACAACTCAGATTAGTGATATGTCCCATTGCACAAGTTTGCTATGGAAACTCTGCCGAGAGCACCCTCGTCACGAGGCCGGGCATGGTTTAGGCAGCAATATATGGCACTGAGGAGAGGGGGATGGATTCAAGATAAAACATCGAGGTTGCATGGCATAGTATCGGAACATCATAACAATCTTTTGACCATAAATTCGAACAACCATGACTTTCTCCACTGGATCTCAGCGCCTCAAGGACAAGGTAGCCATCGTCACGGGCGCATCGTCGGGGCTTGGCAGAGCAATTGCCCTGGGATACGCTCGCGAAGGAGCTTCTCTCGTTTGCGCTGACCTCCAGCCGTTGGCAAGGGCTCAAGTCGCATCGGAGCAAGAGGTCAACACGGATGAACTCATCAGACAGAATAATGGACAGGCTATATTCGTCAAGACAGATGTGAGCAATGCTCAGGATGTCGAGGCCATGGTTCAAAAGGCGGTTGAGACGTACGGTCGCATTGATATGTGAGTAACTGACTGAGCTTGTCTTGTTTTGATAAGAAATTCACCAAGATTATGCCATGTTGCTAACATCCATGAAGCCTTGTGAACAATGCTGGTGTGTCAATAGAGTCCAGATGCCCTCCATACAGAATCCACGAAACCCCAGATGAGACTTGGGATACTACCATGGCGATCAACGTCAAGTCCATCTTTTTGGCTTCCAAGCACACGATCGGACAAATGTTGAAGCAAGATGCCAACCCGTCTGGGGACAGAGGATGGATCATCAACCTGTCATCTATTTTTGGCCTCGTTGCTGGCCGCTACAACAGTAGGTGGCAAATGAACGCACTGTAGGCTCATGTACTCATTGGCTGCATAGGTTCTTACGCCGCGTCCAAGGCGGCTGTCGTCAACCTGACAAAGCAAGTTGCTCTGGACTATGCGGTGGACGGAATCCACTGCAATGCCATCTGCCCTGGCTGTGAGTACACAGCACTGACCACATGCCTATTTTAAGCTAATGCATCCTCTCAGACACCAAGACTGCCATCTTCCAAGATACTGTAACCTATCTTGACGATGCCGATGGCATTCGGTCAAGACATCCTCTTCACGGAATCGGAGTGCCAGAGGACATTGTGGGGGCTGCCATCTTCCTCGCAAGCCAGGAGGCCAGATGGATTACCGGCGCTGCTCTCCCCGTAGATGGTGGATACACGGCCCAATAAATGCGGAGGTCGGGATTCCGGGTTGGAGCGTTACTGCCCGAAAAGCTACTACGCCGCCGGGTGACCAGGTCACGCGCCAGCAGGAAATTCTAGCTGCGCCCAAAGCGCATCGTGTGATGGTAGATGGCCGAATGAATAAAGCTAGAGCACGGAAGATCGGAAGATTAAGATGCACATATGCAGGCCATGTCCCAGGAGAAGCAGTGAACGTGATGACAGGCCGATAAGCTAAAGCTGATCGACGTGTGGAAGCTTGAGTTTCTGCATGGGACAGGGGCATGGACCAGCCACCAGGCTCCCCCCATGCCACATGCCCACATGGGAATCTTGACAGAGCCCCTTCTTCCTGCAAGGGCTCTGCCAAGATCAAGCATTCTGGAACGTGAGATTTGCTTTACGAGCATGGGATTGGCCTGGGATTGGCCTGGGATGATGTCGATTTCACCGCCAGCCACGAGACGGCTCCATGTCCAAGCGCTCTCGGCCCGACGAGCTGCTACCCCACCCTCGATAAAAACAGTCGGTCCGACGAAGATGAAGAGCGGTGCGACTCGTGCATTGGATGGAGATGAGGGTGGTGCGGAGCGCGGCGCTAGAGGCATCTGGATGCACGTCAAACTGTTTGCCGGTGAGCCCTGCCCTGCAGCTAAAGAGGGCCCTTTGGCTGCTCGAGGATCGACAGGAGATTCAAAAAGCCTATTCGCCGCACATGATATCTGGATATCAAGGCTGCCCTCTTGTTCTTGTATTCTACTCTTTCTTTCCTTCTCTGTACTCCCACACCAAGTATTGTCTTGGGAAAATGTCTTCGTTCAATGTGCAATCGGCTGCTGCTCGTGTTGTGAGGCAACACCTTCGACACTCGGCTCCCGCCTACCATTTGAAAGCGCCGTATGGGTGGATGAATGATCCTTGTGCGCCAGGTTTCGACGTGTCAACAGGAACCTATCATTTATTTTATCAGTGTGAGCCTTTACGACTTTGATTGTAACCGGTGATGCAGACCTAATGCTTCGGCCCAGGGAATCCCAAATCATGCGACTGGGGTCATATCTGCTGGGGACACTACACCAGCCGCGACGGCATTAACTGGGAGCACAACGGCGACGGACCTGTGCTTGAGCCAAGCCTCTCATACGACCACCTCGGCATTTTCACTGGATGTTTTTACCCGACAGGCCTCCGCGGGGAAAAGTCACAGCTCTCTATTTTTTACTCATCAGTGCAGAACTTACCAATTCACTGGACTCTGCCTTATATCCGCAACTGCGAGGGATTGGCCGTGGCCACATCAGATGATGGCGGTCGGCAATGGAAGAAGAGCGAACAAAATCCTATTCTAAAAGGCGAACCGGAAGAGCTCCTAGTGACAGGTTTCAGAGATCCCTTTGTGGCCCAATGGCCTGCCATGGACCGAACGGTGGGCAAGAACAAGTTATACGGCATGATGTCGGGAGGTGTAGTGGACAAAGGACCAACTGCATTCCTCTACGCAATCGATTCTGAAGATCTTAGCAAGTGGGATTATATGGGACAGCTGGTTGATGTCTCGCCAAGACATCGTGGTCCTGGGAAGTGGGCGCCCCGACTCGGTGTGAATTGGGAGTGCATCAACTTTATGACGCTGCAAAACGGATCCGAGGAATCGCATTTCTTGACGTTTGGATCAGAGGGCGACTTGGACGAGAGATTCCCCGAGAAGGATGAGTCCAAGGTGGTTCAATGTGTGTGGATGTCTGGCACTCTGCAAAACACAAGCAGCGGCCCCAAGATGACATACGACTACGGAGGAGTTTTAGACCACGGAAATTATTACGCACCAAACTCTTACAAGCACCCCGAGACAGGAAAGCAGGTTGTTTGGGGATGGCTCAAGGAGGAAGAGCTTACACTGGAGCGCCGCGAGGCCAAGGGATGGACAGGACATCTTTCGATCCCGCGGGAGCTCTTTTTACTCTCCCTCGACAACGTCATCGGGGGACTAAACACGTCAATTGAGGATATTCACTCCGTCAAGGTGGTGAAGGGCGACACAAGCGAATACGGAAAAAAGACGATACAAACCCTGGGCATCCGCCCCTTGGACGAGGTGCAGACGCTGCGACAAGCCTCGCCTCACGTGTGGTCGCGAATCAAGAGCAACAGCCACAGCGGAAGGCTAGTGCAGACGCGCCACGCCAGCTGGGAGCTGGAGACGACCATCAACATCACGCCGAGCAGCGGCAGCGTGGGCTTTTTCATCCGACACAACGACGACCTGTCGCAGAAGACGACCATCGTGTTTTCCCCGCGCGACGAGCAAATCACAGTCGACAGGAGCCGGTCCAACTTCGAAGCCGACATCAACAAGGACGCCGTGTCGGGGCCCTTTACGCTCTTTGTCCTGGAGGACCGAAACGGGTCCGAGGCGGTGGAAAAGCTGCGCCTGAGAATATTCTGCGACGGCGACGTTTTGGAGGTTTTTGCCAACGACCGCTTCGCCCTATCGACGGTCGTGTACTCGGACCCGGATGCCTGCTCCGGCATCAGCTGGTTTGCAGAGAGCGGTGACGCGGGCGCGGCCGTGTTTGAGTCGGTCAAGATTTGGGAGGACTTGGGTGGGCCAACCAGGACCAGGCTGTGATGAGTAAGACGCAAGGATGGAGGGGAAAATGTAGATTTATCAGATGCAAGCGATTTAGAAAACGATCCAAATACAAAGGAAATGATTGAACTAGTTTTGATGTGCGTCGCCAACTGACCAATGTGTGATGATCCTGGCGGCCTCCAAGCCACTCTCTCTGGCTGACTCTGGAGGGACTCAGCCCCGCACTGTCGCGCCGTTGCGTCTTTTCCTTTTCCCTGTTTGAGCTGTCAACACCATGGCTGTCATTCACTGTAGCATCAGCTGAACGCGCGCTTATGTTTTTGCAATTCACTCATTATTCCAGACGCGGGCATATTTTTCATTGTTCGCACTCACGTGTCATGCCCTGCACACAGGCACAAATCACAAAAGCTTTGTCTCTTTGCTTGACACAACAGCATGATTCCTTAGCTCATGCCACGTGGGTGCCTTGCACTGCCCAACAGCGAGACAAATCCATTAGGCTATAATATCTGGAGGCTCGCATCGCCAAGGTCATCCCCGTCCTCGGAGAGAGAGAAAAAATAATCACATCAGATAACCCAACAACGCTGAGAACCACCCCGCAAACACAACGCTTATCATGGAGGTTCCTCACGACATGCCGGCAACCCCGGTGCAAACCCACAACACATCTCCCGAATTAAACTCGACCCGCCTCCCGAGCTTGGTGACACACATCTATCACAGATCGCTGTTCCCTGGAAACGCGGGCCTGATCGACTACGCCAGGCTTGGAAGACAACGGCAGGAGCTGGAGCACACCACGACGCAAATCACCAGCGCCGTGGGCAGCGTTGTTGGCATCCACGAGTTCCCGGGCCAGAAAAAGGACAGCGACGTCATAGTCATCATGGCCCACGGGAACACCCGCCCTACCAGGTACATGAACGACTTGATCCCATCCCTTTTGGAGTGCGGCGTCAAGGCCGTCATCGGGCGAGACTTTGTTGGCTACGACGCCAGCTCCCCCGTTCCGTATCAAAAGGGCGCCATCGAGATCGCCGCCCATGCCAACGATGTCGCCCTCATGGAGCACCTGTCGGAGAAGTACCCTGACGCTCGCTTTGTTATCTGCGGTCGATCCATCGGTACCTTCCTCTGGACCAACCATTTGCATCACCCGCAGGTGGTTGGGGCCATTGGCATCGTCCCGCTCAGCCACCCCTCTTCGCTCGTGAAGCGCAAGGCCGAGACGTCGTTCCCTTCCTTTGTGTACAGGGCTTTGGGATCGTCCAATCTGGAAAGCTTGTCGCACCTATCGGCCAAGGCTACCATGCCTGCCGGCTACATTTCCTCCAGCATTCCCGGCTTCATGACCCGAGGTTTTGAGCTGGAGGGCTTTCCGGAGGGAGTCAAGGGGAAATCCGTATTTCTTTTCCCTGCTCGTGACGACGATGTAATTCCCATGGCCGATGCCGAGGAGCTTCACACAATGTTGGATGAGGCCGGGTGCCAAGTCACCACCATCTGGACCGAGGGCGATCACCGCACCATGCCCACTCAGCCTCAACTTGCGGATGCACTGTCCAAGATTCTAAGATAAGTCTGGAGGGAATAGGATGAGGGTTGGTAGAGAGCCTTGATCTTTTTCTTTTCTTTCTGCTTTTGCTTTTTTTGGCGCTCCAAAAGCGAATACATCGATAGAGGCCTTTTTGTCTGACAGCCCAGGCATGGCCACAAGCAACACTGCACAAGTCACTCTTTGATAGAAATCCTTTTCTTTTGTAGAGGGCAATATTAAAATGAATGACCTGAAACTCAGTTCTTATAACCTGTGAACCACTAGAAAGTCTAATAGCTTTCCGCATCTTCATTTTTGAGTGATCTTAAGCTTTGACTGAACCATACTAAGTTGATGAGTCATCTCTCGAGGAGCTCATTCGACCATATCATCAAAATGATTTGATTTAAAGCCCAGGTGAAGGTATGGTAATTTTGCATATGAAACAGTTGCGCCCATACTTGAATATTGCCACTTCGGCGAGGTGCTTGGAATATACTTAACACGAGTCATCACAGAGTATAATGGAGGGAACCCCACCACCTAGGATTTTAGGAAAACTACCGACTATCTATCGCTTTTTTTCATAATCATATTGCATCTTGAAGACGATCCGCTAAAGTCAGACCTGTAGGGGTCTAAAAGAGATGTAGCAAAAATGACAATTCCAACATCTGCCTATGACAGTGCTAGGTTGATGGTCTTCCTAGGATTACTAATACATGTCCACCTAGGTACTGCGCACGTGTCATTCGCTAACTGCATCAGCAGGCTAACAGAAACATACGATTCTGTCCTTTTGTCACAGAACGAACACAGATGAGGACACGAGACTGAAGCCGAACGCTCGAAACAAAATTCAAGCCTACATAGACACATAATCATGCTGCTTACGCTCAAGGAGCGTAGCAGGTGGTAAAACAACCCCAAACAAGAACGGAACCCCAAACTACCAAGGCCATCCTTTAGAAACACCCCGAAGGAGCAGCCGCTATCTCCAAAGTGCTTTAAGCACAGTAGTCATTTCCATTGACGGGACCCTCCATGCAGCCGTTCTTGCAAAACTTCTTGTACTTGATGGCACCGTTCGGGCCATTGCAGTTGAACAGGGCGTCAGTCACGTAGTCCTTCTTAAGGCAGGTGCTCTTTTGGGAGCGAATAAGTTCGTCCGCAATGGTGGTATAGTAGTTTCCTGGGAGTGATGAAAATTAGCCGCGGTGCTCCAAAAAGAATACAACCGCACGAGCAGGCACTTCTACTTACCGACTCTCATGAGAATGTGGCCGCAGTAGTCAAGCTTTGGGGTGCAGTTCCTCGCTTCGCCAAAGGCGGCGAGACTGGCCACGAGGGCGAGTGAGATGGAAGTGATCTTGACCATTGTAAGAAGACGAAGTGAGTGTTGCTTTCTGTGGTTGGAAGGTGGTTCTGGGTGGCGCTGGTCCTGCGGAAATGACTACGGGAGACGACAAGCTTTATATCAAGCTTATACTTATGGTTCTGGCCGTGCGATGCGCTAAATGGTCTAGGCCTCAAGGACTTCACGATGCCTCGAGCAGAGAGCTGCCTGGCACGGTCGCTAATCAGTCCTAGCCACTCAGCCGCAGGTTAGGGCGCCACTGCATCTCAGCTCGGCGTCGCAGCATCCATCCAATTGCACTCGATGCTCGAAGAAAAGGAACATGGCAAACTGGCATTGGCCAGAACTGATCGGATCAGGTGATTCACCATTGCGCTCGCCGAACCCAATGCTGCGATAAGCTGGGTTACGTGGATCTGAATGGCGTTGCCCCTGATTGTGGTGGAGATTAACCGCGTTTGATCAGCCTTGTGGGCTTGTAGGGCTGGCCGAGCATAAAGTGGCTGAGACACCTCCGAGCGAGTGGTCGCCGATCACTTGACGAATGGTAACTCGCGGGTACCGTGGAGCCTTTCTGGCCAAATACCAACTAGTACATTATTGGTCCATACTTTACTGACAACCGTTTAAGCTCCACGATTGACTCCCCTGTTATAAGCCATAGCCACTCTTGCTTGAGGCACGAGTGCCGGCCGTAGACAGTGGCGTATCTTAGTCGAAAACCGCCTCAACCCGATAGCCCCTCCTGCATTTTCACCGCCCTCACAGGGACGAACTGCATGAAGAGGGGGAGGGGGGCTGGATTTCTTTTTCGTCAATGGCCATCTTCATTAGATGGCCATGTGCTGTAGAGATCACCCAGCTTACGCAAGCGTGATCCTTCAACGTACCCTGGCCATCTGCTTAATCCCCCGGAATCCAAAGTATTAATCCATCATGTCGCATTTACGTCTTGAATCTAAGCCGCACATTGTACCGTCTTGGTATTTGCCGTGCAAAGAGACATGCCTATCCAAAAATGGACGGTCAAAATCCAGCCAACCGGCACTTTTGTGGTCTGGTCGCAGTTGATCGCAGGACACTTTCTCCAGAACCCAGTCTGACCATAATCACGAGCCAACATTCCAAATATATTATTTTCCTTGGAAATTGTGCCGCGTGGCGCGTCCTTTCATCGACAAGACTTGAACTCAGCGTCTGATTCACCATGACGGCATGACTTCTCGACCCGCGCGGTGAAGAGCATGGCTCCAGGTTTAGCGAGAGGTGTTGACTCTCTTGTGAGTCCTTGTAGTTCTTTGCATCAAAGATCCCTCAGCGTTCCTAACGCCGACGCCATGTCTGAGACATCCACACTCTTAAATCTAGGCCCACGTCATATGCCATCTCGACTTGCCCAATAAAGTTAACACGGGATCGGAAAATGAGCGCAGCTAACTACTATAGATACCATCCTCGCCAAATATACCCGTAGAAGATGTATGGTAAGGTGCAAATTCCTGTCAGCTGGTGTCTCACCCCTACTTCATCAGGATGTAAGATACTTGAACGCATTCCTCCGAGCTGATATCAATACGGGATTGATTTTGCATAAAGGTCTGGCCTGTGGCCATATATTCGGTGTTTACTCTCCGTCAAAGCAGTCGGCAATACAAACTTTCCATTGGCGAATACTCCCAACATCGACAGCCAACATGAAGTGCGCAATTTTCGTGACAATGTTCAGGTAAGAGCAAAATGAACCAAATACTCGGTATGAGCTATGCTAATTTGACCAGTCTCGCTCTCCTTGGTTCGTGCCAGTTACAGTTCAGTCCATATTTGCCCGGCTAACGACACATGCAGGTGGCAGGGTAGATGCTCTCCCCCCCAGCATTAGTTTGTGCGCCATTATGAAGGGGACCTGCGAATTGAAAATTCCGGGGAGGCCTTTCTGCGAAGGCGGATGGGTTCTGGACGATGTGCCATGCAACACTCCCGGCATTGTGCCAACGCAATGCTGTTATCGCCCATTCGCAGGCATAGTCAGCGAGAAGGATTCTGATTGACATTTTATTTCGTGATGCGTATGCTCGGAATCTGTTTTTTTTCCTTGTATAGGTTCACTTGATTACGTGTGGGATGTGCAAGTGTAGTTAGGTTCTAAACCTAGGGAGTCCTCATTTCCAAGAGTCTTTCATGATATGAAGAGTAAGAATTGACCTCTTATCTGGCTTGATATCCTATAAAAATAAGAGACAACTCGTATTTAAGTCTCCATGTAATGCAAGGAATGTAAATCCCCAGGGTTATTTCCACTACCTGGACTGGCTCATCAGTCCTTGAGTATCGTAAAATTTATGAACGGACATCCCCGGATTTCAAGCCGCTGAACAGTTGTATTTCCTATTTCCCCAGTGTACATGTAATGAAGCCTTGGTCTTCCGAACCCGGGCAATAAAACCTAAAACCGTACAATGATCATATAAAGTAAAAACTACAAAGTGATGTCGTTATTCTTGAGCAGTGACCTGTCTTGTTATCGTAGCTCCTCGCCTTTTTGTATTCGAGTTACAGTACCTTTGAACCCAAACCCTGCCCGTTTCGTAGGCCCATCGCCATTCAAACGACCAAACATGAGACTCTCCTTACCAATATCTCTGGGCAATGAAACTCCACCCAAAGAATTTCCCTCGGCAATTCTATCAAAATCCTCATTCCTCGTGGTGAGCAGGATTGTCGAGAAGGAGGTGCTGCTCAGCACGCCATTGCTCAAGAGTGCAGCTATGCCGACGCCAGACCAAACCAGCACACAAAACAACCCTACTCCATACGCAATGAGAAGATTTTTCATATCGTACGAGTAAATATTGCGAGGGTATTTGATGGTTACCGGAGTCTTGACTTTGGCGTCAACCCGTCCGTAGTTGGAGGCAATGGTGCTGTATGTAAAGTTCCTCGATAAATCTTCAATCGCTCCACCAAACGTTCGGTTACGACAGTATGGTGAATCAGAGTAGGATACTCCATACAGACTTTGCAACTGCGAGGAGTTCCAAAAGTCAGGGCAGCTCACAAGGCCTGATTGCAATAGCATTGTTGTAGTCCCGCCGAGACTGCCCGTGGAGCCGACAGTCACATTTCCGCTCAACAAATCGCCGAATAAAAGATGTGTTACGTATGAGGTCCCCAGACTGTAATTGCCATCAAGCTGAGAAGATGAGCCTGTGCTTCCATCCCAGGCAAGGGGGTGAAGATGAAGGACTGAGAGAGGCACTATCGACTCAACACCTTGGTTGAAGCGCATGGAGATATCGAATGAAGTGTTGTATAGTTGGCAAACCATGCTGGTACCTTCTGACGTGTTTTTGGGACTTGAGAAACCAAAGTCTTGATCAGTCCATCCCGCCGACCAGATCATTATCATGTTGTTTAAAAAGCTGGGGGCCGCAGCGCTGTATGCTCTGTAATAGTTTTGAGGGCTTGGCAAATCCGGCAAGACCAACTCGTCCCAGACGTCTTGAAGTGAAGAATAATTGTAAAAGTCCGTGTCCCACGTCGGCGAGTTCTGCTGTGTGATGGTCTCGTTCAAACTGAGGCACTTGTATGATGGCGCCCAGAAATTGAGATCATACGACGAGTTTGGGAATGAAGGCGTGGAGGTGAGGTAAGAAGCCGAAGTAAAAACGGACGAAAAAACTCGGGTGATTTCGAAGGTGGGCTGGTCAATTCTTCCGGCTCCCTCGAATGTAGACCAACCCGTAACGTTGGTGTAGTTAACAGTTGACACAAACTGGGAACTGGTCGCAACAACATTCGACAGCTTGACAGAGAGCGTCGCTGGCGTGACGATAGCAATGATAGGTATAAACCTGTACATCGTCAATATCCTAGGCGTGTACAGCATAGAGGCACTTAACCTACCAAGATGTTATGGCCAACAGCAACAAGGTCTTTGCGCGGGTCCACAGCTGAGAGTCGAAAATAGCGCCAGGCTCACTCATAACACTAAACATACTGTCAATTCCACGCAGGGTCATTGACTTCCGCCTCAGCGTGAACCAGATAATCTGGGTTGCGACCAAGCCCAAGGTGATGAGCAAAAATGTTTTGTTGAGAAAGGCGAGACCGGTTCCGATTCGAATAGCCCACGTTTGCTGGTCTTCAGATCTGACTACCTTCTGATCGAAATTGTTGTAGTAAACATGATGGCCTATGGCAGTTCCGAAGCAGGCTGCGAGTAGTAGAAACAAGTAGGCTGGTGCTGTCCAGCTGATCCCCCATCTCACGACCCGCTCGCCATCCCGAGGAGATTGTGTGCCCTGCATTCCCAGGTCCACGTCATGGGTCTCCGCCGCCTGATACTTGGTCGAGTCACGATCTTGCGGCAGCATCTTGGGCAAGGCCGCGCCGCGCACTGAAGGCAGCGTTATCAACCTGAGCTTCAGTGAGTGCAAGGCGGTCAATTTAAGCTGAGCGAGGATATGAGGAGGCGCATTCTCCACGCGACACATTTATTTATGGCCCAGTCCAGTCACGAAATTTTCAGGCTGTGGGTAACTGGATGCCATGAGCAGGGATGCATCGCCTCGCAGGGCGCAATCATGATTGTGGGCCCAGACCAGGTGTTGTATGGCACAATAGGTGAATGGGGCCCAAAACTGACGCATTTTGAAACAAGTCAGCTGCAGTCAGATTGACCTGGCACGGGTATTGATGCCGACCAGGAGCAAAAGTGGGAATGCCCGAGCAGCCAAGCAGGGGTCAGGACCTATGAAACTAGTGCCTGAACAACCCCGTCAGCAGCATCAATTGCTTGTACACCATCTTCGGCTTCATATTAGGGGGTAATGAGGCTGTGTTCGGTAACGTCTGGCTGGCATATCTTGTCAACGAGTTGCACATGTACACTTGCATTCCCGACCGGTGTAATCTCAAGCCATCTTTCACCGTTTGAAGCGAGCACAGTTGCGGAGCACGGTCAACATGATGTGGGTTCTGTCAGCGGGTGAAATTAGCAATTTCCCTATTTGATGAATTAGATGGTTTTGCCAAGTGCGATCGGTTTATTATGCGTAGTAGCAGAGCCCAGATATTGGAACTGTGACGCTTCAAATGCGAGCATGAGTGCGACGACTGCGTAGCCGAGATTAGGTGATGCATCAAATGCGGCTCGCTGAAACGCCATGAAACCCAATTGGTGGAGCAGTCATGACTTCCATACGAGTTGTAAGAATTTCTGAAGTTACATACTATTTAACAAAATTTATCAATGTCTGATATAAGTTTTTTTTTCGGCAATGCGCTGCGAACTCCACCACTTAACGGCCTTGAGCAGATAGTACAGGTGCTTATTACCGCGACCTAGGTGCCGCTCGGTTTAGCTTGACTAGATGGTGGGCTCGGGTCCATGATCCACACCTGCGCCACAGAGTCTGCATTAACTTCATAGTCATGGTTAGTGACAAAGTTGAAGAGAGCCCTAGAAATCAGATCAAGTGAAAAACCTTTAGTATCGCCCGTATAGAGCTAGAGACCCATGAAGTGAGGATTTTGAAAAGAATACCAACCGTAACCCAAGATCCAGCTTTGATTTAACTTTAGTCTCTAATGGGAGTTGGATTCAGATGTCCTATCCCTTTGAGTGTACTAAGGTGCACCCAAATACCAAGCTGGACGCATGGCTCACTAGAAACCTACAGGGTCAAAATTAAGCATTTTTTACCTAATTGATAGCGTTGGAACTTGCAAACTGCTATCATTCAGCAGCTCTGCGCACATGTGTGTTCATATGACCTACCCAGGCAAACGCTACAAACAGGCACTCGTAGCTAGCTTAGATAGCACAATTAAGAATCAACTAAGTCAGATACCCTACGGTACCTAGCACTAGTGCTATCCCCTTTCCCTTTTAGAGCCTACAGATATTGTTGGATTTCAAAGGGAAAGTAAGTGTTACACTAGTGTAGGGGTTCTTAGGGCGTGTTCCAACAGGTATAATATTTTGAGTAGGAAGAACTTCTTACTATTTGATAAAACTATATGATCCCTTTGAAGCCATTCTTTTGGTCATGATTATTGGGAAAGATACTTGGGTGCAGGCTTGGCACACAGAAAGGAATATTTGATCAAATATTTCAAAAACCAAATCCAGCTTTGCAGTCTATTACATAGCCCAAATATGATCCTGTATTCAATTTATCTTATTTAGGATCGGCAATGCTCTACATCATCTACTATCTCAGCTTGTCCTAGCAACAGCTCTACTACACCCTCATGTCCTCCCCTCGCCGCATACGACAGCGGTGTCCAACCGTCGTGGTCCTTCGAGTTGATAGCGACCTTGCCTGTCTCTAGGAGCAGCTTGACTATGGCATAGTGCCCTCTCTTCGCTGCATGCGACAGCGGTGTCCAACCGTAGTGGTCCTTCCAGTTGACAGCGGCCTTGCCTGTTTCTAGTAACAGTTTGACGACGGCGTTGTGTCCTCCCCTCGCCGCATACGATAGAGGTGTCTGACCGCAGTTATCCTTGGAGTTGATAACAGATCCCATCTCCACCAGCAGCTTGGTCATAGCCCTATGTCCTCTCTCTGCAGCATGTGATAACGGTGTCCGATAGCATTGGTCCTTTGAGTTTATATCAATGTCTTCTTGTTCCAGCAGCAGCTTGACTATAGCCTCATGTCCTCCCTTTACCGCCCATGATAATGGTGTCAAACCATAATCCCAGTCCTTAGAGTTTACGTCAATATCTGCCTGCTCCAAGAGCAGCTTGGCCACAGCTTGATGTCCTCCTTTCGCTGCATGCGATAATGGCGTCCGATAGTAGTTATTCTCCGAGTTCATCTCAATATTTGCCCGTTCTAATAGCAGCTTAACCACAGCCTCATGTCCTCCCCTCGCCAACCATGATAACGACGTTAAATTATAATTACCGTCCCTCAAGTTCACATCAATATCTGCCCGATCTACTAGCAGCTTAACCACAGCTTCATTTCCCATCTTTGAAGCCTCCGTTAGATTTGGTTTGGGTAACGAGCCCAAATTTTGGAAAAACTGCTCCAAATTCCAGTCGGGAACCAAATATAGTGAATGATCCAAGCCCGCGCAATACAGTAAAAATAGTGTAGTATCTTGAATAACTTGGGACAAATCTTTTTTATAATCCGCACGCAACTCGTGGCTACAAGATCCATCTGACGACATGCCTAACAAGGCATAAATTTTGTCCCTCGGGTTAGACGCTTCAACAACAGTGTGTGAAGATCCCGCTTTTGGCTCCACCAGCTCTCCTTTCGTGCGATGCCTGGTATTACGTCTAATACGGCTTGACAACGGGAGTCTAGGCGTAGCTCTAATATGTTCGGAAAAAAGGCGAATATCTCTGCCGCGACAGATTTTTTGCCGCAAACAACTAGAGCGGCTCGCGCATTGGCGACTTCTTGCAACACCCAAACCCTCCCAAACCATGGACGCATCAAAAGCGCGTGCAAACCCTTGCGCTGCGCACTCCGGTGGGTTTTCCAGTCTGTGTATAGGCCTCCGAACGCGGCAGGTCGGTTATAGCGCGAAAGGTCAGCCCATGGTCTCCAATCGCCTTTGGCTTGGACAGCCTTTTTGTACAATTGCTTCATTGAATCCATCGCAAGGTCGGTCTCGTTCGTAGCATGCCCCAGCCAAATGGTGACCCGTTCAGCCTCCTTGTATACTTGCCCATCTGTTGAACCTGCTCATTTCGCTCTTGCAAATTGCTCTGATCAATGCAAATCGCATCGACCCACAGAACTCGGTCCATATCCATGGAGCGCAGATCCCGCAGTGCCATATGTAGATTTTGGGTTACCTCGTGTGCGTATCCGTTGATAGTAATCGCGACTTTACTATCCGGGGGTCCCCACGTGTACGACAAAGAATCATAGGGTATACCGCCTTTCCCGTCGGGTAGCCATGCCCCAAAAAGTTCACATTGGACTTTATCTGTATTCCTAGCCCTAAGAAGTCGGAGGAGCCGAAAGGCGGGCCTTTTGAGATCAATAGGTGTGTATTCATATGCACTCATTTTTCCAGGTTGATAAGTGAAAGGAACCACCGTGCTATTTCATAGGGTAGCAACGAAGAAAAGTATGGAGGTTAGAGTGGTAAATGAGAAAGTTGGCAAGGGGCAATTATTAAAGCCGGGCATGATTAAGCGCCCGGGGCTGTGCCGTTGCAGCGGTGCATGGTAGATCGGCAACCGTGGCTGAATCAACACTCTTGGCAAGGCTGGTATTCCCACTCAGCCAATATGCTTCGAACACATGCAATCTTGTACGTCATAAAGGATTGGTCGGATGTGAAACCTATTAGCTCTGAGAGCACCGATTTTGGGCTCATCTTATCCTGGTGATCAAGCCACAAAAAATCCCCCAATCAATCCCGTTAGATCGTGCCCCGAGTCTCGAAGTCCCGAGCGCCAAGTACCAGAGTGTGCCTTGTTATGTCACACACAGAATACCGCCATACCACTGGCAAAAGTGTAAAGTACCTTACAACAGGTACCAGCGTATTTTGTGTATATCTGCAGCGCGACATGTTATGTGCAAGATTCGGGGCGAAGCGGTCTTGCTAGAACTGTTAGAACTCGGCAGGTTTTATTAGATGACGGGGCTTTGGTTCAATTGAAGGTGGATCAAAAAGCTGATAATGCTATTGATTGAGGTTGAAATTGACCTTGCTTGGATGAGCCGTTTTCCGAGCCGGAGCCGGGGCTATGTCTCTTACCCCCTTACCCGAGGCAATCCATAATTTTCTATCCTGAAGGAAGAAAACACAGCATAGAAGGGTATCTGGTCGAAAAGTCAGCCTGAGAACTTTTGCCGATAAAGTCCGCTGGAGAGAATCGATAAAACCGCGTTGGCTATCTGCGGATGCCAGTGCAAGGCTACCCACTTGGCTAATGTGTCAGAGTCAAAAACAGTGTTCTTGACAAGGGTGGGGTGTAGGGTAGGTCAGATTATCTGTCGGGCTGGTCGCCACATCGGAATTAGTGGGATAAAAGCCTGTGGCTGCAACACCAGATTGGCAAGCCAGCTTTGTCTCAAGTCATGATTTTTGGCCCTATTTAGAAGATTTTTCTTGAGGGACCGTTTGATACGAGGGATCTCACGATGTTTATGATGATTATTTTTGGCTAGCTGCAACTGGTCATTGTCTTATTTTCCTATGGCTATTACGTGGCGTAACAAACGACAGTGGTTATGTTCACCACTCGAAGCTATAGTCCGGTCGTGTTGTTTTGGGCTTCGTGTGTTGTTTTTCTATGTCAATTCCTTATCCCCATTTCACTTCTTCCGAAAAATTCCTTGTAGTCTCTATCTTGTCTTTGAATCCTGGGTTGGACGCTGAATATAGGGTGATTGTGCTAATGAATGCAGCAGCATTTCTGTGCGCCTGTCAGGAACATCATGTGAAAACCGTCTTTCAGGCTGAACATGCCCTTAATAGCGTGTATAACGTGAGACTCGTCTGCGCTCTTTTCACCGCCGACATACGGAAGGTGTTTGTGGAACTTCAATGTTGCTTTGATTTCGTACCGTCCAAGAAGGCCTGTTCGTGTCCCGGAAAGGTAAATCTTGTGGAGGCATCCTGGTCGCAAAAATGGTCGAGTGGTAACTTCACGAGAGACGGACCAGGGGCTTAAAAATGAAAGCCACTTTAACATTCAATCCAAGGGCTGATGCGGGCTGATCCAAATCTGATAAAAGGGTGAGCCGAAGTTGAGCCAGCTAGTTACATGGTTATAAACGCAGTGGCTCGAATTGTAACACCCCAATTGTAACACACACATTTGTATTAAACGCCCTTTTGATTCGTTGATTATGTTAGCCGACTCCCTATTTCTGGGCCTTTCTGAGGCAAGAGACATCTTAAATAGTAAGAAGCTAACCATATCTCCGATTCATAAGAGCAAATTTTTCTTTGGAAGAGGACATTAAGGTATTTGTTCTATTGGTTAGGGCAATAAGTTTTCACAACCAACCCATTTGTATAACTCTAATTGTATGCCACCTTTGTGGCTTGGTTCCTGGATCACCCGGTTGAGCCTGCAGCTTGTTTTTTTATTTTTTTTTATTCAGAAGTAACTAAACGCAGTGGAAAGGAGTAGTTCACGTGTTGCTTGAGTTTCGTCTCATAATACCACGAGAAGCGTTGCGGCAGCTGATTCGTGCCGTTGGTCATCTGAGCTCGGGTGTAAGATTTTATGTACACATCTTGTTATTGATGCGGCAACAAAATCGACGATTGGGAGTAGCATATATACGCATACGTCGAAGGAAACCCATCCCACAAGGCCTCCATGAGAAAGGCAGGCCAAGTGGCATCTCCAAGTAGTTAATTGTGCCTGTTGTTGGCTCCCTCTCTGGCCCGCTTATCTTTGGTACCTGTAGCACGGCCACCATTTCATATTTTGAGTGCACGTGCTTTAATCAACAGCCTCCAGGCGCCTGTCGCTGCCTATCTAGGTACCAGCTTCTGTTTTGCTGATATTGTTATTCCCGAATTTGACCAGACCGACCAACACGCGAGCTCTCGTCAAAGTTGACTTTCGCCAGAGTTACCCAATGAATGAGAATTTATGGGGGGCTGCGTACGCAAACAATATTCGCCATTCTAATGACCCTCATTTTTCTCTCCAGTCAGTCCTTGTTATTAACTACAGTAAGGCGAGCCTGCGCCTGTCCTTGTTCGCCATGACGAAAATGGCTTGATCGATGATCTACGTCAGGACTACTACCCAAGCCATGGCGCAAGCCACAGCCAGGGACCGAGGCACTGGGATAGAATTGCAGCAGTTCAAGAACTTCTCAAGTCTCATTTTGGAAGTGTGCCGGATTATATCAAGGTCCCCGATCGAGTCAAGCATATTGTTTTGTATGGCGATGCCGTGCCCGACGACAAACCAGCCCATGCTTGAGTATTATTCTCGGTGCATACTTTGTAAAAAATCCCTACTCGGTGGATCCCATTTTAATAGTCGCTATTGGCGGTACTAATGGATCTTATGCCACACAAAATGATAGTGATTCTAATTTCACGCGGAGGAAAGCGACATTTGGGTATCAACCGTACCCAAGGCTTTACTGTCAAAAAGAAAATGGTGAAGAACTGTAGATCTGTTTATATCGATACTTAGGTGACTTTCAACACATTTTTGTTGGAATCAATTTGTTTTCAACTTCCTTCTGGCTCCAACAGAACGTGATTAATAAACGCAATAAAACTTCGTGTCATGGTCTAGGGTAAATCTCTGAGGAACCGGACAGGTGCCAATTGGGCCACAGTATACACTATGCAATCAGAGATGTTTCACATAACCAAACGTCAATTGTTGCCCCCAGTTCCATCTCAAAACCCATATTAGTTTTGTTCGTACTAGCTACGAGAAATGCAAACATTCATACAACCCACTAGTTTTGGTGACACCTAAGTCATATTATAGTTTATCATGTTTATTGAAGAAATTTCTGTCAACGTGCATGGACTTTTTTATGGATCTACAGGGATAGAAACTTTGATGACTTGATCATTCGATCAGCTGTCATCAACTTCTTGAATAGGGATAGCTGGGATGCAGTGGTGAATGTTACCGTAGGGCTTTAGATTACGTTCACGACTGACATGCCGAAGTTTTGACTTCCGCCAGTCCGCCCCGCAATGAGCGCTCCATATGTAATGGATGCAACTAGTCTGTCTGTTCTTGGTGCAATCAAAGATTTGGATACCACCCTGCGATCCTAAGCGGCTTTCGTCATCTCTCCATTGCTCTATTCCTGCCTTGGAATAGTTGATGATTGTAGCGACGTTGGTTGGTGCTGGTTCGTGTCACTTGGTGTGACCGGGAGACGTCCCGATATCTTAGACAGTCGGGAACGCACCCGATTTTGCCCACGGAAATCCAGTTATCTCGCCACGGCATGGTCAGAGAGCCCCGCCGGCGCAGGGTTTAGCTCGGAGCAATCTCCTATCAGGTATTATCACCCCATATCCTTCCCTCAATCTTTGGTGCTAGATATAAGATGCGAACCCAGCGTTGGGCGTAGCGAATTGCCACGTAGATAGCATGATATAGGAGCATAGATAACGTTGCGCCATGGGTCTGATGATAAGATATCTTTCCCACTAGGCATTTCTTTTTATCTATTCTGCTGCAGCATGTATCTCGATCCTGGAAGCCTAGCGCTGGTCTTACGCATGGAGGGACTTGACAGGAGGCGCCTAGTGCTCGAGTCTAGACTCAGCTCATGGTGACCAACGAGGCAACATGGCCGCTTTCAGCTCTGACTCGGTCAGCAAAGGCCTTGCACGACTCAGGTCTAGAATCACACCTAACGTCTAATAGCGCCACATTGGTTCGTCGATGAGCATGGCAAACGCGGAGAGCCCACCGGGTATCCATCCGACCCTTGGAGGCGCAACAGGCTGATAGCTAATTTAGCCCCCTTGTCCTGGTACCGGGGCACCGTTTTGCGGGGGTGGAGACCTGGGGTTCCAACATCTCGCTTCCTGATAGCGATAGGCTCATTCGATGCATGCATGATCGTTGGATTGTTTGCCCATAAAAGCCTGGGGATCGCCTCAGGTGGAGCCGTGACGATCATTCCAAGGTTTTCATTAACTTTGAGACTGTATATTCGTATTCTTTTGTTTTTATCACCATGGCATCCGACAAAGAGGCTGGCGAGAAGATCCAGCGTACTGCCTCTGAGAATGGCAGCGTCGACCTGGGAACCACAGTTGCCAGCCAGGATCGGCTCCAGCGCAACCTCGGCAACCGCCAGATCCAACTGATCGCTATCGGTGGTTCCATTGGAACAGCCAGTTTCGTCAGTATTGGAACGGGTCTGGCCAAGGGCGGTCCTGGAAGCTTGTTCATCGCGTATACCTTCTACTCATGCATGCTGGGTTTGGTCAACAACTGTATGGCTGAAATGGCCGTCTACATGCCAGTTACGGGTGCTTTTATCCGAATGGCAGGACACTGGGTCGATGAGGCATTTGGTTTCATGGCTGGATGGAACTTTTTCATCTATGAGGCGGTTCTCATTCCCTTTGAGATCTCTGCTCTCAACCTCGTCCTGACTTTCTGGAGAGATGATATCCCAGTGGCAGCCGTGGTAGCTGCTTGTGTCGCCCTCTACTTGTGAGTACCCCGAATCAAGGTCGTATCATGAAAGTTCTGACATTCGAAATAGCATCCTTAATGCGTTTACCGTGAAATGGTACGGAGAAGCCGAGTTTTGGCTGTCTTCAGGCAAAGTACTCCTGTTCTTCATCGTTTTCTCCTTCACATTTATTACCATGGTCGGCGGTAATCCCCAACACGACGCGTACGGATTTCGATACTGGAAAACGCCTGGCGCATTCGCCGAATACATTACCACAGGCAGCCTCGGTAAATTCGAAGGCTTCCTTGGTTCCTTGTGGAGTGCCGCATTCACAATCGTCGGTCCCGAATATATATCTATGGTGGCTGGTGAAACCAAACTGCCTCGCAAGTACCTCAAGAATGCGTTCAAGACGACTTATTTGCGATTTGCCTTCTTCTTTATTGGAGGCGCACTGACTGTTGGTGTGGCTATCCCCTACAACGACAAGACCCTGGTGTCGATCCTCGCTGGAGATTCCACTGGAGCGGGTACTGCCTCGGCATCCCCTTATGTCATCGCCATGAACAACTTGGGGGTTGGAGTTCTCCCCCACCTCACAAATGCTCTCCTGGTCACCAGTATTTTCTCGGCAGGCAACGCTTACACGTACTGTGGAACCCGAAGTCTCTACGGCCTCGCCTTGGAAGGTCAGGCGCCCAAGTTTCTCCGTAAATGCACCAAGTCTGGAGTGCCAATTTACTGCCTGATCGTAATCATGCTCTTCCCCTGCCTGGCTTTCCTCAATGTCTCCAGCAGCTCTGCCAAGGTGCTGACCTGGCTCACCAACATCATTACGGCCGCTCAGATCATCGACTACATTGTGATCTGCATCACATACGTATTCTTCTACAAGGCCTGCCTGGTCCAGGGTGTTGAGCGCCAGCGTCTTCCCTACTTTGGATGGTTCCAGCCCTACAGCGCGTGGATCAGTGGCATTTTCTTGACCACTGTTGTCTGCGTCTACGGCTACTCTGTCTTCCTCCCTGGCAAATGGGACGTCGGCACCTTCTTCACCTACTACACAATGGTGCTCGTTTGCCCCATTCTGTACTTTGGGTGGAAGTTTGGAAAGGGAACCAGCATCATTAAACCCGAAGATGCCGATTTGGTGTGGGAGAAGCCATCCATTGACGCGTATGAGGCTGCTTTTGAGGAGGAGAATGTTGGTTTCTGGGTTGAAATCTTGCAGATGATGGGCTTCAAGAGAAACAAACGAGCTAGCGCTGATATGTAGGCTCGCATGGACCATGTAAATAAATACCCGCGCAGCGATTAGCATTAGTGGGGTAGCTACTATTATCATATCTTTATACCAAACATCTTATTGGAAGCCGTTGTTTGGATCTCGTAAAATGAATCACTCGCAGTGAATATGCTGTGATAGCATAGTAACAAAGCATAAAGACGGGCTGTTGGTTGGAATTAAATGAGATAACTCTTAGGTAACAAGTTAATCGGAGCTCCTATTTATGTGTTTTTGTTAGTCAGCGGAAATGCTGGAAAGTTAACTTTAACATATCTGTATGGGGAAATATGCTGAGATTCTTTGGCGGGGGTTTCGAATAATGCATATGTTCTAGACTATGATCCATGGCACATGGCCTAAGCCGCGAACAGCCACAATAAGACGACGGTGGTCGATCCGATTGATGGGTGCGTGAGCCGAGCATGTCTCGGATATCAAAGGGACTGTGTGTATGCCACCCTTTGGCATTGCTTTTGGCCCCGGCAACATCTCCGATCCATGAATCGTGCGCTCCAAGGAGGCGATATTACCCACCCACCCCCATTCCGATTGTCGGCAAACTACTGCACGCAAGCGCTGGCGATGTCCATGTGACCATCAACCCCGCTCGACTATCTGTATCACACACGATTGCCTGGTCGGCAGGAGAACCGATGGCTATCACAGCCACCTATAATCTAATCATCTGAGGAGTCGAGAACGGGATAATCAAATTCAAATAGCAGTTGCCGTCTTCCTCCAAGTCCATCTTGTAATTCTCCATAGCCTTCTCTACCCTTCAAACAACACACACTGGTCCATTCTTTACCATGTTGATCGGTAGCCCGCGAAAGTTCCCCTCCACCTCTACCCTCTCGGGTACTAGCACACAGACCATTGTTCTTATGCTACCAGCGATAAGACATAGCACCAGCAGACAACTCCGACGCTCTTCCACGGTGCGGAGCTTGGACGTGGCAGACTCCAAGGACTTGGAGACACCTCTAGCGAACCTCCCTACTGGAGTCCTCGCCAGATCCATTTTTGTTAATGCCATCTCCTCAAGACCACTCCTCCTAGCACCATCACTCTGGATATTGAACTACATCTCCAAGCCAGACCGGACGTTCGTCTTCAATGTTGAGAAGAACCCCCTTCTACGCGGCATTCTCAAGACCACATTTTATAAGCAGTTCTGCGCTGGCGAGAATGGCGCCGAGACGCAGGCTACCATGCGTCACTTGAAGGAGATGGGCTTCCGAGGCACAATCCTGACATACGCCAAAGAAACCGTCTTTGACCATTCCACAAACACTTCACACGGACTTGGAGTCAATGCCACAGAAAGCGCAGCTGGGCAGTGGTGTGAGAACATCGAGGCCTGGAGAAAAGGCACTGTTGAGACTGTCGAGCTGCTCGGAGAGGGCGACCAGCTCGCAGTCAAGTTGACCGGTGCTGGTCCCCAGGTCACAGACGCATTCACCAAGGGAGAGCTGCCTCCCCAGCAGATGATTGATGCTATGCACGAGATCTCTGCCAAGTGCAAAGCGCGCAAGGCCTTTATCCTTATCGATGCCGAGTCGCAGCAGTTCCAGAAGGGAATCGCCCGCATCACCATCGACATGATGCGAAAGTACAACACTGATGGCATCGCCACCATTTACAACACCTACCAGGCCTACCTCAAGAGCACCCCAGACACTCTGGCCAGGCACCTGGCCTGCGCGCTGGACGAGGGCTTCACGCTTGGTCTCAAGGTGGTGCGGGGCGCATACATGGCGTCGGACCAGAGATCTCTGATCCACGACACCAAGCAGGACACGGACAACGCTTACAACAGCATCGCCCAGGGTGCGCTACGAAGGGAGATTGGTGAATTCGGCGCCCCCAAGGGCCGGCCCTTCCCATCTGTGGACCTCCTGCTGGCCAGCCACAACAAGGAGAGCGTGGTTACGGCGCACAAGCTCCACCAGCAGCGGCTGGATGCTGGCCTCCCCACCGTTTCAGTCAAGTTTGCGCAGCTGCACGGCATGTCGGACGAAGTTAGCTTCGGCCTGCTCCAGCTGAAGGAGGACGGCAAGTCAGGACCCGAGGTTTACAAGTGTTCCACGTGGGGAACGCTCGGGGAGTGCATGGCTTACTTGACCCGAAGAGCCATTGAGAATAAGGATGCGGCGTCACGGACCCTGGATGAATATGCAGCACTCAAGAACGAGGCCAAGAGGAGGCTGCGGGGTGTTCTTTTGTTTGGAAGCGGTAGCAAATAGTCGAAATTGAATTTTAAAAATTATCATCACATGAACAACACATGGTTATCATTGACTCATCTTGGCGACTCCCAGCGTGACCCAACCTCGATCCAGCACCCCCTGCCGGACCGACATGATTGTGAGGCCCCCCACGGACACATCGGACAATTGATAAGACAGCGAAGACGGAGGTCACGAGACGAAAGAGGAAAAGAAACACGGAGGAGAGAAGAGACGACGGGCGCGAAGGCACCGGCGGAGGCCCCGGCGTTCCACCCCAGGCCGGCAGATCAAAGACGCCAATGCCCAAGAGCCCCAGAGTCAAAGCTCCAGGAATCTGCAGTAGCCCCAGAGCCCCAGCGATCTAGCCAAGTGCGGCTCAATCTCGCATGCCATGCAGATGGCCCCAACCCCACTTCGGGCCAGATCCCGAATGAGGGGAAGGGATCCGTAGTTCAAGCAACCTCAGAGAGATTCGGCTCAGATTCCGCCTTGCTCCAATTTAGTGCCACACATAACAGCTGTGCCTATGAGTCTTTGGCACGAGTATACGCAATCCGTCACCGAAGGGCCCATCCAACGTCTCGTCTTCCCTCGCAACTCAGTGGACACCAAGGCAAACTCACTTTCGGCCATTACTCACCATGTCGACTTTTCAGGATGCTACTCTGTGCGTCCTTGGCGCTGGTAAGTTCAAGTTTCTTTTTTTTTGGTTTATTAGTCTTCATGAAGCTTATAATCGTGTGATGCATAGGCAACCAAGGAGGTGCCGTTTTGAGAAGCCTTGTCAAGGGAAATGATAGCAGCCTTCCCTTTAAAAAGTACATTGCCTGTGTGCGATCCGAAAAGTCTCTGCAGGCCCTGAGCAGCGAATTCGCAGAGTACTCTGAAAAAATATCAGTCTACCGCGGCGACAATGTCAAGGCTGCAGAGCAGTCCGACGTTGTCATCATTGCCGTTGATCCTGCCGATATCAAGGGCCTGCTCCAGCAGCCCGGTCTCCGTGAGGCCCTGGCCAAAAAGCTCATCATCAGCGTTGCTGCCGGATGGACAAGGCAGAAGCTTGAAATTACCATTTTCGGAAGCGAGACGACAGAGGAGAACCAAAAGGACCGGGGCTACGTTGTCCGCACCCTGCCAAACATTGCGGCAACAGTCGCTCAGGCGCTTACCGCAATCGAGGTTGACCCAACGGGACCCCCCCTGCCGGAGTCGCACCTCCAGCTTACAGTCTCTATTTTCGAGAAGGTGGGCAAGACGGTGCAGATTCACCCGAGGCTAATGAACGCGACGACTGCTGTTGGAGGGTCGACGCCGGCCTTCTGGGCCGTCATCTGCGACGCCCTTATTGACGCCTCAGTTGCCGTTGGTGTCCCCAGGGACGCGGCTCAAACCATGATTTACCAGTCCATGCTGGGCACGGCCACCCTGCTCCAGAGTGGAATTCACCCTGGAGTGCTCAAGGACCAGGGTACTTCCCCAGAGGGCTGTACCATTGGTGGGCTGATGGTCCTGGAGGAGGGCGCCGTCAGGGGCCACCTTGGACGTGCCCTTCGAGAAGCTGTTACGGTGGCGCGCCTCATGGAAAACAACACGCACGTTAATGATACACGAAGCAGCTAGATAGCACACCTGCATAAATAGTACAATTTTTTTTATCCTGCAAATCATTTTCGATGTGACCAGCTAGTGATGTGACTGCTGTACTAGGCAAACTGGGAAATGACGTGGGAATTAAATTCAATTTAGAAGACCTTCAAAAAATCTATGGAAAGCCGACCTCGATTCTATATTTACAATCCCACCGAGTCCAAACGCCGGAATAATTCTAACACACCGCACGAATGTGGCTGATGGGAGGTCTCTCCGGATCTGGGTTACTCTGTTAGAGAAAGACACGCCGTGCTGGCGGTTGTACAGATCCAGCCCCAAGAGGTGTATGGGTGTGGCCCCGAGCTGGGAGAGGACGGGCACTGTTAGTTGGGAGACCATGGACTTGACATGAGGGTTGGAGGCAAATCTGTCCGGAACTGCTGATGACAGCATCGGTGCCATGGTGAAGGAACCAAAAATGGTTATCGCGTCTCGCAGAAGAAATGCGCCGGTCGCAGCTTTTGGGACTGCTGACTTGGCTGGTGTGATGGGGGCCCCAGGCGCAGCAGTGGCACCGTAGATTTGAGCAAACCGAAGGTCCTTCCAAACGCCCAAGGGAACGTTGACAACCATGGTTGACACAAATGTTATCGAGCTTGCTGCGGCTTGGTGGAACTCCGTGGCCAGAGTGTCTGAGCTGTTGGCGACAGCATATGTGGCGGCGTACAGCGTCCAGATGAGACGGAAAGGCTTCCCTGTAAAAAGATACTTGGGATGCAAAAATGCCGATACTGCATGCGAACGCAGACCTTGGGCAATGGGACGGCCCATTGACACCTTTTCAGTCAGTGCTCTGACAAGTCAGTTCTTGATATGCCCAGGCATCGAGTCTGATTTGCATACCTGTCGATGATGGTGATGGCGGGGGACACGAGGGTGGCAGAGACGCCCGCCGCGGCAAAATCTCCGGCCAGGCGCCCCCAGCGGGGGTTGTAATTGGCCAGTTCCCGCGAGTGAGCCTGGGTTTGCATTATGGGCTGATGATCTGAAAGAGGAGCCGTAAATCTGTCCGTGTCCATATCCAAAGGCCAAATCGTCGAGATGCTGCCCGGTGATGCTTTACGTAGCCATTGCTTCGTCGCCCCCCTCGATTCCCGCCTCGCCATCCGACTTCGCAGACTCCGTGATAGCAACCCCTCCTCGTGATCTTTGGATAGAACCCCGATCGGGTCGTCTCCCGGTGGCGGTGATGGATAGCTTCGGCACGCTTGCAAAGCGCAGATGCCGAACCGGGTCGGCTTCCGTAAGCGCTGTCGGTGCCGCCACCCGAAGGCCGGAACGGGTCCTAACCGTGAGACCTCAGAGAAGGATAAGAGAGTGAGTTCGAAGCTGGCCAGTCACGATTATTTCCTGCAATTCAGTACCTCACTGTTCTTCATCACTTCAATAGGGACAATGGCTTCTTCCAGGGTTTCCGCGCTCAACTTGACTCGCCAGAGCCAGATGCTCTCGCGTCGCCTGCGCCCCACGCCTTTGGCATTTACACAGCGCCGCACCAAGGCTACCGCACCCTTCAGGGTTCCCGACCCTCGAAATGAGCCCAACGTATGTTTTTCATCTTAGCAAAAAAAAAAAGAAAAATTCAATTTTATGCAAGGGTTCAAACTGACTTACATGAAAAAAACAGCCCACTTACGAGCGCAACTCGCCGGAGCGCGCCAAGGTGGAGGAAGCCCTGAAGAAGCTCCGCTCTGAACTTCCCGTCAAGAGCGAGATCATCATCGGCGGCGTCACTCAGCAGATTCACAACGCTGAGAACCAGGTGCTCCCCGCCGAGCACGCCACCACCTTCACAAAGTACCCTCTCGCCACCAGGGAGCAGGTCTCCGCCGCCATTGAGGCTGCCCTCAAGGCTAAGAAGGACTGGGAGAACACCCCCTTCGTGGACCGTGCCGCCATCTTCCAGAAGGCCGCCGAGCTCGCCACCACCAAGTACCGATATGAGCTCATCGCCGCCACCATGCTCGGCCAGGGCAAGAACGTCTGGCAGGGCGAGATCGACGCCGCTGCCGAGCTGGCTGATTTCTTCCGCCTCAACTGCAACTACGCTGCCGAGATCCTTGAGAAGCAGCCCGACCGTGGCAGCGATGGCATGTGGAGGTAAGCAAGCCACCCCGTCCGCGCTAGAAGCACGCACAAATCTACAAGTCTTGATGCTAATTGTCCAATCACAGCCGAGTTGACCACCGTCCTCTCGAGGGTTTCGTCTACGCCGTCTCCCCCTTCAACTTCACTGCCATTGGTGGCAACCTGATTGCCCCCGCCATCATGGGTAACGTTGTGCTCTGGAAGCCTTCCCAGTACAACATCTACCCCAGCACCATTATTTACAACATCCTCCTCGAGGCCGGTCTTCCTCCGGATGTTATCCAGTTCGTCCCCGGTGATGCTGCCGAGGTCACCGACGTCGTCCTGAACCACCGCGAGTTTGCTGGTCTGAACTTTGTTGGTTCCTCTGACGTCTTCCGATCCCTCTACGGCAAGGTCGGCCAGGGTATTGCTGAGAAGAAGTACCGCGACTTCCCCCGTCTCGTTGGTGAGACCAGCGGCAAGAACTTCCACCTCCTCCACCCCACTGCCGATGTTCCCCACGCTGTGAACCACACCATCCGTGGTGCCTTTGAGTACCAGGGCCAGAAGTGCTCGGCTACTTCCCGCGCCTACGTCCCCGAGTCCCGTGCTGAGGAGTTCCTCTCTCTGCTCAAGGCCGGCATCAACGAAATTACCATTGGTAACCCCGACAAGGACTTCGAAGCCTTCATGGGCCCCGTCATCCACCGCCACTCCTTCAACAAGATCAAGGGCATCATCGATGAGGCCAACAGCGACCCCTCAATCAAGCTTATTGCCGGTGGCTCATACGACGAGTCTGTCGGCTTCTACGTCAAGCCTACCGTCTACGTGGCTGACTCCCCTGACCACAAGCTGTTCAACCAGGAAATCTTCGGACCTGTCCTGACTGTCTACGTGTACAAGGATGCCGAGTGGGACTCTGTCCTCAAGAGCGTTGACCAGAACGGTGGCGGCCTTGCCTTGACTGGTGCCGTCTTCGCCAAGAGCCGCGTGGCTCTCCGACAGGCTGAGGACGCCCTCCGATACTCCGCCGGTAACTTCTACCTTAGTAAGTACCCTCATTTACCCCAACCGAAACCTGACACCGAGCTGACCGATTACCTCCAGACTGCAAGACCACTGCCGCTCTTATTGGACAGCAGTCCTTCGGTGGTGCTCGCTCCAGCGGTACCAACGACCGAGCTGGAAGCTCCGACGTCCTCCGCCGCTTCACCAGCCCCAGATTAATTAAGGAAGAGTTCTTCCCCCAAACCGGATTCTTGTACCCTAGCAACCACTAGATTAGACTCGATTTATGATTCATGGAATCACCTGTATCTACATAGCAGCACGGCCGAAATGAAAAAAACTTTTATGACTCTACTTAAAATTTATGCTCGATGGATACTATATGAAATTTCCCCTTGTGACTGCATCAGATGTTATGAATTGGACCTGAATATTGTAAATCATTTCTTGATTAGGATTCTTTTTTAGAAGAAACATGAATCATGATGACACATGAAATTAAAATTTTGACAACTCGTGAACAACCTCAAACGCTGGTCATGCAACTTTTTGGCGCGATGATATGCAGACCCAGTTGCTATGAAACGCATCAGCAACTCCAATTTCTCCAACAGTACATAATTCGACTACAGGGGTAAATTGACGTCTTCACAATTAGTGGGGCTGAGCTGTAACTATCGTGACGAGTGTTTACCGCCGTAAGATTGTTGTCATCGGACGTCTGGCTGAATGGTGACACTTCCCTGCATGCGCGGTAAGAGACTCGTGTACTGCATTGGCGTGTAAAACCCCGGCATGCAACTAGGTTTTGAATGGGGTTAAATTTAGTAATAGGATTCGCAATGGTGCAACCTAGGGTGAAAATATCTGTTTCCATCAAATCGGATACGTGTGAACCGCCGATATCAAAATCACTTGGTGAACCGTCTTGGTCACGGTTGCTTCTGCTCCAAAAGCCAGAAGACGACTACTAAGCGGGAGAACCCACCAGCGGCTCGAGCCACTCGCTCACCATCCCCGTGGGGAATAGTTTGCATTGCTAATGGCAACATTCCAGTCGGGCCCATATCCACCTTCAGCGCCCCCCCTCCCCTTGCCCCTCATCGGATCGGCTCCATGCACCGTATCTCATCGGCACACGGCGCATACCCCGCATGATGCAGGTCGATTTGCTGGAACACATGACCACGATAGCTCGCCACATGATCATCGTCTACTCCTCCAGACCTGCAGATTCAACCCGATTAGCTTATCTCGGGATGTCTGCCGGCGCCGTGCGTGGGCTCGGGACGCGACCCGTCCACCAGATTGTGAGAACTCACCTCACCGCACGCAGCCTAGACCGACTCCAGCAATGTATCTGAGCAACCGAGTGGCTGAGAAGTTGCATCGAATCACCACACCGGCAATGGGATGGTTCGCGTACCGTCGGGGGCCGCCGTCCGAACTCGGCGAGTAATTGGATCTTGCACCATCTGTAAACATGGCAATATCACATATATGTGCCGTCTCGAGCACTTGGAATAGCTCCGAGCAAATCAAGGCACACTGGTTCCAAACCTGCCAGATTCATCATGAGCGTCAGTAAATCCGAGCCAATCCTGGTCGTCGGGGCCGGTGCCTTTGGCATCTCCACCGTCTATCACCTTCTCGAGGCCGGTTTCACCGACATCACTGTTGTGGACAAGGACGAGGAGGTTCCTTCTCGCTTCTCTGCCGCCAACGACATCAACAAGATTGTCCGTGCCGAGTATGAAGATGACTTTTACACAGATTTGACCATTGTGAGTATTTCTTTTTTCTTTTTCTTTTTCAAACTTGCAAACATGCTGGAAGTGATATAATTCTAACCTCTTGGAAACAGAAAGCAATTGAGAGGTGGAAGACTCCCCTCTTCGCACCCCATTTCCACCAGACTGGCTTCCTGCACTGCGTGTCCGGCGCTGCCCCCAAGGAGGCTCTGGACACGCTCAACAGGTTCCGAGCCTCTGCTGAGCGCAACCCTCTGATGAAGGACAAGGTCATTGACATCAAGGGCAAGGAGACTATCCAGAGCGAGGCGTGGCAGCTCCAGGGACCGCTGCCGGGGTGGCACGGATACCTCAACCGCTTCGACGGCTACGCTCACTCAGGAAACGCCGTCAAGGGCCTCTTCGACGTCGTCAGGAAGCGCGGCGTCAAGTTTATCCTTGGCAGGGATGGGGCCGTGGCTGAGATCGTCTACGAGAAGACGGCCCAGGGCGGCAAGAAGAGCAAGGGCATCAAGACGGCCACTGGCCGCTTCATTCCCGCCGGCCTGGTAATCGTGGCCGCAGGTGCAGCTGCGAGCAGGGTCGTGCCCGAGATTGGCAGCCAGCTCGTGGCCAAGTCCTGGTCCGTCGCCCACGTTCTCCTGACCGAGGACGAGGTGACGGCTCTGCGCCACATCCCTGTCACCTACGCCAGGGATCTCGGCTTCTTCTTCGAGCCTGATCCCGTTACCAGACTCCTCAAGCTCTGCCCTATGGGGGGTGGCTACATCAACACCGACCCGGCCACTGGCATCTCTCATGCCCCGGGCACCGTTCAGGAGAGTGCTTTCCTCCCTCCTCACGACGAGGCTCAGCTCCGTCGCCTCCTCGCTCAGACCCTCCCGCACCTTGCCGAGCGGCCCCTTGTGAAGAGGTCGCTCTGCTGGTTCGCAGACACCAAGGACTCGGACTTCATCATCGACTACGTCCCCGGCACCTCGTCCTCGGTCATTCTCCTGTCTGGAGACTCTGGCCACGGTTTCAAGATGTTCCCTATTGTTGGTGAATGGGTCAGGGATCTCCTCACCGCCGCCGATGGCAAGCAGCCTGTTCCCAGGTGGCGATGGAAGGTCCCTGCACAGGAGAAGGAAGGAAACTGGGGCTCCTCGGTGAGCTGGCGTCTTGGAGACTCCAAGGAATTTGTGGACATTCAGCCCTCGGTGTCCAAGCTCTAGACTACTAGATGTATTATCTGAATCTCTTCGTATATAGCGAATAACGTAATTGAGACGCATGCCCTGGATCGAAAAAAAAACTAAAGATCCATTCCATAGCATTCCATAGCCAAATCCGACAAGAAAATATGATTCTCATAATTTACTGCCAATTCTGGTTCAACCCTTTGACGCATTTAAAAACCTATACAAATGCTGTAGCAGCAGTAGTGCAGTGACGATCTATACGAGGATAAAACACGACATGGCGTGCGTCGTCCGCCCTGACGTTGTACGCCTCAGCACCCACCCACGCATAAAATCGGAGGCGTAACCCAGGCGGGCTAGCAAACTTGTCCATAAACCTTGTGTGAATTACTCGTGAATTGCACGGTTGCCTTGCCATTTCTGCTCTCGTCTAAAGCTACGTCGGGACCGCTTCCGATATGTGGCCGGCTGTGATTGGAGCTTGCCGCTACAATCCCCACCGGTGCGGAGACGACGACCGGAACGCAATCCGACAATGGTGTGTTGGCATGAGATCCGGTGTTTTGTTAGCTCATGCTCGCCTGTCCGTTGTTTACGGCGATAGGATGTTTCTTTGAGCAGTCACCGTTCTGATTGATGCAATTCGGGGTCTTGATAAGAAGTCGGTTCCACGGTATCAATGTCGAGCGGCCCGACGCCCAATGCGTATTGCTGGCGCTGTCTGCGTGCAGTTCTCGACATTGAACCGTCTTGACCGAGCAAGTGATAAATGGGCACCAACATCCCATATTCCTCGTGCAACCAGCCTCGTGTTCCTACCGCAGGGGTCTGGTCTCCAGCAGTCACCTTCTTCAACCATGCCACCGACCAATTGGACCTGTCCTCGCAGGCAAAGTACTTTGCCTATCTGGCTGGGTCCGGGCTTACAGGGATAGTTGTTCTGGGCACCAACTCGGAGGCGTTTCTTCTGACGCGAGAGGAGCGCTTCCTTATCATCACAACGGCCCGCAAGTCCGTGGGCTCCGGGTTTCCCCTGATGGTCGGCGTTGGGGCTCATTCCACAAAGCAAACCTTACAGCTGGCTGAGGATGCGGCCAAGGCCGGTGCCGACTACCTGCTAGTGCTCCCGCCAGCCTACTTTGGCAAGGCGACGAGCATGAAGGTGGTGAAGCGCTTCTTTGTCAACTTTGCAGACAAGGCGCCCCTGCCGGTCGTGATTGACAACACCCCGGAGGTTTGCAACGGCGTGGACATTGACTCGGAGACTATCCTGTCCATATATCGCGAGAGCGCGGCGTCACATGCTAGCGGGCGGTCCAACGTTGTGGGGGCGAACCTGGCGTGTGGCTCAGTCGGCAAGATTACACGGCTGGCCATCACGCTGCAGCCGGAGCAGTTTTCAGCGTTTGGCGGGCAGTCTGACTTCCTCATCGGCGGATTAGCCGCCGGGAGTGCAGGCTGCGTGGCTGACTTCGCAGGCGTGTTCCCGTCGCTGACGGCGAGGATATACGCGCTGTACAGGCAGGGGCGGTTCGACGACGCCATGAGGCTGCAGACGGTGGCGACGCTCGCAGAGGGCCCGTGTAAAAGCGGCCTTGCGGCTACAAAGTATGCCGTGGCCTGCTACTCAGCCAAGGCGGCAGGCATCGACAACGCCCACGAGAAGCTGGCCCCCCGGCATCCGTATGAGCCGGCCGGGGAGTCGGCCAGGAGGATCATCCGGGACCTCATGAGAGTGGCAGCAAAGGCCGAAGACGGCGTGCGACGATGAGGGGATCGAGGCGTTCGGTTCCTTTTCGGTCAAGATTCCGCCATGTTTGGAGAAGTTGCATGCAGGATATCTGCAACCCCCATCCTACGGCCTGGCCATGGGACGGACATGCATGTTTGTGGAGCAAGGCGACAGTCGGCATGGCGCACCGACGCGTGTTGGAGTAGAGATTTTTTTATTTTTTTTTCATTCTTCCTTCATGTAAGTCGGGTGGACCTAGATCTGCGAGGAGGCGTCTTCTCCAACGCTCACCTGACGCAACAACTCAAATCACTACTTGGCTGTGCGATAAGACAGCACACCGCGAGACCATCGCCAACCTCATTACGGCATAGCAGGCGTTAGTTAGTTCATCCCCCGTACGATAGTGATTGGGACCCCTTGTTACCCCGCATCTCGCTAGTGCCAGTGGGTGACCAAGTGCGAAATGTGTGAGATATGGCGC
Organism: Calonectria crousiana; assembly: GCA_013406985.1. Taxonomy (NCBI): domain Eukaryota; kingdom Fungi; phylum Ascomycota; class Sordariomycetes; order Hypocreales; family Nectriaceae; genus Calonectria; species Calonectria crousiana. The sequence goes on along the minus strand of VTGD01000055.1, from coordinate 74,027 downwards.
TCTGGACGTGTGGCATGTCCTGACTTTCTCCTGACCAGCATTGCCGTCATTCTTTTGCTCCTGCTCCGACTCTTCGAAGCCTTCTCGAAGCCCTGCAAAATAGCCGACCTGCACCCTCACGTAGCAAGCGCCGTGGAAGGAATGTCGTCGGAATCGTCGCGCCCCCGTAGACTGTCCGGAGCCACCGACTCGGGCAAGGGCCGCGGGCGGGTATCCAAGCGGTCCGGCAACGCGTGCGTAGCCCATGAGGGCATCCGTACCCTGCTTTCTTTTTTTTTTGCCCTCTGTTATCGCCCGCTGACCTGACCATCGCAGATGCACACGCTGCCGCAAGCAGAAGATCAAGTGCTCCGGCTCCCAGCCGTGCGAGGCCTGCAAAAAGCGCAAGCTGTCGTGCGAGTTTGATGAGCGAGACCAGAAAATCCTCGTCACCCGGGGGTGAGCACGGCCAAGAAACGAGGCCCGGTTGATTCGCCCGCATGGCTAACATTGCCCTCTCAGGTACATCCTCGATCTGCAGGAGCAGGTCGCCAATCTCAGGCGACGCGAGGGTGCAGAATATGTCACCCCGGGCTCGCTCGACACCAGCCATGAGGCACTTAGAGCGGACGGTGCGTTGGTTGCCTTTGCGCCGCCCCCAGTGCGACGAGCGCCGACTAACAGCCCAGCAGCAGCAGATGTAGATGCCACGTCCTTCATGGACGAGGACACGAGCCTGGTTCCGCCCAGCAACAACAACGCCAGTGCCGCCGAATCAGAGTCGCAGGACACAAGCAGCCAGGCCCGGCTGGATCCTGTCGCATCCGCCCTCACCAATCCCTTGTCCACAGGCCCGTCCAAATTCATCACCTCCTCCGAGGGGAGAACCTGTCAGTCGCCCACCGCGCCCGCTTCATCGGCCGTCGCACTCTAACCAGCGCAGGGTATCTCGGCACCTCGTCGAATTGGTCATTCAGCCGCCGTGTTCTCGGCCTCACACACGAGCACCTGTACAACACGCCCGTCTCAACCTCCAAGTTCCTGTTCGATGGCTTCGCCTACGATCTGGGATGGGATGGGACCCGCACTAACCTAGGTCCCGACACACCTCCCCTTCCCAGCCTTGACCACGCCATCTACTTGATCAACACAGTCAAGTTCCACTGCAGCCAAGTCTTTCACCTCTTCGACGAAGAGTCCTTTATGAAGTTCCTTTACGACTTTTATGCAGATCCGGCTACTCAAATAACCACAGGTGGTCTCAAATATATTCACCTACTAGTCATCCTCGCCTTCGGCAAGGCCATGGTCGAGAACAACCACCACGGCAAAAGACCGCCCGGGGCCGAGTACTTTGTCAAGGCCCTGCGTCTGTTCCCAAGCATCCATGTCCTCTTTCCCGACCCAATCCTTTCCACCGAAGTTCTCTGCTGTATTGCCTTGTACTACCAATGTCTCGACTTCCGTCACTCCTCTTATAATTTTGTACGTCAATTCTCTCTCTTCTTTCACCGCCCCCGCTAACATTGCGCAGATTGGCCAAGCCATCCGCATGGCTCTTGGGCAGGGCATGCATACCGATATGCCGCAACATGATTTAGGTGATCAGCTTGTTGAACGCAGCCGAAAGGCTTGGTGGACTGCTTACGTTCTCGATCGGGAAATGACATCATTGATGGGATTGCCCCAGTCAATCATTGACGATGACATTCACCCTCAGCTTCCACACTTTTCCGGTTCCGCCCATCGGGTTGCCGCCCTCAACATGCAGATTCGCTTTGCCCGCACCATTGCCACAATAAATAGAGGTGAGCGATTCATTTCCTCCTTCTTTTAACATTCGTTAACAAATCTCAGGAATTTATGGAGCCGATGGGCGACTGAACAAAAGATTCTTGATGAGCACCAAGGATGTTTTAGAAAGTGTCGCAGGGCTGGCTGATGAGCTGCACCAAACATTCCCCATGCATACAGACAGGGCCATCAATGGAGTTTCGAGAACTTCGGGTTATTTGCATCTTCTGTATCATCAAGTGAGTTTACCAACCAGTCCTTGCTGATATATCAGCTCACAGCTGTAGTGCATCGTTCTTGCGACGCGGCCTCTTTTATTCTGCTTCTTGAAAATTCGATTCGAGTCTCCAGAGTCCTTTGTCGACTCTCTTAATTCTTCTCAGACTGTTTGGAACTTGATCAAAATGTGCATCGATTCTTCCTTGCAGATGATTACTATTCTTGGCTGTCTACAGAGTCAGGGCTTGTTAGGTAAGGTGACCGTTCCAGCCGATTTGAACACAAACTAACACTTCTCGACAGAAAAATTTCTTCCTTTTGACCTTGACCCTCTCTTTATATCAAGTTTCAACCTGGTGTTGGCCCCAGTTCTCGACCCCAGGTTTCTGGAAAACGATTCCTGGCGCCATATTTCAAAGGTCGTTTTCAACGAGATAGTGGGAAGCGGCAATTTAATAGCAGAATTTCGCCAATCCGAACTCCAGCAACTTGACGACATGCTGAAGCAGGTTCCGCTGTGCCCCGGGCAGGCACCCTTGCATGTACCCGCGCAACAGAATGTGGTGGATGGCTCGATGGCGGGACTTGCACCAGGGCACCCCGAGGGATCTTCGATTGCCGAATCGATATCACCCCTGGACCACAGCCTGGACGAGTACCAGACGGATATTTGGTTGACGACTGCGCAAATAATCGACATGGCCAATTCAATTGCCAACAGCGATACGGAATGGATCTCACATACCATAACGGAGCATGACATTTGGTAGATGAGAGTTTGATGATGGGACCACGTCGACAAGTTTATAGCACATTACGTATATTATGGGGCGTTCAAGACCGGCCAGTTAGAGAAAATGGGATAGAAAGGCGCTATGTTGGTTTGAGTTGAGAGCGTGCAGCGGCGGAGGCGTTGATTTACCTGAACACTAATCTTAGATTACGAGAAATTGAAAACCATGTTGATGATCAGCTCGTATCCCACAATCCTCAGTAATTTCCAAAGATCATCCAGTGATTCCAAATTGATTTTATTTTCTATTTGAAAGCCCTAGGTCCTGTATGAAGTTATTAATCCCTGCTTAAACCCTAATAGCAGGCCGGCCAGTCCGGGGTAATCATGGGTGAAGCCCCCACCTCTTCATGTTCTGTCCAATAGAGCGAGTTGCGTATCCAACTGCTGCGCAGTGATTGTGCAGAATGTGTAGTGTGCTAAACTACGAAATGGCCAATCAAACCTCCTCGTGAAAGGTTGAGACATCGCTGCAATGCCTCTCAGCATGCATTATGCACATGTCAGCAGTAGCCAGTGCAATATCCGACCAATTGCTCCAATCATCCAAGCCCGAATGTGGTTTCGAGTAGAAGTGCCATATTTGCCTAGTTGTCTCATTCCACTGATAATTGACAGAGCTGTTAGCTTGAGATCCAGCTGTCCGATTTTCACCATGTAATGTTTGAGGAATCCTCCCGACAACAGACTTAAACCGTTGACATCAATTTAGAAACGGAAAATAGTTTATATCCTTTATCTAGTCTAATTTTTGGATTCTCGGTTGTTCTGCGTCGAAAGAAATCCATTCCGTATTCAAAAGGAAATACCCGAGTCTTCCGTTTCCAAGTGCAAGGCAATCGCAATCTGTGGTGTTTCGCATCGCCGTTTTCTCGGCCTGGTTAACCCTAAACGTGTCAATCCAGGTTCCAAGTGGTAGTTTTAATCAACAAGCGAGGAACGAATATCGCAACGATGTCGGACATGTCACTGCTCTGCATGCAGTGGGCATATTCCCAAGCCACACTTTCAGGGCGGGTCCGCAGAGCGCCTCATGTGCGCGCGGCCAGGTTTCATCACAGGTTTTTGGCGGAAAAGCTCCAACAAACCTTGATTGAGATATGCTTAATAATCGGCTCGCGCAGACGCAAAAGCCAAATGCATTAAGCTGTTGAAACGGACCAGGTATAGAAAAACCCTACAAAGTTGCGGCCTCAGGCTCAAATCTGCAAATCCCCCGCCTTGCGTCACCTCCGCTCTCTCACATGCTCGAGGCTGTCGAAGTGCACAGCTTCTAAGCCAAATCTTGCCAGTTCAACCACTCATCTCTCTCAGCCACATTCCGACGCCAAAAATGGCATCATCCGTCGTGAAGAAGTTCACCCTCATTTTTTACGCGCCGCCCGGTGCCGTCATCGCCTGCAAGGATGCCATCTTCAAGGCCGGCGCGGGTCGATTTCCCGGCCCTGGCAATTATACCGAGTGCTGCTGGTCTACGACCGGAACTGGCCAGTTTCGACCGGGAGACAACGCCAACCCGACCATTGGCGAGGTTGGCGAGCTGGAGGAAATCTCCGAGGTTCGAGTTGAGGCTCTCTGCGTGGGCGAAGACGTTGCCAGAAAGGCGGTCGCTGCACTCAAGGAGTACGTTACCCGAGCATCGACGGCATTTAGCCGAGGCACACAATCGCTGACTTTCTCCCAGGGCCCATCCGTTTGAAGAACCTGCCTACCATGTAATCAAGCTGGAGGATTTTTGAAAGCGGCTGCAGTTGACCATTTCTCACAACTTGTCCACCTGAAGGAGAGCCGCTTCTCGTCGGAACGGTCGGGATGCGTAAGGATGCATTCTCGGGTTTTTCATATCCATCAATCGAATATAGAACAAGCGTCTTTCATACCTATAAACGTGAATGGAATTATCATTACCAAACAAAAATGTTACCCTGGTGGAGCTATTAGTGATTAACGCAGCCCGCAAGGGCACTTTTCAAAACCCCACTCGTCTATCGAAAAGAAATATCAGCCGTAACTTGCGTGGGCATAACCTGATGGAGGCTTGACATGCAGATCGCAGTGCTGATTTGATGGAACAAAAGCTGTAGAAGTGTCTTGGGTCAGCCACCAGCACGTCACTCGCCCATCTCCTCCGTGATCCCGAAGTGAGTCCGCTGCGAGGGAAGAGCCGGCAGCCAGATCTACATGCCTCGGACAAATCGGAACGAGTGAAACATGACGAGACTGTGGGTTCTGGAAGATTTAAATTCTTTTGCACCGCTCGAAGTATATCGGGATTCCACCCGAGTAAGATATAGGAAAAATGTTTTTTTTCCGTCTCCGGTGCCACCATAAATTGTTCATATTGAGGAAAGGGGCGGTCTTAAACATGTCTGTCCAAGCTCCCGCCACCATTCCACGAGTATTCCCCCGCATTTTTACCCAATACCAAGCCACATATACAATCATTTATGATATGTCAAAACGGGCTTACCTATCAGGGGTCTAAAAGGCCCAGTGGCTATTGACGAATTACAACCCCTTGTGAACGCGGTTCATTTCACCTGAGCGGCCAGTTTGTGCATAGAGTCACCAAGGGAAATAAATGTTCCTCCCGCAGGTTACGGCACTGCTCATTGCTTATGGATCGTCCAACATTCCTCGCTCATCGTGTTAATCCGAAATACGGCCACGGTCTGAGGTGCAGTGGCCCAGCCAACTAGGCGCCCTAGATTCCTTTTCCGTCTTTTAAGACAATCGATGAATTCAAACTGCCAGACTTCGTTTTTCCTGGTGGCAATCATCTCAGGACTTGACGCACCCAAGACGCACTGTGCCCCGTCCAATCCCTTGACATGACAGAAGAGGCTCAATTCAAGTTGAATCAACTCATTTTATCCAGTCAGAATGGCCCAAAAGGCCCGAATCACTGGTATAGATTTTTGGATTAGGTTATGCCAAGACATGCCACAAAGTGTCGCATCACAACATGTGACTTGTGGACGGCGGAGAAGCACCGTTTGCAGTCAAGAGACAGTTGAATAATCTGAGCCTCAATGAAGTTGCCATCTATATAAAGCAGCGGTTTGGCGCTGTCACAAATTTTGCATCAAGCGGCATCTTCAATCCATTACTTGCTTTCTACCCAGCTTTGCGCCAACTCTCACCACTCCCACCCAAATCAACCACTATCCGCAACAATGAAGTCCCCCCTCGTTTTCCTGACCGCCGCTCTCAGCGTTGCCGTTGCAAGCCCAATCAACAACTTTGGAGGCTTGGAAAAGAGGGTACGTTTCACACCCACAAGACTTACTAATTCATACTGACCATCTATACTACCAGGGCATTGCCGCGTTCAATGGTGTACGTATATTCATTCCATCCTACCAATACTAAGCAATGTTTGAATTTTGATAAATATCTCCGGATTATTGACAAGATATGAAACTAGCCCGTGAGTGATTCCAAGTTTTATCCCATTTGCTATGGCTCAACTAACCTGTCTACCCCAATTTAGAGCCTCGGAGACGGACTCACCTTGGTCATCTCCAACTCTGTCGCTCCCAAGAATTCCCTTGAACTAAGTGGAAGTGAGAGCGGAGGCAACATCATCTCATCGTAAGGCGATAATCATATTCCAATCTTGACGTGCTTTCAATGTTAACTATCAGCGAAGCGAGAAGCATGCCAATGGCAACCAGCAGTGGTTGGCCAAGTGGCTTGGCAGCGCGAACGAGTATGGCCTGATCAGCAGAGCCACGGGAGAGTGGATTCAAGTTCCAGGTAATGCCTTCTTGGCTTTGCCTCATAACTTCCCGTATACTAATGTGTATTGACAGCCGGTGAAAACGGAACCCAACTCAAGACGAAGGCCGTCACGACTGTGGCCGATGACAGCGTACGCTGGATTGCGGAGTTGTTGCCCAACGGAAACTACGTGTATGCACACGCGCACTGATATTGAAACAGTAGATGCTAACCGCATACTAGGTTCAAGAGCAAGGCCTATCCCGACTTGGCAATGGATCTTGACAGGGGCTCAACCGAGAGCGGCGTCAGGGTCATCGCTTGGAAGGCACATGGCAACAACAACCAGCAGTGGATTGTCGAAGCCTTTAACCCTGCTAAGGCTGCTCAAGCTGCTGCTGCCAAGGCCGTTTAAATACATTTTTTCATGGCGCAGCACACAAACCCAGGAGGGCTTCGTTAGTTGACGTCTAATATCAGGTATTGCCGTTTCCAAGCAACTGCAGGCTTTGGTTACACTGATTCGTTCGGTCTTTGTCTAAAGCCCGATGCTAAAAGAAATATTAGTAATCTTTAACAGAATAATAAAATTCATCATTATTAACCCCAAACTTTTGACGTTTCATTTCGATTACTTGAAGGCATCTCCATGTTCCGTTCACCGTATCTTCCGCCCAATCTGGAAACCAGTTATGACGCGTAAAATCAAAATTTTCATTTATAATCTTGTAGTGCATTTAGTTGTTTCAAAAGATTCTACTGCCATTAAATTTATCAAGGGCTATCAAAACCATTAAAGGCTAATATCAAATCAAAAGATTACTTTTCTGACGAAACAACTCCTCCCTCGACACCGACCTTGTCCATGCCCAGCTGGGCAGTGTCCCAGCCCTTGCTCTCGAGGTACTCACGGAACTTCTGGTCCTCCAAAGTAATGGTGTCCTGGCCAACGTGGGGAATAAAGACAAGAACGATGATGGCGGACAAAACGCACAGACTGGAGGCGACCCAGAAAGGGTATTGGGCAGACTCGGTGTCGTTACCTCCAGCCTTTTGGATGTACGGGAAGACCCAGGTGCCGACGAAGGCACCAATCTTGCCGACGGCGGCAGCAATGCCATAGTATCGACCTCGGACACCAGTGGCAGAGGTCTTGGCGGCCAAAAGACCAATGTTGTTACCAGGGCCCAACTCTCCGAGAGCCTGGAAGATGCCGAATACGACGGCAAATGCAGCAATGTTCTGGGAGATCTTGGCGTAGACACCGGCCATGATGAATCCTACAAGAGCCTGGAGAGTAACGCCGAGAGCCAGGGTGTATCGAGGGCCGATCCAGTCGCTGACGAAGGCACCAATCAGGGTTCCGGGAAGGTAGAACATGTTGATGACGGTGTTCCAGCCAAAGACGGTGGTCAAGTTGGCTTCGTCTCCGTAGATTCCAGAGAGAATTGAGGATGAGTAGATTCCAAAGGCGTACGAGGAGAACTGCGGCATGTCAGCAAATCCTAATCTCACGCTCACGATCATCTTGACTTACGTTGTAGAGGAACCAAACAAGACTAACGCAGGCAAGACGGAACCAGTAGTAGCGAATAACCAGGAGGTAAGGAGTCTGTCGTCTCATGGCCTGGGTGGCAAACTCCTCGGGCTCCTTGAGGCGGAGTCGCATCACGAACAGGATGAGGGGGAAAACCAGACCAATACCGAGACTTGTTCGCCAGATAGTGCTGAGGTGGCCATTGTGGCAAGCAGCGGCAACAACGTCTTTGATCGAGTCAGCAAGCTGCCAATGGTGCTCGAACAATTTACTCACAGGGAACAAAGGCACCAATCACAAATCCAAAATCAATCATGCTGTTTGTGAAGAGAATGAACCAACGGTTTCGCGTGCCAGACTTCATCTGGCCACTAGACTCGGCACAACCAACACTGCCAGCAGGGTACTCGCCTATTCAACATACGCGCACACACGTTAGTTTCTCCGCAATCGACAAAGCCAAAACAAGAGTCTCCGTACCGCCAATTCCAACACCGACAAAGAATCGCCAGGCCGTCAGCATGTTGAACATGCCCACGGGCTCGCCCTTGTAGTAGGATCCAGTAGCCAGAGCGGTAAAGACAATCAGAATCACAGTCGAGACCATCAGCGTGTTTGTGCGCGACCAGTGGTCGGCGAGGAAGCCGAAAAGCAGCTGGCCCACGACGGTACCGGCAAAGGCGATATCGGCAACGTACTTGTATGCATTCGAGTTGGCGTAGACGTCACCATACTGGGCCTTGAGGGTGGTGTTGACGGAACCAATAACCTGCTGTTTGTTAGACGGGCTCCCATGTCGACTCCTCAATCCAGCGAGCATCTCACGTTGTTGATGTAGCCGTCCGAGAACAATCCAGCACCGCAGGCAAAAACAGGCATAATCGTCTCAGCCCATGGTCGCTGAGGCACGGGGTCAGCCTCGTGCGTCTCCGGCGAGGCGGGCTCGACGGAGCTCTCAGTCTCCTTGTTGAATCCCAGCATTGCGGCAAGCAGTAACAGCGAAAAACCCTTGCAGCAGCAGCAGCAGTAGTCAGTCACAATGGGAAATCGGACGTGGCAGTGGTGAAAAAAAAACAAATCGGGGTTTCACAATTGAGAAGAGGGGGAGCGATCGGCAAGTGATGTGCAGGTTATATGCACGGGAGCGGCATCTCGGTGGGTGTCACACGAGGTCGGATAACAGGTCGAGATAGGCCCGCGACAGGCCAGGGTTCGGCCCAGCAAAGAGAGAAAAAAGACGGCAGCTTGCTCGGTGCCAGATAAGGAATAGCAAGGCTCCGGACGGTGCAGGTGGGCTGGAGGGATGCCTCGGCCGTGATGGATCAATAGAGGCCAGAGCCCGCGAGCCCAGGCAAGGGAGCGGCTGCACATGGAGGGCGCCGTTGGGTCACAGCGTGATAACACAGAGCAATCAGGTGTCCGACTTGGCTGCCAACCGAGAGACAGTCCCCACACGGCGGCCCAAAGATCCTGTTGTTGGCGACAAGGTGCCCCAGAGCCTTGCCCGCCAACGCCCACAATGGCGTGGGCATCGAGGGATTCGGCTCCCCGCCCCAGGTGCGTGGCAGCCACAACCGAGCTGGTTGGGCCCTCTGGACAAATCGATTTAGACTTCGCTGACGTACCATGGATCGTCCGAGCACCTGGCTTGTCAGTGTCTTGCCGTCTTGGGCCTTTGCTCTCCCCCCACATGGCAGATGGAGTCCGTGTAGACGGAAGAGGCGTGCCGGGGATGAAGCGAATACCACATGTTCGTCAGCAGGAGCAGCACAATGCATTGCGCCTCGCAGAAGCATAAGCATGGCAGCTTGTCCCGGGGTGCGTGAGATACCAGAATCCTGCCTTTCTATCGCGTCGTGCCCCGGCCTATCTCGCTGTTTACCCTCGACCTCACGTCGGCCTCCTCCCTCTCTCCATCCCTCTCCATGTCTCAGAGCCAACAACGCGGGCTCTCCGATGTGACATTGACTAGAGGTAGCATCGTCCCGCAAGCGGGTGGATCCCCGACGGCCGGGTAGCACGGCACTAAATGCCTGGGCAAAATAAAATTAGCGACGAGGGGACTGGTTACGATAATTATCAGCACCCCACTCCTCCAGCCTGAGAGCATCTGAAGCTTGGTATACTGCAGACATGTGATGAATCAGGATTGCCTGTTTTGGTTTATAGCATGCTAGATCGCTGGGCGGCTTTTTGAATCTGCAGTGGGTTTTTTTTTCGTCCATTTAAGAAAGTTGGCCTTGGTGTCCCCAACTCTACAGTCAGTATTTCTGCTCACAATTTTCCATTCCCGACGTCTCAAATGAGCACGCGGGCAATTGCCTGGAGGATCACTGTAGTACGTAAGCTGTCGTCCTTTGAGTCTTGGCATATGCAGGGTATTGGAAATATTGTAATGCGACCTCAAGGTCAAAACATACCCTACACCTTAGCCCTACGAACCGCTGCGAAAATTCTGCCTCTGCCAGTCCGTTTTCGCAATTGGTATGCGAATTGAGGAATTGGGATTTGGAATTCAATGTTACGTTTTTGCTTCAAGACAGCCACGTGGTCAGCCGTTAGGTATTTAATGCCCGTCAGACAAAAAGAATTGGTCAAAATCCATGTAGGACGCGCGGAGACCAAAACAACCACGCCACTAATATGTCTCGTATTCCCGACCCTGAGCTGAGCTTTTTCCTGTCCGAAACAAGGCCTCTGTGTACGAAAACACTCGACAGTTCTCTGCAATCCCAAGCAAAACTTAAGGTTTAATTGAGCCATATTGAGAATTTTCTTTCCTTTATATTTTTTTATTGTTTTTGCACTCGCTCAGTACAACGTCAAAGCAAGAGTTTCAGCGCATGCAGCCCATGACAGCGACTTTGCACTCAAATTTGATCTCGAGGACAAGGAACTCGCTCCTTCCGCCGACGTAGCGACCCTGCCATAGTTCAGGCCAGCCTGAGAACCACAAAACCAAATCTTTAACCTTTTCACAATGAAACCATACGTCGCATCTCAATGGGACCGTATCCCTGTATAAAATTGTCACATCACACAACCGCGTTGCTCTCGGCCGGGTACCTGAATTCTGGTTCATGTGGGATAAAGGGTAAAACTGGAGCTGGATCAGCGAACCTCGGGTCGCCATGGTTGCTTCGGCGCGTCGGCCGTGATTCTCCAGACGCTATTCGCTCAAGACGCCGCTGGTGGCGCAATCGAGACGGTGTGCTATATACAGGCTTCAAAGTCTATATCAACTCCGGGGGCAATTTTGGTGCCATCGCCGACATGTTTGGCAGCCGTGCCCATGCCCTACAGGGACGCGGCAGTTAACCTCGGATGTCGCGTTTAGCCTTTGCCCACCACACAACGCGTCGATCGCGGGTGAGGCTGCTCGGACCCGAACGATCGCAGCCGCCTTGGCGAAGTAGAGTTTGACTCGTTGGTTAAAAATTTTCCCATTCACCTGCCGACGAGCAGTAAGATGAGGGGATTTTCAATTCGACCCACACCTCACCATTCAATACGCGGCATGACTTTGGGTTTGTTGGGTGGATGCGCTGCTGCAAAACAGAAATTACACCAGCCGCCAAAATTACAGCTTTTATGCGACAGTCAGACTTTAGAAATAAGGAATGCCCATTCAACGATTCATGTACAAGGTATGCGTGTCTGTTGACAATCTCATTTTGCGGGCTTTTCTGTCGCGCTAATTATGATATTGACGAAAAAAAAAGATATCCTTTGTTTATGTTGACGGTTGGTATTCAAGTCGCGCGGTGATTTTATAGATAACTCAGTGGATAAAAACGTGATGAAATGTTTGATGAGGCCATCGCAACACCCATCTCAGACTCAAGAATCATGCAGCTTCTTCAGACATCTTGGTAACTTACATGACTGGGCTGGATTTCTACAATGACATAGTGAAGGAATCATTGTGCTGAAAACGCAATATCAAAGGGGCCTCGTGATCACTGACGAATGTATGCTTGACAATGAATTACTTTACCCTAAATTAGCAGATTGATACATTTTGATGCTTCTCGTGTCAAAATCTTGCGCACCCCCCCCCGCCTGACTGCAGACCTTGATGTATATTCTGAGTTCATTAAGTGATATGACGGGTATAAGGCAGGATACCGTTCTGTGTTCTATTCATCTGCGAGTAGTTTACTGCCAGATAATTGACCTTTTGCAACGCAAAAGCGGAAACAATGTTTGTGGCACTAGTTACATATAATAGAAATCACAATTAATTTAAAAATAACTGCTGAATTGTTTTTCATTGAGCTCCGACTCCGGCTGCTATCTGAACATAGAAAGGTATATTATTAACATCAACACCGCAGGTGCGGATGGGGCAAACATTATTTCGGGGGATAAATGAAAGTCTAAAAGGTGTTTCTGACGTCAATATTAGTAAGATGAATGATGGAATGAAGAGGCATCTCCTGTCGCATTGGGGTGGATCGCTACCAACTTCCGCAGCGTTGCGATGTGGAAGCCGGCGACGATTAGCATTTCCCGTCCGTTACCAGATGCCTGCTTAACAATCGGAAATCAACGGCCAAATTCACATCAAATGCCGTGCGTTCAAGCGGGGTAGTAGTGGCTGCACAGTCAACGGTTGACTCCGGCTGCATTGAGCTTCGCTGTGAATTGCCAAGTTGGGGCCACGCTAGTCACCTGCTCGCTTTGAACTTCTCGATTACTTAAATGGCACCGTTTGGATTCGGAGGGAAAAAAATAGATGGCTCTTTAAGGTACGATAAGACGTTCTGTTTGATGGATATAAGTCTGTTCTAAAGTCGACTGAAAAAAAGCGCAGCAACAAAATATCCTCCTTTTATTTCTGTGCACATCACATTTACGCTCTTCGCCACGCCGATACCTAGTTGTCTTCACCATGGCCACTCGCACCGCAGTCGTCACTCAGAATGCTCCTAACCCCGGTCCATTGATGTCCCAGGCCATCATCTGCAATGGAATGGTATACTGCTCTGGAGCTCTCGGTCTTGACCCTGCTACCGGCAAGTTTGTAGAAGGAGATGTAGCAGCACGCACGGTAGGTGTTTACAGAAAGTACAACTGTGCGAAAGAAAAAACTGAGTGGACTTTTTCTGCTTAGACCCGAGCTCTGCAAAACCTCAGCGGTATTCTTGAGTCAACAGGGACCAGTCTGAACAAGGCTGTGAAAATCACCATCTTCTTATCCAGCATGGAGTACTACTCCAAGGTCAACGAGGCCTATGCCAATTTCTTCACTGAAGACCCCAAGCCCGTGAGTTAACATGAAAGGGAGTATTCACTGTGAAAATACTTACAAGTTAAAGGCCAGGACTTGCGTTACAGTCGCTGAGTTGCCCCTGGGTGCTGAACTTGAAATTGAGGCCATTGTTGCATTGTAATAATATGGCTTCGAATAAAAAAAGACAAAATAGAAAAAACGTCTCGTCATTTACTTTTTATCTCGATAGAAAATTGAAATGTGTTACCTTTTGCACAAAGACAGCATTCACCTCTGAAAAGTGGGTGTAGAGACCAGTGTCTGACTGCTGGCAAAATCGAGAGAGTGGTTGAAGATCACCCGTATCCTCTTCCTTCTCTAGTGCCAGTAGCTTAGGAACTCGAATTCCATATTAAATGCTGGACCGAACAAGATATTGTCTCAATTGTCGCTACAACATGGATAATAAAGGGCACACTATTTGATGCTATTAAATGGTTGTGATTATGGGCTCAAAAAGCTTTGCTACATTCAAAGAAAGCTCTATCTATGCCTCTCATGGTTACTGCTACTCTTGCTAGTTGTTGAGGCTGCTGCTGGGGTTAGAGTCTTGAGGTTCGGTCGACATAACGATCACGATTTGGCCTTGATGGTCAATTGGTCAACCCTATATTTGGTAGTTGAGGGGCGTGTAAGCTAGATTCGTATGTTGTTTATTATAATGTTTTCGGACTATTTGCAACTGCTGTCATCTAAATTTTACCTCGACTGCGATTTCTATTATTTGGTTGAACTGATCCGTGCTACGAAGGTCGGCTGAGGGAATTGCAGCAGTCTTGTTGCTGCCAGAGTCCGGTGCCTTGACGAGGCTAGTGCTCGCAGCTGTTGAGAGATGCCCATGGCTGCAGTTGATGTTGAGGGGAGTGGCAACCAGGTAGAAGCTGCGCCAAATTTGACGATATTTGTAGGTGTAATCGGAACCGGGCTCCATTGACCGTATCCCTTGACTACCCCTGTGTTCAAGCTAGGCGGCCGTGGCTATCTGAGAGTGGCAGATGCATTATCAACACGAGATGAACCGCTTGGTCCCATGACTTGAGATAGATTTGGGGGTCTATTTTCGAGAAAAAGGACTTTGAATTATGAATATATAGCCAATGAAAGTGTGAGAAAAATCTTCGGAAACATCTTTAGCTGATGAGCTCTATCTTCGCTAGGACGTGTGGGGAAGTGCTTTACAGGACGGCCATATATTTCCGGAAGCGATCATAAAACTGGACGTGATTTGAAAGGAAAACTCCAAACCTTTGCGACCAAAACTTTGCCGATGGGATTAAATGATGAGCATGCTGTTGCACCACATCGATGTCGAAATCCGACCTTCTGCCGCATGATATTGCTAACTCTTGTAGCTTTAAAACCTTACCTGGATCGTATTTTTCACGAATCGGCACTGTGGTTATGATGAAAATGGGACGTGTGTCCTATTCACTTACTTCCAAGGCATAGTCCATATTCCTTAAGAGAGCGATTCGTCTGTGCTTCACCATAATCGAATCAGTTATCGCCAGAGACCAAATTTGCGAATGCTGTCAATCCTATCTTCTTCGTTTGTGAATATCATCTTGTACGGTTGAAGGTAATTAAGGTGAAATGTGCCGTTTATGGCATTGCAAGTAAGGAATTTCGCAACGAATGAGTTGAACGAGTGTTGACTTTACTCTTGCTCGTGCTCTTCTTGTCTTGCATCGAGACCAGGAATGGATCTGCGAGCGTTGGCAAATCTTTTTAGAAACAAATGTAACTGCATTACTCAACTTACGACGCACAAGCAGGCCTTACTGTCATATATACGCTACTGTTCATACAAAGCCGTTTGTCCACAGGATTCTCTGCAGGTTTGTGGCGCTGTACCTCAGCGTCCGGAGCTTCCGACTGTCACTCGCTTTCGGTTGTTTTTGTATCGGGTCGTTCAATTTGACTTTAGATCACATTTTTGGAAAAGAGTAAATTTAGTTACTGGTCACGGACTGACATGCCCTAAAACCTCGGATATTTGTTTGGCGGGAAAACAGTAATAAGCAAGTAAGTCCGTGTCGCCGTGGTGCGAAGATCACTGGGTAGGAGTTTTCTTAGTCAAAGATATTGAGTCGAATTCTCTGGTGCAAGCTTTGTCATGTTGCCACAAACACCTTGCTCTAGAATGGATACGCGACGTTAAAGGATAAGAGCGTCAGAGCCGAGTCATACGCTCATGTTATCCCTGACGTT
The DNA here is from genome assembly GCA_013406985.1 of Calonectria crousiana. Classification (NCBI taxonomy): domain Eukaryota; kingdom Fungi; phylum Ascomycota; class Sordariomycetes; order Hypocreales; family Nectriaceae; genus Calonectria; species Calonectria crousiana. The sequence goes on along the minus strand of VTGD01000055.1, from coordinate 58,496 downwards.
CATGGCAAGTCTCCGACAAACTCAGTTCAATATAATTATGCATCCAATGAAGCTACACGATTGGAACATACAATCAAGATATATACACAATAAACAAATGGGATGTTTTTTTTTGGCAAAGCTGGTAAAATGAGCATACGTATGCAGACTACACAGGTAGTTCCCAAAACCAAAACGAAGCAGTGCAAAGATTGTGCTGATGAAGTGTACAATACTATCAGTACGAGGATGGATATTCCCACAATTTAGCTCGAGTAGCCCACATTTCATGTGGAACGGTCGCGATAAATGCACCTCTTTTGAACCTGTGACAAAGTCGCGATAGGGAGGTTTGCGAGGCGCAAAAACTCACCGCACTGGGGCTGACTATCTAACCATTGGCTACGTGGAGTCCGCGGATAGGGGAAATTAGTAGGGCTTAATGCACAAACAATATTTCTATAATTACGCTAAGATGAATTGAATTTATGGTGCTACGCGTCGCGACACGTCAAGAAACTCAAGTTATTGTCATAGCGCCATAAGCTTCGTCAATCCCGAAACCGAGCTGCAGACCATTAGCATCGATGTTTTGTAGTAATCCACATGGTGGGCCCTCGCGATTTGAAGTAAAAAAAAAATTATATCATTTTCGAGAATATAGAAAACGAGATTCCAAGCAAAGGGGGCAAGGTCATACTAGTAAAGTACAAGCTCAATTGGTAAGAACGGCTGCGCTGACTCTTTTCAGCCGAGTTTATACGTGCTTGTGCACAGTCCATAACGCCATGTTCATGCATGTTTTTATGTTTTATGCTTTCATTCATAATCTGGGGTTTAATGAAGATCGACGGGGAGGGAGGGGGGCAAACCTACCCTATTGACGATCGCATGCAAGGTCAGAACGCACAAAGAAGGATTACACAGAATTCGAAGTTGACATAATAAAGAAAAGTGCCAGCATGTCATGTTTGTGATAGGCTTAAGCGAAGGGACCAATTCGCATCCCTCGGCTGCGTCCCATTGATCACGATCAGCGCCATCTGCATCTCAGGATCTGAGACTGGTTGACTCGTTCCATCCTTTGGCTTCAATATCTTCGCCGGAGGTGTGCCGAAATAAGACAGGGAAGTGTCGTCTTAATCAGCTCTGAATAAGCCCTAAAACGGAATTTCCCTGTAGGATACTAGGTTTTGAATAAATACTACGAAGAGTCTTCGCCCTGCTGGGCCTTTGCGAGGAGGGGAGAGAGCTGTGTTATTAAGGTTCAGCCACGGGCAACCAGAATTATCAGCCACAGGGTATGCGCCAATTTACAAAGTTCCCCCTGTCACGTTGCCTCAATCTCACGTGCTCGCATGAGTCGGGGAATGAGCCACATACTTTAGCCAAGACCAATAAGTCGCCCCTTTTTGGGTTGCGTGGGAGAAACTGCCCGCGAGACCCTCAGGGGATTCCTTCCCTTCATGTATTATGCACGCGCGGATACGGGGTGCGGGTTCATATCCTCGTCGGCAGGGATACAATCAGTAATGGAAGTCACTTGTTGCCTTTTTACTCTGGGGCGGCAAAGGCCAACAGGGCACCGATCAGCGAATCGCGGCATGTGGATCGAACGAGGCCTCCATGTGCCAAGGAATTTGGCTCATCAAAATTATCCCTCGGGTGGCCCCTGAGCGGCTAATAAGGAATATCTATCCGGGGCAAAGTTTAGAAGCGGGCGCTCAAATGCGAAGGTTGAGAGGTAGGCGGGATGGTCGCGGGAATTTGAAGACGCGAGGCAATTGCAAGTGGCATTTGGAGAGTGCTCCTGGATGATCCAGACAAAAGACCAGATCTGGCCACAGAAGGTACCAGGGGGGAAGGGGGTGCTATTAAAAAGGCTTGTTTGGATATACGACGGAGGCTGTAGTATTCGTTCTTAAGCCTCTCTCACCTTACTGGTTATGGCAGGGTGAAGGGCCTCCGCCCGGATTTCGGCCCGTAGCCGAACATGGCATTGATCTGTCTCAGCTGCCACCCCTTACCATCATGCAAGCGAAGGACTGCGGCAGCGTTCCTGGCTGGAGACGTTTTGCACCTTGGCTGCCGTAGCTGGCCGAAAGCAGTAAATTTGAAACGTCGGCCGAGAGGCGGTCCCTTGAAAACCTTATTTGAGCCCGGCGCCACAATTTTCCTTACGATCTGACGAACAAAAAAACCACACGTGAGCAGTAAACTGCTGCGAATTATTTTTTTACCAATCAACATAATTGGGAGCCTTGCCAGGGGAAGCTATATCGAGGTAAAGATGGTTCGAGTTGGCTGATCAGGAGCTCGGAATTCTGAACCGACTGTCCCTGATTGGCTCAAAATTACCTTTAGGCTTTGTGTATTCTACTCTAAGAGACAGCCTTAGTTGTATGAAGATGGCAGACTGTATGGCATCCACGCGGACTAAAGGAGGTTAGGGAGGCACGGTCCGGACATGTGATGAGCGCGGCGTGTGTTTATTAATTCCGGTAGATCAAGGTAGTGTGTTCTAGAACGTCACCCCAAGATCATGAGATAAAAACTTGGTTAATTTTCGGGTTCGGCTGCCATTAGTCGATAGGTACGATGATAGAAAATGCAATACCATGCCATGGATTGGATATTTCATGTCGCCTCTGGTATGAAAGAGAATCCTGTGCCTTTCATGATGAACGGTGTCAATATTAATCCTGTTGGCATATGGTTAGCCCCGAGATGGTTGCAATGCTGGTATCATCGTGAGTTGGATGTATCTGAACATGATTGTGGACTCATCATATCATCATGGCTGGCAATTCCATGTTGTGATGGGGAGAAGTTGGTGAATTTGCTGCCAAACAATTCCACACGACATGTGCCCAAGTCCTTTATGAGAAAAATAGGATAAAAGTCCATTGATTCCGAAGAGCTTTGTTTTAAGTGCATCCTACGCTAAGGAATGAGGTGCGATCTCATCAAAGTCATCAATCGAATAGGATCGAGATCGCTGATTGTTCTTGACGCATTGCTTGGCGTGAATTCCATTACGACGGTCCGGGCGCCCTATTTGGGAATTCCGAAGGATTCCAACCATGAAACGGGGCCGGGGCCCACAAATGTACCAATATATTCGATACAAAGAATCCGTCTGTGACGTCAACGCCAAGGGGGTGGCCAGAGCATAAACGGCGATTTTTCAACTTGTCGCCCTGACACGGACGAAAAGCCGCTTACGAAATCGGAGATAGCGACAAGGTGGAATAAACCAAACTTTGGGGGATTCCTTTCCACTGTAACTTTTTCGGGTTCCTCTATAAACCAATTGTTTAATTGTTGGTAAATGTGTTCTTGTTGCCCAAAATTGACTTCTTGGAGGTTACTTTGGCCCCGCTGGCAAAGAGTCGGCGCAAAACGATGCTATCGCCGGTTATGTTTGACCACGGGTTCTCATGTTGCTGGCAACGTAATATAATATGTAAGAATTCGTTGGCCTCTGACCATTGCAGGAGAGCAGATTGCAAGCTAATTTTCCGAGAAATTGATGCTATAAAGATCAATATACTCGGGCTCGTGGCCAGGTATTCGTCATTCGGATACGGTCTTGGAAGCGGAAATAGCAAGTTCGGCGTGCTATGCTAGTTGTTTCGGATAAATTTCTTAACAAGGGGTGACTGGATTTGTAAATCCACCCGTTGATGGATGATCCGTTGATGGGTGATGCCAGAGATGCAGTCGTCTCGTGCACGCCTTCTGCAGCCTCATGAGTGTGTTATGGGATCCATGATCTTGACGGTGCGTTAATACCGCCTTGTTCCTGTAAGAACTTTGGGAACCCCATTGCAACAGCCCCATGATTGGGTGGGCCGTTGTGACAGGGCATCGGCCACCCGGAGGCCGCGACTGGGGGATCGGCGGAGGCAGTGCAGGCACCGTGCGCCGGGGTGGCAGGGGATATTGAATGCTATCGGGGGCAACGATGTCATACGAGTCCCACTGGGTTGCCAGGGTTCTTCTTACAGTTGAGTTGTATTGAAACGCGAGGCAGATTTCGTGGCTTCTGGCTGTTTTGTAGTGGCATCCTTGCACAATGCCGCCTTCTAGGTGCACAACGGCGCTGTCTGGTTGTAGGATTAATACACCTGTTATAACGCATCCCAATTTTTTCCAATTAACCTAAAAAAGTGAACAGGAAGATGGGATGAAGCTGACGAGAAGAAGTAAAGGAATAGTAAAGAAAGCTTCCTGAGAGTTTGACATGTTTCTCTTCGTCTCGGTGGTTGTACTTGATTCTTCTGCCTTCCCTGGAGTCCCTTCACCTCTCCTTCTGGAATCCCCTGCGCCCAAAACGGCCGCTACATTTAAGCTTTGTCCTTATTCGCCTTAAATAGATGCTTGGCATGCTTCTGTCATCCACCAAGCCACCGCCCCCTCACCGTGAGGGACGAGAACTTCGGTCCCGATTGAAACCGGAGGCTGGCTGGCTATACGGTATGCAACACCGTGCGTATACGTGGTTTACTCAGATCTTGCATGGTATTACTAGAAGGCCTCAGAGATGGGCAATGTTTCCGTTTAATGCTACGGCAAACTCTAAAAACAGGGTCGGCCATGTCCATCGTAATTGAGCCATATGGCGACCGTCGCTTGATGACGTCTGGGCAAAGCTTATCGCACGGCCATCGGTAACCACCTCGGCCGTTCTGGAAGAAAATAACTTTATAAACGCCCTGGAGCCCCAAAGTCTCAGGCCCTCAGCGGCCTGGGAGACAAGGTTAACCTTAAAATCTCCCGCATCAAACACTAGCTCGAACCACCCCATGTTGCGTCTCCACCCCTGAGGAGGAACAACGCCCACGGAGTACATGCTTCGTGTTAGTCAGGGCCATGATAGGCAGAGACGGTGTCCAAGGATCAGGTTTCTCGCTATCGTGTGACGACGAATCAATCCCACTGTAGCGTAAATCGTAGCAAAGCATATATACCTGGTGCTCCGGGTACCTGCAGTGTTCTCCATCGATCAACACTCTTGGTCACCCAACCGTTCCTCAACTCCAAACAAAGCAGCGTTGCTATCTGAAACACCTTGTTCCTATTCTTCTCTACACTCCCTGCCACACACACCCATCGGCTGCCGATCACCTACGCCTCTCTGCATCCAACCCTCCTTCACCACGATGGGCCACTTTCTCCCTAATGAGCCTTTAATAGCGAACCACAATGAGGCGCCTGGTGCGCTTGGCGATGAGGGACTTGAGCCGATCGCCATTATTGGAATGAGTTGTAGATATCCCGGTGGTGCATCAAACCCTCAGAAGTTATGGTCCAACCTAGAGAATGGCGCCTCAGCGTGGTCCAAGGGACCGCACAACCGGTTCAACATGGAGGCTTTTATTGATCCCAACAACAGCACTGGTAGTGTGGTAAGTAGAGGTTTATCTAGTTTATGTTACCTATTCCTTTTTCAATTGAAGCATTCTTTCCCGTTCGCCGTTCCAGTCTAACATGAAGAAAGACAAACACAGGCGGCGGCCACTTTCTCGATGAAGACATTGCTGCTTTTGATGCCTCATTTTTCGGCATCCACGCCGTTGAGGCCAGAGTAAGTCTGACACACAAACATTCTTGAGTAACACTCCCCTCATTGGAATTAGGCCATGGACCCCCAACAACGCCTAATGTTGGAAGTTGCATATGAGTCCTTTGAGAATGCCGGCGTGACCCTAGAACAGCTCTGGTCGTCAAACTCAGGTGTCTATGTAGGTCAGTGGACCTCAGACTACGCGGAAGTCATGGCCCGCGACACCGAGAACCCTGCCACATACCACGTCACTGGGGCTGGTCCCGCGATCACCTCCAACAGAATCTCGTATCAGTTTCACCTACTAGGACCTAGCATGACAGTAGATACGGGATGTTCCTCAAGTTTAGTTGCTCTGCATTTGGCCATGCAGAGCCTGCGGTCGAAGGAGTCCGACATGGCTTTTGTCGGTGGCGTAAATCTCCTTGTCGACCCCCAACGCTTCACATACCAGAGCAAGATGAAGATGTTTTCCAACGCCGGAAAGTCCTATGCCTTTGATCACCGAGCTGCCGGTTACGGTCGAGGTGAGGGCTGTGGCGGTCTTGTGCTGAAGCCCCTCTCCAAGGCGTTGCGTGATGGCGACAACGTCCGCGCCATTATTCGCAACACGGTTCTAAACCAGGATGGAAGAACTCCAGGTATTAGCGTCCCCAGCGGTGAGGCGCAGGAGAGGGCTATCAGAAAAGCCTACAAGGATGCGGGGCTGGACCTCGACGTTGATTATGTGGAAGCCCACGGTACTGGTACCGCTGTCGGTGATCCCATCGAAGTGGGAGCCATCGCTACTGCTTTGTCCAAGAACCGCGACCCCAATTACAGACTACCAATCGGCTCAATCAAGGGCAACATTGGACACACAGAAAGCGCTGCTGGTATTGCAGGTCTTATCAAGGCTGTTCTCATGCTTGAGAAGGGTCTTATCCCTCCTCAAGCCAACTTTGAGAAGCCCAATGAGAAGATCTTGGTTGATGATTGGAAACTACAGGTAACGCTTTGATCTTTCTGCTTCATTGCGATTATTTGAATCTAATGTGTCTTTAGATCAATACTAAGCTGGAAGCCCGAAAGCTTAACAGAATTTCGGTGAACAGGTACGTGGCTCTCATTCAAGTTCTTCTTTGTATTCTTTACTCACTGTATGTCTTTAGCTTCGGCTACGGAGGTACAAATGCTCACGTCATTGTAGAAGGTGCCAAGCACCTTCAGGAGGACGCAGCCCTGGAGCCTCCCTCCAACAACGGAGCAGAGCAGCCTCGCGCATTCGTTATCAGCGGTACGAGTGAGAAGGCCTGCCAGAACTTTGCCGCAACGCTGGCCGACTTTGTCTCAGAGACTCCTGCCTCCAAGATGACTGGCGATTGGTTGGACCAGCTCGCCTATACCCTGAACAGGCGAACAATCTACAAGCACCGGGCCATTGTGGTCGCTGAGAACCCTGAGGTTCTTATGGCGAACCTCAAGACCATTGCCGAGAAGCCTGTGCCGGCTACTGGCGGTGGCAAGAAGACCAGACTGGGTTTTGTTTTCAGCGGACAGGGTGCCCAGTACTTCAACATGGGACGTGAGCTCATCAACACCTGGCCTGAGTTCACTGCATCCCTTGAGCGAGCCAACCGTGTGCTTAACAAGCTGGGAGCAACCTGGGACGTCTTCACTGAGCTTCAGAAAGATGCTAAGGAGTCCAGATTGGATGAGCCGCGATTTGGACAGCCGCTGTCCACAGCGATTCAACTATGTCTTGTAGATACTCTTTCTTCACTTGGTATCAAGCCCAAGACAGTTGCCGGCCATTCTAGTGGCGAAATTGCTGCTGCTTACGCCGCTGGATACCTTTCCTTTGAGAACGCTATGAAGGTTTCTTACCACAGAGGTCGTCTTACCAGCGAACTCCTTGAGCAGGACAATGACGTGAAGGGTGGCATGATTGCCGTTGGTGCCTCCTCCAAGGACACTGGCGACTTCATTGCTCGCCTCGGATCTGATGCAGAGCGACTGACCATCGCCTGCTACAACAGTCCTTCAAGCGTAACGGTTTCTGGAGACATGGAAGTGATCGAGAAACTGAGCAAGATGCTGGAGGAGGAGTCTATTTTCAACCGAGTTCTTCGCACAAGAGGAGCCGCGTACCATTCCGAGCAGATGTGCCGCATTGAAGATGATTACCGTGAGGCCCTGTCTGGACTCCAGGTGGAGACGTTCAACTCCGAAGTCAACATGATTTCATCTCTGACGGGATCTCTTATTGAGGACCCTGAAGAACTCAGCGAGGACTACTGGGCAAACAACCTTGTTTCTCCCGTGTACTTTGAGGATGCTTTGTGGGGGCTCTGTCAAGGAGATGACGATGACTCCGCGGTCATCGACACAGTGGTGGAGATTGGCTCCCACGCTACGCTGGAGGGTCCGGTCAAGCAAACTGTGCAGAGCTTCGAGGGAGATGCCCGAACAGTTGGCTACGTCAACACTCTGAAGAGGAAGACGTCTGCAGCCGCATCTCTCCTAAACTGCTTGGCTAACCTTTACAGTGACGGAGTTGACTTGGACTTCCACTATGCCAACACTGGATTTAAGGAGAACATGATGACTTTGATGTCTGAAGCACCCCCATACGCATTCGACCACGAGCAGACCTTTTGGCACGAGGGCAGAGTGTCCAAGGAATTCACCCAGCGTCAGTTCCCTCCCCACGAGCTGATCGGCAACCTGACTCCCGACGTGAACCGTCTCGAGCCTCGCTGGCGACGAATCCTTTCGCTCAAGGAGGTCCCTTGGGTCCAGAACCACGGTATTCAGGGTCAGGTGATTTTCCCTGCTGCTGGTTATCTCGCCATGGCTCTGGAGGGCATGCGACGTTACAAGAAGACGACGGATCCCGAGGATGAGATCGAGGGCTACAATTTCCACAACATCAACATTAGCAAGGCTTTGGTCATGGACCAGGATTCCACTGACGAGGTCTGCCTCTCCATCCGACCCGAGCCTCGATCAGCCCGTGGCTCTTCCAGCTCTTGGATGGAGTTCCGAATCTTCAGTGTTGCATCCGATGAGACCTGGGATGAGCACTGCCGTGGTCTCATCAAGGTGACCACCGTCGCGGAAAACGAGAAGCTTGAGAACAAGCCTTCTGATATTGTCACCTTCCAGAGGGATGCACGACGAGCTCAAGAGGACGGCCTGCAGAGCGTCAACCCCGCCAAGTTCTACTACCTGAGCAAGGATGTTGGATATGACTGGAAGACTCCTTTTGACAACGTCGTCGAACTAAAGGTTGGCGATGACAACTCTACCTACCAGATCCAATGCCCTGATGTAGGCACCGAAACAAAGACCACCCTTGGCGAGCCCAAGTACGTCATGCATCCGGGCACTCTCGATGCTACCCTGTTCCATGGTCTATGCTCTGTTCTCTTGTTGAAGAACGGTATCAGCGCACCCGCTGTGCCTACTTTTATTAAGGACCTCTACATTTCAAGCAAATACTCCGAGGTTCAGGGCTCTCGTCTCTCCTGCTACGCCACCAGGAACGACGGTCCCTTTACTTTTGACGTTGGTGCCAGTAGTGGCTCTGGAAGTGAAGAGCAGGTTGTCATCCGAGCTGAAGGTGTTGCTACCACCCAGCTTCCCGGAGACGTCAATCTCTCTGGCTCCCGCGAGCTTGTTCACAAGATTGAGTGGGTCACCCACACTGAGGACATCACCCCCAAGCACATCAACGATCTTTGCCGTTCAACTGTCAGCTCCGAGTCCATTGCTGAGCACATCAAGCATCTTGACGCCAGAATCTTGACTCACATCCAGCGCGCACTTCGAACTGTGCCTCGCAACCAGGTTCCCGAGGGCTACCGCCAGCAATGGTACGACTGGATGCTAACCCTTGCCAAGGAGAGAATTGACTCTACGAAGCTGGGAGCGCAGGGCCTGGACAAGAACTTTGACGAAGAGATTGAGGGTGTTACCAGGGTTGGTAGCAACCTCCCCAAGATCCTTCTCGGTGAGATGGAGTCTATCGACCTCCTGCAGGAGGGTAACCTGCTTTCCAAGCTGTACTCCAACGAGCGCTGCCAGCGATGCTACCGCCAAATGTTCGCCTATGTTCGCGAGCTTGCTCGACAGAAGCCTGGCTTGAAGGCGATTGAGATCGGTGCCGGAACAGGCTCCGCAGCCGAGTGCATGCTCAAGGCCATGAGCCCCGATGGCAGGAGCTTGGTGTCCAAGTATGACTTCACCGATATCTCCTCCGGTTTTTTCGAGGCTGCCAAGGAGCGCCTTGCCAACTTCTCCGACGTTCTCAACTACCGTGTCCTTGACGTCGAGAAGGACATGGCAGCTCAGGGTCTGGAGGAAGGCTCGTATGATTTGGTGGTTGCTTGCAACGTCATTCACGCGACCAGCTCCATTGCGGACTCTGTTGATCGCGTGAGGTCTCTGCTCAAGCCTGGCGGTGTGTTCCTTCTCATGGAGATTACCAGGGACGCGCTCATGTACAACCTCATTTTCGGATCCTTCTCCGGTTGGTGGGCTGGACATGGCGAGGGCAGAGTCATGTCGCCTCTTATTCCGGATGAGCAGTGGCACACCCTCCTCAGCTCGCATGGCTTCGACAAGCCCATGGCTACCTTTAAGGATTACGATGAGGCTTCTGGAGGTACCCTCAGCGTTTTCGTCGCCACAGCTGCACCCCCAGTTCCCCTCGCGCTCACCTATGAGGTGCACCTTGTCAAGGACAAGACGAAGACCACCGAGATGCCAGGTCTTGAGGAAACCCTGAAGGCTTCTCTCGGGGATCACAACGTTAGCTCCTCCGATATCATGGATGCGCCCCCAACCGGCCTCATCTCTGTCTTCCCTCCTGAGATTTGCGAAGCCTTTATCGAGGACGTAGACCCGGAGAAGTGGCTCAAGTTTAAGGAACGTCTTCTCAGCTCAAAGGCTGTCTTCTTCATCACCAAGGGTGCCACCAGGGACAGCCAGAGACCCCAGGGTGCCATGCTCAACGGGTTTACCCGCAGTCTCAGGATCGAGCACGAGGAAACTCGATTTATCAAGATTGATTTTGACCTGGCCACGGATGGCGAAACTTGCAACGAGTTGGTCACCAAGATCCTGAAGAGTCCTTCGTTTGACCTGGACCGAAAAGATGCCGAAGTCGAGCACGAGTTTTCCGAGTACCAGGGTCAGCTGTATGTCCCTCGTGCATTCCATGACAAGCCCGTCAACGAACACGTTCGTGACTCGCATGGCCAGTCCAAGCCCGACATGGCCAAGTTCCTCGACGAGAACCGTACCTTGTACGCTCAGACCGAGGTCACCGGACTCCTCGACACCCTTCGATGGATCGACGACCCCGACGCTGGCCCTCCCGGCCCTGACGAGATCCAGTTCGAGCTCCGCGCCGCCAGTATCAACTTCAAGGACGTGCTTATTGCTGCAGGCCAGCTCGAGGGTCTTTCCGAAATGCGAAACGATTGTGCAGGTGTCGTGACCGCGGTTGGCGTCAACATGCAGGATCGCTTCAAGAAGGGTGACCGCGTGTGTGCCTACATCTCCAAGTCTTACACTAACCGCCCTCGTGTTCACGGAGACTGCTGTGCTGTTATTCCCGATGAGATTAGCTTCGAAGAGGGTGCTTCGCTGCCCATCGTCTGGGGCACTGTATACTACTCCCTCGTACACAAGGGTCGTCTGTCCAAGGGCGAGACTGTTCTGATCCACTCGGCCGCTGGCGCTGTCGGACAAGCATCCATCATCCTCGCCCAGTACATTGGCGCCGAGATCTTCGTCACTTGCAGCAGTCCCGAGAAGAGGCAGTTCCTTAGCGAAACCTACGGCATCCCTGATGACCACATCTTCTCTAGCCGAACCACGGCATTCGGAAAGGCTATCCGAGACATGACCCCCAAGGGCGGTGTTGACCTCGTCCTGAACTCGCTTGGAGGTGATGTGTTCCGCGAGTCTTGCAACACGGTGGCTCCTTACGGCCGATTCGTCGAAATCGGCCGCAAGGAATTCCTTGATGACATGCTCATGCCCGTCAGATTCCTTCTCAAGAACATCACCTTCGCCTACGTTGATCTGGCCCTTCTCATCGACGACAACAAGCCCCTTGTCCAGCAGCTGCTGCAGAACGTCATCGATCTCATGTCTTTTGGCGCGATTCGCCCCACCACCATCACCACGATGCCCATCTCCGAGATTGAAGCCGCCTTCCGCCACATTCAGGCAGGAAAGCACATGGGCAAGGTTATTCTGAAGGTCGAAGAGAACCAAGAGGTCAAGGTTGTGCCCCCGCCACCGGTCTCGGCCAAGCTCAAGCCCGACGCCGCCTATCTCATCATTGGTGGCCTGGGTGGTCTCGGCAAGGGAGTTGTGCGATGGATGGGAGCCCATGGAGCCAAGCGCATCATTGCAGTGTCACGATCTGGTAACTGCGATGACGAGGCTCTGACCGTCATCAAGGATCTCAAGGAGCAAGGTATTTCTGTCGAAGTCGAACGATGTGACATCACCTCGTTGGATGCGGTCAAGGCCCTGGCCAAGAAGATCGAATCCCGTACACCTGTCCGCGGTGTGATCCAAGCTGCCATGGTGGTCAAGGTAAGACATATTCCAACAGCACGGTTTTCATCCCTACGATTACTAACAAAAGTATTTTAGGATACCATGTTCGCCAACATGGACTATGACCAATGGTTCTCCTCCCACTGGCCCAAGACCAAGGGAACTTGGAACTTGGCCGAAGCGCTGCCCAAGAAGCTTGACTTCTTCGTCATGCTCTCTTCCATGGTCGGTATCAGTGGCAATGCTGGTCAATCCAACTATGCGGGTGCCTGTACATACCAGGATGCATTCGCCCGCCACCTGCGCACCAAGGGCATCCCCGGCTTTTCCATCAACATTGGTGCTGTGGCCGACAGTGGCTTTGTCGCCGAAAACCCCGAAGTTGCTACGGCACTGCGCCGAAAGGGTTTCGGAACCGTCGACACCTGGGAAATCTTGGCTGTTCTCGACCACGTTTTGGCCAATACCACGGCCGCCGAGGTTGATGACTTCCAGACCATCATGGGCATGGTGCCCAAGGGCAATGAGCTTGGCCTGAGACCCGGTGTGTGGATGAACGACAGCAAGCTTCGCCACCTCGCCCACCGCAACAGCGGAGCAAACAGTTCCAAGGACTCTGATGACTTTGGCGAGAGCATCAGCGCAGCCGGAACCGAGGAGGAGGCCGTCAGCCTCATTTCTCAATCTGTCATCCAGCAACTCAGCAAGCTTCTCGCAACTCCCATCAAGTACCTGTCGGAAGAACGCAGCCTGAACGATTATGGCCTTGACTCTCTGGTTTCTGTGGAGCTCAGGAACTGGATCAACGCCTTCTTGCAGGCGAACATTCCCATCATGGTTCTTCGAAAGACTAGCAGCATCAAGGAGCTGGCAGGTCTTGTTGCCAAGGAGTCCAGATTGATTTCTCTCAAGTTTGAATAAATATAGTTGGAACGCGATTGGTTATTTAAAGTGTAGCATATGTATTGCAATGGCGTCATGAGTAGTGTATATTAGTTGGATAGTTTAAAAAGCGTTTTCTTACACCTTTTGGATCCAAGCTCAATTGAAAACTCTTGTTCTAAATTAGCATACAGAATCAAGTTCCGTGACAATATTAACAACTACCACTCTAAAATAAAAGCTACATAAGAGTTAAAATTATTGTCGTTTTGTCAATCAAGAAGGTAGTCCTCCAGAACCACCTTACCGCTACTGATATCCTGTTCCAAATCACCCTGGTATTTCATTGCACTGTGCACATAGGCTTGACCAATTGTCTTCCAAGTAGACTTGTAGAGCTTTGCCTTGTTTTCCAGATCAACCATCTTCCGAAGACCTCGATATTCCCTCTTATGCAAAACAAGGGGAACTTGACAGCCAAGGAGAATCACAACTTCGTCACCGACCTTGGCCTCCTCGGGACCGAGACCAAAGTCTCCATTCTCAAGCAGAAAGATTCTGCGTGCCTCACAAGCATCATCCCTGACACGATAATATGCCCCAAAGGTCTCATCTTCTGGCCTTTCGTCGTGACGGCTCATTGAGTAGCCTGCCGAGGTGAGTTCATTGGCGGGGACACGCCACCAGTCTACACTCCACACCTTTTCCGAGTAATTTCTATTGTTCCATACTCTCCAGTTCGCCGGTTCCATTTGCCAAGCGCCGCCTGTGACTGTGTGCGCGAATTTACTTGTCATCTCTGGGTCTTTCCAGGGGCCTCCGACAAGTTTCTCCCATGATTCGAATAGTTCAACGTAATTGGGTCGTCCGAATCCAATAAGGAAGGAAGAAACTGAGCTTCCAATCTTGACTATCTTGCCGCATCTGAAGCCTTGCGCCGAAATGACAGATGGCGCCTCCAGATTTACTTGGACGCGTGCTGGGAGTCCTGCCGCTGCTGAGTGGAGGGGGGATTGCAGCGGGTAGTAGTCGGGATTGTCAAGCCCTCCTGTCCAGAATAGGAGTCTATCGTGCAAGATGTCGTTTGGCTCACGCGCTTTGGTTGACCAATTGTAGCACCAATAAGCATCCAGGAGTCGTGCATTCTCGGCTAGCGCAATTGGAAGCAGTGTCTTGTGTGTAGACATGATATCCTTGGTGAATCTCATCCACAACTTGTCAGTGTCCATGGTATAATCAACCGTGAGTTGTCCTTCCGGTAGCCCCGATTTCAGAAGGCCGAGAAAGGCGTAAACCCTGTCGTGTGAAACGGTGCATTGGCGATGACGGAGTTTGTAGGCGAGCTCGAAGAGACCCAAAGGCGAGTCTTCATGTGAGGGTTTCCGCATTTCAAAAACCAGCTCCAGGTAGCTGGTTAAAGCGTATCCAGCTCTTATGTGTTTGCGCGTCTCTTGATGGAGTAGGAACCGAGCAAAGTCAAAAAACGGCATGGTGTGAGGACCACAGCATAGCAAGGCTGCCTTGGCAAGAACAACTTCTTGCACGGTCCATGCGCGATACCAATACTATTCAGTACTTGTCAGCCACATGCTATTGAGTGATCTTGCTGGCTTTGATCGTACTGGTCGCTTGATAATCTCGTTCAGGCATGCAATCCATTCACCTGGCTCATTCCAAATCTCTCCTTCTTTTTCTGCATCAGTGCAAGCCACAATTTTTTGGACCTGTGCAAATGCCAATTCAGTCTGATCTTTTGATTGGCCAATCCAGGAAAGTACTCTCACTGCGTTCCGGTAGATGTCTTGCATTCGCTGCACTTGAATACCCTTCTCATTCTGATCGTTTTGGTTGATACATATCGCATCAATCTGCAAAATCAGATACCAATCCAATGTAACGACCATGGAGGCGCTTACCCATAGCGCTCTGCTGCGGTCCGGCAGACATAGCTGAATCAAAGCATCATGCAGCTCTGTTGTAACAGGGAATTGTTCCCCGTTTAAGAGGATGGTCTTTCTCTTACTCGATTTACCCCAGCAATAACTCAACGCTTCATACTCGATTTTGTCCCATGTAGTATCAACCAGTCGCGAAGTGACAGAAATGTGCCCAAAACTGTTTGAAGGGGCGAGATAGAGGATTCTCATGCTTTTAGCGTCATTGCTAAGGCCTTCGTAGACGGACGACATTGCGCCAGGGTCAGTTATCCCAGCGGGGTCAAAAAGAGGCATTCGTGGACATTTAGGTTTAAACTCGGCGGTCTAGAAATTGTTGCTAGGCACGGAGGAAAGAAAGGCCCGAAGCTTTAGCGTCACCCCATTGATGGGAGGGATCAACGAGCTGAGGAGCAAGGGCGAATAAGCACTAACGTTAACACGGGAAAATGGGTCAATGTATAGGTGGGGAGTCACATTTGGATACGATGGGTGGTCTCATTAAAAAGTCCGTTCTCACTGCGACGGCATTTAAGTCCTTTGGGTCTCTTCACATCGCCTTGTCACGATGCTTTTTGTACGTGATGTTGCGGCTTAAAACAGCATTGTTGGTTCGTCTGCACGTAGAACATTGTGGCTGACTGACCTACCAAAGACCAATAATAACCGTTCGTCATGTGATTGGGGGTGGGCCTCCTGCCCCCACTCTTTCTCGTTTTCAGTGGAACCGGCGCCACTGATGTTTATGAAGCCCTTGCATAGCGCCATTCATTCTTGGTGTTCCCGCTGAAATCAATACTGTGCATCATGGAAACGAGACGTCGGGGGCGCAGAGTTTCTCAGAGACAGCCCCGCTGCTGCACTGAGTGCTCCCGGAGGAAACTCCGTTGCTCCAAAGTGATACCATGCAGTTCGTGTATTGATCGAGGCAGTGGCCATTTGTGCAAGCGCGAAAAAGTTGACGTTCGACGACACACCTCTGCAAATTCCAAAAAGCAGACAGGCACTAGCCAATTGGTCTCGGCCGAAGGCAGTAGTGAGCCAGAACAATTGCCAAACAACTCTCCTCGAGGCTCTGTAAGAGTCCAGTTCTCTGGGTCCCAAGATGGAAACACGGCGATAGAGGGCCATGACGAAACATATTGTGAGGGAAATCAGCTGCTAGATTCATCTCAAAATACCATGTCTTCACCTCTAGTCAATGGAGTAACTCAGGATGCAGCGGTCACATTGGAGTTTCTAGCCCTGAGTCGTCAACGCATCATGCAAATTGGCCAAGAACCCCGCGCTGTGTCCTCTGGCAAACCACTGCAGCAGCCCGTTGTCATTATTGACCCCATCATCTCTGCCTCACAAGCAAGGTCACTAGTTAAATATCACGAGGACAATATTTCTTGGCTTCATCACGTTATACATGCTCCTACATTTCGAGAAGAGTGCGAGCATTTTTTCGAGACTGGCCAGGTAGTCAATCCATATTGGCCAGCCCTTTACTACTCCATTTTGTCGGTAAGAGACTGCTTGGAATTACCAGCTAATATCAAAGCCGCTAACTACCCGTAGGTAACTCTTTCTCTAACCCCTGTTTATGTTCTAGCCCTCTATGAAATTTTTGAACCTAGTACGTTCCCGTGTGAGCAAGTAAAGAAAAACCAAGCACACAGATTTTGACCAATGCAGATGAACTTTCTGAAACACTCTACAGAAAGAGCATTGAGGCCCTACACTCGTCGAATTTCATGGCCACACACTCTGTTACATCCATCCAGACTATATGTGTGCTCATCTACCTGGGACATAACCTTGGGGAATCAGACTTTATCGCAACAATACTAGGCACTGCAATTCGTATCGCTCAGTCTCTCGGATTGCATCGTCTTGGCCCCGATGCATCATTTGATAGCGCTGATGATCCCGAGGAAATGAATCGCCAGCTTATCGATAGAGAAGTTCGCAAAAGAGTGTGGTGGTTTCTCATCCGACAAGACTGGCTCCAGATTCCATTTATGAATACCTACACAATTCATGCTACCCAGTTCAACACCCCAATGCCCACTCTCTGTCACGAAAATAGCGAACAGATGATCCAGAGCAGAAAGGTTTCAGCGCAAAATGTCGATACTTACACGCAGGGGAGCTACACACATGTCCTAAACCGCGGTATGGCAACCGAACCTCAGACTTTCATCCTTGCTTACTGATGAGACACAGTTTCTGTATTAATCTGGAAGACCCAAGACCGAATGTGTGGCCGAGGCCACCCTGGGAAAAGTTCAGATGGGCTGAAGAGATTATATGAAGAGGTGATTTTGGCTGACTCGGAGCTAAAAATCATCATGAAGACAATGCCCCTCTTCTACCGGGATAGTTCCCTTGATGCCAATGGGCTGCCCCCGCATATTGCTCAGCAAAGGCAGATTGTATTATTATCGATGTTTCACAAGGTTAGCCATAAAATCTTCGGTATTTAGATCGTACTGACTTTGAACTTTCTAGTTTTACACCATCCACCGGCACTTTCAAGTGCTGAGCTTCAAAGATCCATGGTTTTCATTTACCAAGGCATGAGTACTTGCTCTGTGCAATTGAAAACGAGTCCGCTGACTTGCCATGATAGATTTCTTGTCTACCCATCGCTCGAAAGGGGCTTCGGGGGCTATTTGCTCTCCCAGATGACCAGTACACCTGGGCCGCCAAAAATATCTGGACAACCAGCACGCATATTGTTGCCGCAGCCATCTCCCTCATGTTTGAGGAGTTGTTTGCCGCAAACGACGAAAGCAAAATGCTCGACAGCGAAGAGATCCAGGATTTGGTTCGCGAGTGCTCGCGGTCTCTTCAAGAAGTATGCCGCAAGAGCGAGATTGCGCGAAAGGGGGTTCGCATCATTGACTTCCTTCTCAATTTGGCTCGAGATGGCCGTGAGCATGGGCAATTCGACCTGGATAAAATCATTGCGCACGTCAAGGAAGATGCGCCGGCACATACAGATGTTCGCTCCAACTTGGACGAGATTGACTTGTTTAATTACATTGATTGGCCCTCCCCAGGCGTGTCTGGACTACGAAACTGGATGGATTGACCCCCTGCTCTCGTTTGATTGGGTCTCGCAAGGGCGTCGTCCTCTCAAGGTTTGCACAGTTTTAGCGGCACAGGCCCAACATCAGGGTGATTCTTGGCCTGGGCTCAGTGCGTTCTGGATCCAGGGCGAAACTCGCGTTTTCATGACTAATTTATTGTTGTGTAAAATGAGCGGAATGCAAGCTGTGAAGATTGCTCATCAAGGCTTATGCAGGCAGTGCCGAGAAGCTATGAACGTCGGTTGGTTACCGGCATTAGAGCGTCTTAAGCTTAACAAGTGTGGATTACATAGATCATCTAGAACACCACTGTACTATTTTTAGCACAGCCGGAGAAAAAAGCGGCTGCTTGAGATCTACAGAGGGCCATAACATGTCTACAACCACAGCCTACGGTGAGCTGAAAAGGAATGGAGATTTCATCTTTCTTTTTCACACCACGTGCCCATTCGTAATTTTCTTTTCTGCTGATGTGCTATCTCCCCTGCATGCGCCCAGTGGAACATTAGTCCCCCGACCATCGGCCGTGGTGGAGTTTCGATGTGTAATGACAATATGACAACAACGCCCTGTGTAGACACCAACGCCCATGACATGCAGACCCACACTTGGGATGTCTATAGAATGGATTGAAATGTTGACGCTGTGCTGTTTTTTTTATTGCAAATTAAAAGCAAAGGCGTTCGATTCTCAACATGGCGACGACTCACACGCAGACCGTCTTGATTCCATCAAGCGGAAGCGAGCATTTTTCGGAGAGCAGCGTTCCCATGACGATCCTAGACGAGAGCGCTTCCGAAAAGTCAGCTTCTTGTCGCAAAATTTCTCGGCCGCAGAAAATTGTGGTCACGATTCAGTTGTCAGGAGTCACCTTCACTTCGAGCGTCATCAACGGCCTGGTCATTGTTGGGCTGCCCGCCATCACAACAGACTTGCGGCTGCCGCCCTCGCTTGCCTTCTGGCCTGCCTCTGTTTCCGGCCTCGCAACCGCGTCGACTCTCCTGCTCGCCGGCTCCGTTGCCGACGTCATTGGCCCGCGCTGGGTCGACCTCGCGGGCTGCTTTGCCAGCGGAGCCCTCATGGTTGGCCAAGGTGCTGCTCGCCAGGGCACAGAGCTTGTTGCGCTGAGAGCCCTCCAGGGAGTAGGCCTCGCACTCCACTTGTCTTCTTCCGTGGCTATCATAACAGAGGTCCTGCCCCAAGGGAAGGGTCGAAACATGGCTTTTTCCATACTTGGTCTCAGCCAGCCCTTTGGGTTCTCCGTTGGTTTGGTTTTGGGTGGCATCTTCGTTGACACGGTCGGCTGGAGGGCAGGCTGGTTCCTTTCGGGGGGGCTAACTCTCCTGCTTGCCTTTATTGGGGTTTGGGCTCTGCCTCACAGTCGTAACGAAAGAGGACTTGCCGAAATACTTGGTGATGTTAAATCAAAAGTTGATTGGGTGGGGGCGTTTCTCGCCTCGGGATTTATGACATTGCTGTGTTATCTCCTTGCGTAAGTAACTCTGCATTCTCGACATTGCTTTTGATTGATATTCACAATATTTCTAGTATCCTCAGCGCAGATGTGACGAGAATCAAAGAACCATTGAGCATCGTCTTTCTTTGTCTCAGTGTTATCGCTTTGTTCGCATTCATCGGCTGGGTACATGTCCGTGTGAAACAAGGGAAGCCAGCGTTGATTCCAAATTCCCTTTGGAAAAATGCAACATTTTCCAGTATTTGCGCTACCATTGCTTTATCCTTTGCTGTTATAAACTCTATGGAGCTTTTCTGTAGCTTATTGTAAGTTTTTCTCGTCTCGGTTCCAAGTCATCGCTAACATGAACTAGTTTCCAAGAAGTCCAGCTGCTGTCTGCTCTCCAAGCCTCCGTCCGCATCATCCCATGTACCGTCGTTGGAATTCTTGTCAACCTCATCATGGGGTTCTACGTGCACAAGATTCCTGCTATTTGGATTGTAACGGTAACATCGGTTCTCTGTGCTGTGGCTCCTGTTCTCATGGCTGTTATTCGGCCATCTGCATCATATTGGGGAAATGCGTTTTTCGCCCAGCTGTTGCAGCCCGTGAGTGTTGATGCTCTCTTCACCGTCGGATTGATCGTTATCACCGATGTCTTCCCCGAAGACACGCAAGCTCTGGCCGGAGCAGTGTTCAGCACAGCCTCGCAGTTTGGCAGTGCACTCGGTCTGGCCATCTTGCAAGTCATTTCGACCATGGTTACCAAAGAGCACAAGGAAAGTAAAGAAGCAGTGGCATTGATGGAAGGATACAGGGCGAGCTTTTGGACCATGTTTGGTTTCATGATGCTATGCACCTTGATTGGCCTTGTGGGACTGAGAAAGACGGGTAAAATTGGTCTGAAACGAGATTAGGAAAAAGGCCTCGCAAGGCTTCACATGTTACGGCTGTGTAAAGTGTAATGACGTCTCGAATTGTTTTTATGTTAAGACAGGTGGAATGAGTCAGGCAAAAGTCTAGATATTAAACGCCTAAAAAATACACGCGCAATTGGGTTTGCCTGCGAACCTCAAATGCTGCGGAAGAAAGTTTGAAACCTGACACACCAGGGTGTGACAAGGTGGCATCGCTACATTGGATGCTGAAGAAGTTATTTTCCATTTCATTCGTGTCAACCAACTTTCATACCAAGCGACTCCTTCCAGCATAAGCGGAAGAAGATCGGGACTGACCAGGCCCAGACGAATTAGTCCTTAGGCGAGGGAGAGAGGTAGGCGCCAAGGCTATGAATCGTTAGTCTTTATCCGCACTCCAAATCAAGACCCTAGACTTACCCAATAATCCCGTAGCAAGCACACATCAGCGCTCCCTTCAATCCAATGGTCCTGAGACTAATACCGCCCTCATTAAGAACCAAAAGGATGACCAAGAGAACTGTGCCTACTAGTGTCGTGGTTTCGAAGTAGTTGAAAGTCAACTCCAGCTTGCGGTGTAAAATCCATCCGGCAATCACCGTCAAAGGAGTGACGCAGAGAGCGATCTGAATTGCTGAGCCGACAGCAACAGCGACTGCGAGATCCAGCTTATTCCTAACAGCAACCGTCACCACGGTGACATATTCCGCAATGTTTCCCACAACGGGCAAGATAATCAGGCCAATGACACCCTCCGATAGACCACCCTCGTGGGTAACGGCGTCGATGGTGCTGACCAGAAACTCTGCGCAAATGGACATGACAATTGATGACGTTATTAGAATAAATACCGAGGCCATCCTGTCGCTGGATTTGCTTTGGCGCGTATGGGCGAATGCTGGCGTGTCCAGGCGTGGCGACAGATCAGGTATCGTTTCCAGGCCCATTCGTATGGGCACAGCCCCGGACAGAGATGATTCTCTGCTGTGGCCCCTGCTAGAACTGAGCGAGTGGGCTCGAGAATTCCTGCGAGCACGGAAAATTTGGTGAGAGGAGCTGGGGCGCGCGTTGATGTCGGCGCTTCTGCGCCGGTTGCTTTCCACAAAACGGTCGTCGGTAAATTCCATTTCTCGCTGGCCCACGGAGTGAGACGGGATCGGTACGTCGGCGAATCGAATGGTGCGTCCATGAAGTGCATCCTGGCCTCGATGTAGGCCCAGGCTGTGATCGCCGCGAGCCATGTGACCACCATCGGGTGTCAACTGTTGCATAGGAATAGGTTTATCCTTTGCAGAGCGTGACTTCAGCTCATGAGTGAAATAGAGAAGATAGATGAAAAGTACAATGAGCGACGAAACTCTGCTCATGGTGAGAGCAGGTGCAGTGATTTTGTGTGACGTGTCAAAAGTGTAGTCGAAGGCCGTCTGTTTTGTTTAGCACCAGGTTCGATGACAAGGAGCATGAAGACTTACAGGCATCAACAAGACAAATAATGATACAAAAAGCAAACCAGCCAACAGTTGGGCCTCTGAGGCATCGAAACTAGCTTCATGAGTGGTGTAACTGCTTGCGAGGAGGGCAGAGCCAAGGATCAACAATAAGTTGACGAGGATGGAGCCCAGGATGGAGGCTTGGACGATGCGAATGTGATCGTTCACCAAAGCGATGCTTCTCTTGTTAATTTTCTCATTGTCAAGTGAGTGCCAAGGCCAGCTTACATTCTAGAGGCGAGTTAGCATTGCGTGTCAAGGCGAGCAAATAGACTCGAGAGCCACTCACAAGATTATCAACTCGACCAGATTGCCGAGGGTAATGTTCAGCAACGCACCGATGGTGTCGCCAGCTTCAGCAGCAATGCGCTCGGTGGCATCGGTCAACATTGCAGACAATGGGACAATGGCCATGGCGTTGCAGGTGAAGGTCAGCAGCGGGCTCACTTTGGCCAAGTAGCTTGCGATGCCCACTGGGACGAAGATGAGCAGCGAGTTCAACCAAGACGAAAAGACCATGGCGTGCACATGGCCAAAGAAGCCGATGTCCCGGACGGGGAATGGGCCGTGGTCGGCGAGTTCGTATTCTGCTGTTAGTGATTGAGTTTCGAGATCATGCACGCGCGACCACAAGCGTCGATGCAGCTGGTCCCGGAAACGAAGCATCTTTTGCACATTATCTGCAGGCTCACACGAACAAGTTAGCTGAAATGCGCCCAAAATAAAAACCCTCCAAGTGATTGGCAGGCTTCTGCACCAAAAAATTGAATCGACATGCCTTTGAATCCGAGGCTCAGGCCTCGCGACTCTCGCCTGTGCGACCTGGTACCGTCCCGCGGGTTCCCAGAGGGCGGGAGAAAGGCGGCGGAACTTCCTTCATCGGGCAGATCTCCATCATCGCTGCTAGTGCTGGAATCTGAGGAGCCATTGTCCGCGGCAATGTTACGGAATCTATCTGTCACGGGATTCATTTGCAAAAGGTCACTCAGCCCACGACGAAGAGACAGAGATGTCGATGAGCAAAAGGTGCAGGGCAGACCGGAACCACGACGCAGGCAAGTTGAGAAATGGCGGAGAGGAGCAGGAAGCGCGCCAACGTGACCGTGACCCCCCTTAAATTAGCTTATCGTGAACAAAACAAAACCCGATCCGGCCGAACGTCAGAGTCGGAGCAGGGCCCAGCCTGGCGCGGTGGGACTGGGTGACGAGAAGCCAAATTATGCAGCCGACAAATTGTATTCGCGTATTCCCCCGTCCTCCAGGGCTGCCGAATGGGGTAGGCATCCCCTGGATTAGTCTTGTGCGAGGCTGCATACGCGTGTTCCTAAGTGCGCGAATGGGCATCCAGGAGACCTCGGCTCTACCGGTTCATACGGGGAGCCGACACAGCGCGAACTGAGCCAGTTTCTAAGCAGAGTGGATCATATTGGCGGTAGCCCCCCTTTGCCATAATCTTGTTTCTTTGGGGGAAGTGCTAGCGCCGTCCGAAAAACGTGGATGCGAAAAGGGGCAGCTTCGCTTTTATGCGCCCCGGAGTACCCAATGCGGACTAGACGGCTCCCGCGACGTCGCTGGTCGGTGGGTTCCTGTGCACAAAAAAATGGAGTCGTCATGGCTTGACCTGAAATCCAACCGTGAAAGGAATCAGGGGGATGCGGAACGGGCAGGGGCGCAGTAGATGCTCTGTGGCAGGGATGGGGATCGCGAGAAGCCGTTTCTTATGCAGGACTCGGTGCAAGATGAAGGACAAGAGCGAATGCAACGACTGTGTTGACTGGCCATTGCGATGGACATTGGTGCAAGCCGCAGTACGTAATGCTGGGCGGGAAAAGAAACGAGGGAAATTAGACGGGGAAAATGAAGCCAAAATGACAGCCGGGTGATCTGCCACCCATGGTCGCTTGCAGAATGCGATTCCGCGTATAAGGAGCCAAGGGGTTCATTAGTCCCCCGTCGCTTGGGAGCCACCGTCTTCTTGAGCTGCCGCACAACGGTTCGCTTTGGACTGTTCTGCGCGTTTGATCGTCCCTGTCCTGAGTTATGGTGGGTCACATCGTCCCGCCCCGGGCCGCTGAAGGGGGCTACTACTGTGTGTGTGAGTGGGCGCATTGAACCTTGATACGAATCCTTGTGTGCCAGAACCTGTCGAAAATATCAAAAACAAGAAATAAGATGGCTATAATCATAATCATAGGGCTGTATTTATCAACACCATCCTCGTCATATTTGATGTTATTTCACTCCAGGTTCCATCCCAACTCAGGTTTATTTGGATGTGCTTGATGAGTGGTCACGCACATGAGTCGAGTAAGCGAGCACCCACTGTAATGTGACGTAGAAGCCCTGTATTTTAGATTGCGCTGGCTCGAACCTTGAACGCATCGCACTGCTGCACCAATGTCAAGCAACACTGATGAAGTCATGGACACGTGCAAGAAAAAGCCGAGGGACATGTATTACGCCGTGAAATATCCTGTATTGCTTGTGAGAGACACCAATCCCAATGGCAACATGGAAAATCTGATGACTCGGAAGGTCAATGCAACAAGCTACCACACTACTGCACATCAGCTTGTGCGCTGCGCAGAACTGCAGCCAGAGCTAAAATAGTACATGAACCACATGGTAACCGCGCACCCCAAGCAGTCGATCCGGGAATACGGTAGTGTGTGTGTGATGGGAAAAATTAACCATGTTTCCAATATGCCAAGTTTCTACCGGTGAGGTGGGCTCTTGGCCTTGTCCCACCAGCCAACACCCCGAGCAAACAGACAATACCTAGTCCTTATGCACGGCCTAGCGCACTCTCGCCAAGAAAGCAAATTGGTATTAGGATCATGAGAGTTGAGACATCTCATTATTGTGAGTATTTTTGTTCGGTGGGCGTTGTTGAACTTGACTCACTTTCCCATTGCATCCCCCGCTCTCCGAGTGGTTCAGCCGTCTAATTCTAAGTAACGTGAAACTTCATGTGAAGTAACATTCCCAAAGGTGCACAAAGCCATCCCCACTACCCTATTTGTTTAAATAAAAACAAAAAATTTTCCGATAAATATTTTATTTTACACACCATTGGTATATTGCGGAGATGCTTGGGGCACTGGTGTGGTCTGTTCATCCCATTACTATCGCGTATCCGGGTTTCAATCGCTCCTTCTTTATTCTTTTGCGCATAATTCCTTCGGCGCTTTTCTTATGGGATATGAGTGCTGTTCAATCATTTACAGCCAGGCAATTTTTTGATTGTTTTTCTTCGGCATGAGGAAATTGCGGTCAAGAAAAAAAGAACAGGCATCATCCATCCTAGGTATTGTATCCGTCATCTATTTCTAAGCTACTTTAGCCTTCTCATCCTTCCCCAAACCATTTTCCCGGCCAAACGATCAACGGTAGGTTATAATGCACAAAGCTAAGATTACACGAGTAGGCCAAAGATAGGTCAGGTGACAAAATCTGCTTGTGCATCCATTCCTCCATGAAAACATGCCTCATCCTCTGAATTTTCCATTCACGTTCCGCAGCACGACGCTTCGCCACTAAATCCCACCGCGTCCCAAATAGAGTATCGCATATACCAGGGCTCCCAAACCCGTCAGAGAAAGAGACGTTTCCGCGGTAATGGTGCTCGCCATGGGATCGATTATCGAGAAAATTGGCCAGAATTTGGCGCATGCGAGGCCAGTTTTCCAGCGCGCTCGCTCCTGGAGCTCTCAGATGCAAACCAAAGTCGTGGCCGCAGTGCTTATATACGCCTCCAACTGCTCCAAGACCGGCAGCCGGTACTTGAAGCCAAAGATCTGCATCACCCCAGCCAACTAGAGCAAGTGATACTGGAAAAGGTAACACAATTTCGAGAAAAAAAGTCCAGGGCCGACATGTAGCAGGCGCTTATGCCAGTGCTCGCTTTGGTGGAATGGTGAATCGAGTGCCGTAATATTCTCATCAGCGGAACAATTGGCTGATGCAAAAGATAGTTGTGTGTCAGATGTTGAATGACATCAATGAGTCCGATATTACGACCGGCCAGACTGCTCATCTGACCTGCCCTACATGATACATCCAGTATTTGTTGAGAACGGTCGCTGGCCCCAACACACTGGATGCCATTACGGTTACTATACCGTAGCATCTAAAAGTCCATATCTAGGTAGCCTACTCCGCGGTATTTTGGCCTTGTTGAGCTCCTGCTCTCATGGGCGGAATGGCCTTTACACATTACTTAAAATATAACTTCGACCATAGGTCAATTGATAAATAGCGACATTTTTATACGCTGCAAAGCTATAAGAAATATGTGATTTCTGGGGCTAGGGATGATGTAGTTTGGGTAACGTACGTGGTGTGTTTATTCTCGCGGTGATGAAATTCAAAGCTTGTTTTAGGAATAGCGCAATAATCTGAACCTTCGGTGGTCCGCCGCTCGCCGTAGAATGCTGTCGGACCATGACCGTGATGTGGGGTCGTTCAAGTGCTGCTCTGATGCGGGGGAATATATCAGGTACAAGAAAAGGGCACTCTTGGGGCATATTTCATCAGATATCTAGAAGAGAGATATTGGCTAGAAATAAAGTAGCCAAACATGAACTTTTTCCCGGCACCCCCAGTCATTGAGGCGAACCTCCACGTCCGCATCCCGGATGACAAGAGATGCATCGGCAAGGAATCAGAATGGAGGGGAGGCTTTGCTCGAGACTTTCAGCACATATTCCTCGAGGGTCCAGTTGTCGATGATGAGGGAAACATTTACGTCGTTGATATCCCGTATGGTCGAATCCTCAAGGTTGATGTGGACAAGAACGTCCATGTCTTGTGCGAGTGGGACGGCGAGCCCAATGGATTGGCAGGGACGGTCGAAGGAACCCTGCTGGTGGCAGACTACAAACAGGTGAGTTCTTTGGCATGGTTTCCCGAGGCATTTTCTTAGCCAACGTATCGCAGGGAATTCTGGAGTTTGATCCTCAGACACGACAAGTGAAGCCCAAATTAACCCGCAAGAACCTTGAAAGGTTCAAAGGGCCCAATGATCTTATTGTAGACTCCAAGCAGAATATCTACTTTACCGACCAGGGCCAAACAGGTATGACAGATCCCACAGGACGCGTTTACCGTCTATCACAGGATGGGAAATTGGACACGCTGGTTGATAACGGGGCCTCTCCCAACGGGCTTGTTCTCTCAAAAGACGAGCGTTTTCTCTACGTTGCCATGACCAGGGCGAACCAAGTCTGGAGGCTTCCGCTTCACAAGGACGGAACGACTTCCAAAGTCGGTGTCTTCTTCCAGTCCTTTGGTAATGTCGGCCCAGATGGGTTGGCCCTTGATGAAGAAGGCAACTTGTTCATCTGCCAGCCAAGCCTAGGGTCCATCTTTGTGGTGGATACTCATGGAATCCCCAAGGCCAGAATTGTCAGTGGTTCGCCTGGAATCAATCTGACAAATTGTTGCTTTGGAGGCCCCGAGCACAAAACACTGTATATCACAGATAGCTTGGAGGGGAATATCCAGACGGTGGAGTGGCACTGTAGAGGAGCGGTACCAGCGCCAAAGCTCAAATCTTACAAACAGTAACAACACAAAGTGCCCATGAGAGAGAATTGGGAAACCAGGCACTAAATAAAGAATTAAAAATCTTTAGATGATATTCCTATATAATTTACGATTGTTCATTCCACAGCTCTTAGGGCATCTTTCCTCTAGTGGATGGTTGCTGGATGGCTATACTCACTCGACCCTTCTCGCTGATTAGGATGTGATTTTGGCAGCTCAAATTTAACCTGTATGTTAATTGTGGCTCTTTGCTTCATTTTAGATGATCTGCAGGCTCCTTAGTAACGAATGCCCGGATTTTCCAAGAGCCCATGGTTCAGCTCGAGCCACTGCTTCTAAGACGTTGCTATTTAGGCAACACCTCCAACAGCACAATTGTATATTTTGAGAAAGACAACATGATATACGGATGAATACGCAAATCTCCCAGAACACGGTAAAAAATTTGGAGGACCACACATTGTCTTTGTTTGACCGTTCGGCCTTTCGGATCGGCGCCGTGCTAACCTGCGGGTGTGGTCCGACGACACGGACCCAGACCATCCCAAACCGAGCTTGGTAAACTGTTGGTGACCTTGTTTTCTAGGCGGCCCCTGTGAAGATACTTGGCTATCCATCTAGACTACTACGTAATCCCGTGGCCATGAACCGATGGGCGCCTCTCACCGCGCCGCCTCTAGTCGCGCCTTTCCGAGATCCGAGCCATCACACGAGAATCCACTCTAAATACCCCGAAACCGGTCCGTTGGGTTCTATCTTCCCCGCACAACTGTCACCGACTCCCATCAAATCAGAGCCTCAGTGTCTCATCGGACCTCGTCCGCGAATCTATGGGGTAGTCCTTTCTGGGGTAAGCTTGTACTCTCCCCAGTTCTCCACAGTCTAGAGCGGCCCACGCCCATTTTGGTCTCGCGGATATGGTGCCCTGAGCGCATGGTTCAAATTCTTATTAAGACGTGAGTTGTCCCTTGAAAAAAAAAAAAAAAAAGGGCCAGGATCCTTCAAGGGGGTGTTGCCTTGCTTTCCGACTGCTGTGTACCCTGCTTTCTCGCTGCAATCCATCACAATGGCGAAAGCAAACATGATTCAGGCCACGAGGGCAGCCATCAAAGAAAGCCCAAAGGAGATTTTCAACTGGTACATCTTGGCATGCACTTGCATCTGGAGCTTCTCCGGTGTTGCCAAGGGCTTTGACGAAGGTATGCTGTGTGCAAAGTCAGCGCAGACTCGTGACTAAACTGATCTGATAGGCAACATTGCTTCCCTCGTCATCATGGACTCCTTCAAGGAGCGCTTCGGAATCGCCCACTTGACCGACGCCGAATACGCCGATACGAAAGGCTGGGTCGTTTCCATCGCCACGGCCGGCGCAGTCTTCGGCTGTCTGGCCTGTGTTTGGGTCACGCAGAGACTGGGACGCAAATGGACTTTTATTCTGTTCACAATCGTTTACATGGGCGGTATTCTTGGTCAAACATTCAGCAACGGCAGCATGGCTGCGTTGTACGTTACCCGAATCATAGCGGGCATTGGCATCGGCACGACCACAGTATTGCCTTCGATTTACATCACAGAGGTATGATAATCGGCGGTTCATTATGGCCTAGCTAATCTCACGGTTATAGATTGCACCTGCCTCTATTCGTGGTCTTCTGACATTACAGTACACGTGCTGCCAGCAACTCGGTGTCGTATTCGGATTCTTCTTCAATTACGGCATCACCAAGCACCACGCAGGAGGTGATCTCCAATGGCAACTCCCAACGGCTCTTCAACTTGTCCCGGCGGTCATTTGGGGTGTTGGTGTTTTCTTCACGCCCGATACGCCACGGTTTCTGCTGATGAAGGGAAAGCGTTCAGAGGCTCTGGCTACTTTGGTCAAATTCCGAGGACTCCCCGAAGACCACCCTTACGTCGTCGCTGAGTTCCAGGGCATTGAGGCTCAGCTCAATCATGAAATCGAAATTGTGGCCGGCGCCAACACTTTTGATTTGATCAAGGAAACCTTTGCCGACATTAGCAACAGGCGACGCTTTTTTCTCATCCTTGCCTGCCACGTCTTTGGTCAATGGTCAGGCGCCAATGCCATCACGCAATATAGTCCTTCCATCTTCGGCTATTTGGGCATCGACGGGACAGAAAGCAGATTCTTGGCCACCGGATGTTACGCCATCCTCAAGTTTGTCTCCGTGCTCATCTTCTCCGTCATCGTCATCGATTTTATCGGCCGCCGACGCTCTCTGATGGCTGGCATTGTCCTCCAAATCCTCACATTGTCATTCGTGGGTGGATATCTTGGTGTTACAAACGGATGGACCACCGAGGAGATTGAGGCCAGCAGCTCAGCCATGGCCGCCAGTCGCGCAGCAATTGCGGCAATCTACATTCACGCCGTGGGCTGGAGCATAGGATGGTTTTCGATTCCTTATTTGGTTTCCGCCGAAGTGTTTCCTCTGCGCATCCGATCTGTCAATGTTGCCATTCTCATGGCTGTTCACTGGGCGTGCTACTTTGGGTGCTCAAAGGCGATGCCATCGCTTCTTGCAGCAACGGATCGCTACGGCGCGTTTGTATTTTTCCTGTCCATCTGCACAATCTCTCTAGTTTATGTTTTCTTTGCACTACCAGAAACAGCCGGACGATCATTGGAGAGTATGGACAAGCTGTTCGACAGGCCGTGGTACACGGTGCATAAGATTGCCTACCCTACATTGGAAGACTTGAAGCCTCCTGCTACTTATCGGCAGGAGGACTCAAAACACCGAGACTCTCTGAACTCCAGCCATGTGGAAAGGGTTTGATAGAAGGCAAGTGACCTTATAGTAGTGCGATTGTATATATGCACTCGTAAAAATCTATATCATTTTCGCTCAACAATCTTGAACAGTGATTCACATTATCACAGTGACCTGTTTCGTTAAAAATGTCCACATAAGGACATACGGGCTTGTTTTGTTTTATCTTATCATTGCCAAGTCTATTATCTTCCCCGAGCGGAAACATCAGACCACGTATTATGTGACCTTTGTCATGCGATTCTAGGTACGTTGCGCCACGTCCCAAAGACAACTTTCAGCTAGTTTCCCCGAGTCTTGAACACCCTCTTGCTCCATGCTACAAATGCAGACCCAACGCGCCGAGACGATCATCCATCTCGCGCAACGCCACATGATGTGCGCACAGCCACCTTCTATCTTTGGTAGTAATCTGGCTCTATCAGTCCCCATTCACTTTATGCATTGCATTGTAACGCCATGATTGACTTGCATGAGGACCAATGACATTTCTAGCTAACGTCAAAAAACAGCCTACGCCAACGACAGAGTTGATGCCAAGCATTGACAGGCTAACGGCATACGGTATTGGGCATCATTTTATCAAATTAGCATATGCTGCAAAACATCATTGACCACAAGAAGCCGTCGTCGGCGAGTACCTCTCTTAGGCTAGGAATGGCCCTTGTCCCCAGAAAGCAAGGGTTCTTTTCGCTCGCATACTGACGCAAAGACGAACGAATGGGCCGTGTTTCCCCGTGAAAATTCATCGTAGCATTCTACGTACGCGATGGAATAATGCTGTCAAAGATAGACAATAGTACGCGGTCCATCGGCGCGCAACCGATGAGATTTGCCAATTCGAGGCAGGAGGGATAACGTTCTTCCCGAGGGAAATGACGCAAGATGCCTGTTCTGGGTAATTCATGGGGCCTCTGCGCGACGGGTGCCCCGCATCTCGATGTCGCAACCGACAGCGCTGACCTTAATCGAGGACGCACAGGCTTGCTCGCTAACAGGGTGTGGCTCGTTCGTGATCGACATGGTTGCTTGTGGATTGGGACGGCGGCTCTATATATACCCAAACATTGGCCCTCTGGATGGTTTTGGGAGGTATCCCAGTTTGGATCGTTCACTTCCATCATGGCGTCTCTAACCCAGACCCCGAGCGTTGAGCCCGTCGCGGACCAGCCAGCCCCTCAGACTAAGCTGTTTAAGCTTATTTCTAAGTATATTCCGTGGTTTAAAAACCCCGAACATGTGCTCCTGTTCAAGCTGGACTGTCTGCTCTTGACATGGGCATTTCTTGCTGGGTACGATCTCATCCTTTTTAAACCCTTTTTTTCTCGATCATGCGACTAACCAGGTGCCCATCGTCGTAGAATCATGAAGGAGATGGATCAATCGGCGACCACGCAAGCCTATGTATCTGGAATGAGAGAGGCCCTGGGTCTGTACGGCAATGAATTGGTTGAATTCACCACATTCTTTAGTATTGGCTATGCAATTGGACTTGTTCCTGGCCAGCTCATCCAAACCAAGGCAAGTTTTATTAGTGCGCATCAATCTTACGAAAAAAAGACTAATTTCTTTTTCCAGGTTCGCCCATCACTATTTGTCCCGTGCTGCGAGATTACCTGGGGACTCCTTGTCTTGGTGTACGTGCATTCCCCCTCGCTTTGCATAAGCTTCGGCTGATTTCGTTTAACAGCACTTGCAAGGCTCAAAATGCCCGAACCATTTACGCGCTGCGATTTTTCCTCGGTCTCTTCTCCGCCGTATTCTGGCCCAGCGTGGTGTCTCTAATCTTCAACTGGTATACCCCCACCGAGCTCGCCGTTCGCATTGCGGCATTTACCGTGTCTGATGTGGCTGGATCCATGTTCCTGGGTGCTCTGCAGGCGGCTCTCTACACCAACATGAACGGCGTCCACGGCCTTGCGGGGTGGCAGTGGTTGTTTATCATTGCGGGCGCCATCACCATCGGCCAGGGCCTCATCGGATTCGCCATCATTCCGGACACGCCAGCATACACTCGAGCGATTTGGTTGACAGATTCGGAAAAGGAACTCGCGAGGAAGCGAATGAAAGACTCTGGTACTTCCACATCGGAATTGATCCCTGCAGCCGTTGTCAAGGCCAAGCTCCGAAAACTCATCGTCCATCCTATCACGTACTTTTACCTATTTGCATTCGCATTTAGCGCCTGGGGCCACAGAGCCAACTCCTACTTTGTCTTGTTCATTGAAAACTTGAAGGACGCCGATGGTAACGCTCGATTCAGCACCTACCAAGTCAACGTTATTCCTCTGGGCGGATATGCTTTGCAGATTCTGACCAACCTCATCCTGAATTGGCTTTCAGACAAGAAACACTGGCGCTGGCAAATCAGTATCGGATCGGCATTCATGTACGGCATCATGCTGTGTGTTTTGTGTGGCTGGCCGTCCGACTGGAAGGTTGTCATGGCGTTTTACTTTTTAACCTACGGAACTAGCGCCGGAAGCCCATCATTCATGGCATGGATGTCGGAGCTGCTGCGAAAGGAACCCGAAGCCCGCTCCATCATTGTTGCGCTGACGGTCATGATTGTGTATATTGGACATGCAACGATTCCGCTGCGCGCCTTCAGAGTCGCCGATTCGCCCCGATACCCAATCGGATTTCCACTATCGACGGCATTCATTTTTGCATCCATTTTAATCCAGTTTGGCATGCTGTGGTGGGGAAACAGGAACCCACAGTTGGCCAAGTACGGCTACGATGTGCCCGAGAACTACTCGAGGTCATCAGACGAGGAAAACTCGGCCGTCATTGAGGACGATGATGGATTTGGAGATAAAAAGACTGCTCGTGCACAAGTATCCAAGATAGACGATTAAAAGGAATAGTCATGATGATTTAATGATGAATTATTCAATCTTCTTAATAGTCCAAACCCCAAAGTTTCGGCGCTTTGAGAAAATGTGCGATCCTGTCACGAAAATAGACGCGGTTTCGCTTGTCAGCGCAATGTAGAACTGCAGTTTTGAGAGTATATATCGCATTAGCATAGAGCAGTAAAAAAGCCATCACAGATTCTGTCTGTATCGTGTCGGATTGTAATAATCTGAAGAAAATTGTCCATTCTCGTACGTGGTTAGCTATTTTTAGAATATTGCACATTTTGCTCTCGCCCTCCGGTCAATTGAGCGAGCCGCGTCAGCGCGGTGTGTCAAACGGCATATAGTCCACCATTGCACTACGGATTAGCGGAGTTTCACTTCACTTTTGCTGGAGCCCGCAATGTGACAGAGTGAGCTTTTATGTGAGCTTTCGGGAGAGTGGGGTGAGTTTCCGGGAGAGTGGGGTGAACCAGAGATTGACGAAACAAAATAATACACCGGAAGCCCAGACTTGCCCCTCTGGAAGAATTCTGGCCGCTAAGAAGAAAAGAGTCCGAAAGTCCGCCAAATATGATCCCTCAAAGGTGCTCCCACTCACCCGAAACATCAAAGTTTGTTGTGGGGATGAGAAAGTAGGGATAACGCCCAAGTCTGCAGCTCGCCCAGGGGCTGGACCATGAGAAAACTCATTGGGATTGAAAAGACCATCATTTTTCAATTCGAGTTCGAATTTCCGTAATTCTCGCCCACATCTGCCAAGAAATGGGTGACTGTTACTGATAGTACGTTCCGAATATGTTCGTGTGCGGGATGGCGATCTTCCGGCGATTGAGTCCGAGTCGAAAAAACCGCGATAGGAAGCTTCCTTATGTCTATCGTGTGACATCTCTAGCGGAATACCGCGACTTTTGTGACTAAGCGGTAATCGCTCGGCGGACTTTATTCGCGAAGTAGATGTATCGGTATCGATCCCTTGCTTCGATAGCAATCAATGCATTGATAATAGCACGTGTCATCTATTTGGATTGTTTCAGACCAATCCGGGACAAGAATGGTTTGGATATGGGCTCCAACACCAACGTTCTGGACTGTCTTTCGTCTTCGATATGTGCAGATCCGTCGATCCTCGGAACCCGCGGACGCGATATGGGCTAATCCAGTTGCTCGCGGAAGAAGACCTGGTGCGTTCCGACGACATATAGGAAGAGAGATTCCCGTCTCACACGCTTGTGATGCATGTTGCGTCATCCGCGTTTTGGGTGGCCTGCCGTTTCGGATCGAGTTACGTCGCTGTATCAAACGGCAGATCAACCTGGGGCAACACAAAATTTTCTGCTACTGTTGATTTATCAGCCTTAATGCGTGCGCATCTTCGACAGCCTTTTCTAGGGAGAAACATGCTTCGATTGATGGCTCTGGTTTGTCTTTATAAGTAGACTAATTGAAGAAGCTCTCTGGCTATCCAACCAAATGCTGGTCATTGCCTCGATCTGAAATTCTCTTTAGCTACTGGATAGCTTCTCTTTTTTCTTCAATCTTTTTAATTCATCGTCCCTTTTCATTTCTCACACCTCGATAATTGTTTTGGCACTGCTTCCCTCTCTGTTCTACTACAAATATATATCTTCTTTTTTGAAAACTTCTGCTTTCTCTGGCATATTTTCTCCGTGCGAGTATTTCGGAAAGACTTGTCGGAATGGCGTGGGGCGTTTTAGACGATCCGCGTTCCGCATCTCCTCCGGGGACGGTGAGCCTGACGAACGACGCAAGCAGTGAGTCCTCCAAAGCGAATCCACAATTTTGATGCAGATGATGCTAAGGAAAGTAACTATGCAGATGAAGATTTGTCCAGCAAACAGAACGTGAAGAAACGGGGAGACATTGTTCTGCAACCGCAACCAAGTGATAGTCCGAACGATCCTCTAAACTGGTGAGAGCATTGCCAGCTTAACTCCTATCGAAATAACCAAGGAAAGATGCTGATTTACTCAGGTCTCAAGCATGGAAATTTGCACACATGTTTGTTGTGGTCTTTGGATCCGGCGTGACGAATGGGTAAGCCGAGTTCACCTGTGCGATCCGCTATGAAACCGTTCTGATCGATACCTACTTAGAGTTGCCGCAATGATCTCCCCAGGACTTATCTCTCTTTCACAGCAGTTTTCTGTTCCCGAAGGTTTAGTCTCAACCTACATGCTTGGAGCCGTTGGTTTCTGGACGGCTCTGGGAAGCTTCTTCGTTGTGTCTGGGGCGAGTGTTTGGGGGAAACGGCCCTTTTACGTGCTCAGCATCATCTTTTTGGCCTCATCCAATTTCTTGGCTTACTTGACCAAGGTGTGTGGGATCAAATTTTGTGTTCTGCTAGTTGACACATATGTTGAACTCTGTGTGAATTTCTCGGTCGACATTTGCTGACATGACTTCTCCAGAACTTCACGATCCTAGTTATAATGCGAACGATTACGGGCTTCGCCTCGGCGCCTCTACTTTCACTTGCTACAGCAACGATCTCGGATATCTTCTTCGTCCACGAGCGAGGTATTGTTATTGCAGTTTGGACCGTCCTACTTAACTGTGGTGCTCAGTTAGGGTAGGCTATGAACACCCACAATGCGAGAAGATGAGACTGACGTAAACGATATGAACAGCCAAGTGATTTCCGGATTCATCGTTGAGGGTATGGGTGCTTCGGCTGTCTTTGCATTTGCAGGTCTTGTCTATGCAATCCTCTTCCCCATGGCATACTTTCTCGTTCTTGAATCAACCTACCTTCGGACACCTAACGCCACCTCCGATGAGCTTTCCGATGGTAGCCTCGGCAGAACTGCCACGCTGGAACAAGGGGATCTCAAGTCAATGGCCAAGATCGAATCCAAAGAGCCGTACCGCAGCCAGCTTGCAATGTTTTGTGGACGCCTGACCGATAACTCTTTCTGGAAGGGTGTTTTGAAACCTCCCGGCTTCCTTCTCTTGCCGACCATATTTTACAGTACTATCGTATTTAGCACCTACTTCCTTTTCCTCATCGCCGTCCCCATCTTGATGTCAGTCGTCTTCAGCGCACCGCCATATAACCTCACGCCTTCCCAGGTTGGTCTCACGAACCTCCCGCTGGTTGCTGTTTCTATTGTCGGTGGTCCCATAACCGGGTTTCTTTCTGACACCACCGCCCGCTTCATGGCGAAACGGAACAAGACGAACCCGGGCTTGTTCGAACCTGAGTTTCGTCTGGTATTCTTGCTCGTCAGTACGCCCATCACTATTGTTGGCCTTCTCGGTCTCGGTACGAGCATCAATAACAATCTCCCTCTCGCCTGGCTTCTGGTTTGGCTGTGTGTCATCTCCTTTGGAGCTATGGGGGCCACACAGACTGCGCTGACTTATGTGGTGGACTGCTTCGCGGAGCAGTCCAGCCAAGCCTTCTCGGCGGTTAATCTTGTTGCGGCCACCGTTGTTTTCGTGGGTTCGGGTGGTCTAATCGAATGGTTTTTTACATCGGGCCCACTCGTTTTGTTCGGCGTGCTCGCGTCGTTGTGTGGGGTTGTAACAGTATTGACTATCCCAATCTACGTCTTTGGCAAGAGGTTGAGGGGTATGCTGACTCGGTCCGCGTGGACTCGCCGGATCACTGGTTACAAACAAGCAGGAGGAGGGCCTTAAAGGGCCAGCACTGTCTGAAAAACACGTGAGAAGGGGAGTTGCGTACTGATCATGATGATGAGCCCTACTGAGATGCGCCGCTTTGACGAGCCAGGCCTTATGGAGAAAGAAGTAGAGTTTTCGGCCTGTTGGCATGGGCATGACAGTGTGGTTTTCAGACAGTGTACAAGTATGGAAATGGTGAGAAAACGACAATCATTTACATCTCATTAGATTTAATCATCCGAACCTACTTCCTCTCTTCTCCAATTGACTACGCATACTTCCAGTAGTATTACAGCAGGAATAGTCTGGAGGTTAAGTATAGTAAAACTCCCTAACACAAAAAAGTTAGTTAGTCCAATGCCATTTTTCTTTTTGGCTCGAAGGCCGCAATGCATCCAGAATAGCAGTAGGATATATCTTGATTCGAGAGCTAAAGACGCACTTGGCATCTTTGTACCCCTCGTCACGCTCAAAGCTGTGGTGTGGATA
The DNA here is from genome assembly GCA_013406985.1 of Calonectria crousiana. Classification (NCBI taxonomy): domain Eukaryota; kingdom Fungi; phylum Ascomycota; class Sordariomycetes; order Hypocreales; family Nectriaceae; genus Calonectria; species Calonectria crousiana. The sequence continues at coordinate 21,288 of VTGD01000055.1, read as the reverse complement.
TGGGAATTGAGAGAAGAGTTTCGAGTATTACTGTTCTATATTTTCTATATTGGTGCTGTCGCTAATATCTGAAGCTCTTGGACTACACTCACCAATCACATCTTCTATCTACCATTAAAATATACAGACATGCTAAATTATGTCCCCATCAATCCAACTACCATGAAAGCACTTTTTCGTCGCTCCAGACTTTCCAGGCTCTCTGCATAGTCCTGATGCGAAGCCGCCGGTTCTCTATATCGGTGATGACGCGCATGTTATACATCCGAGCTGACCCAGGAACATCCGCAGGACCGGAAATGTCTTCAAGCCCCCTCTCTTCCACTTCCATGGCCTCTCGGGCCACGCAGGCGGCTCCCATGCTATCCCAAACCGCTTCTCGCCTCGGGGATGTGTTGAGCATCGTGATTGCCCGGCGTCGAACCTTTGGGTGGCGGCACTTGAGCGCAACGTAGTAGAGAATGGGGACGATTCCAATGTCGACAGAAAATCTTTTCGACGACGAGGCTATAAGTTCTTCGCTCTTGTTTACAATCATGGTAAACTCTGAAAGCGAGGCGTCAAAATCACCCTCGTCGTCTGTCACACTGGCTGCCAGGAGGATTCGCGCAGTCGTGTACCACAGATCCATGACCATGGCCGCGGGGCTAGCAGCCTCCTCGGGCGCTCTACCGCGGAGATATTCTTTAAAGTTTTTATTCCACCGCACGAACCGGCGAGAGACCTCCCACACCTTGTCAGGATTAGGCTTTCCGGTGACCTTGGGGGTGAAGGTCTCGGGGAGAGCATCTGCCAAGAGTAAGTCAAAGCTTCTTTTGGCCTGTTCGAGGCTAGAAAAAGAGCCAATATCCTCTTCAGTTTCCAGAAGCTGTGACCAGGGGAGAAAGCAGTTGATTGGCATGCTTCGGGTCTGCAGCAACAGGCTTGTGCAGACCGGCCGCAGCCTCGAGCTGATCAGGTGCCCGCTGGGAGAAGAGTGGGATGTGCCGGAGAGAAGGGCCATGTTCTTGCTCCGCCATTGTTTCATGATGGAGATGCTGCTCCACAGGTGTGTTTGGGCAGCAGCGTAATCACCCCGCATCCACTCGAATGCCACGCACAGAATGGAGCAGAGAAGCGTAATCTCGAGGTTGGCCCAGCCCTTGGACGAGATGTGGCTGTTCAAGAGGTTTATTCCCGCACTGTACTCATTGACGGCTTGCTGCCTGAGAGCCTTGGCCGGTGAGCTGTCATGGACCCCCACGAGATCAATGTGAAAGCTCTCGTGCAGCATCCCGAGCGCAACCACCATTTGCTGCACGCACAGCTCCCGCCGGCTGACCTGCAAGACGACCGTGCCCCACAGATCGCTGTCAAAGTAGCCAGAGAACTCCTGGGCCGTGTTCTGCTGAAAAAAGTAAAAGGAGCGCCCTGCCAGCGGACCAAGCATGCCGCCGAGCCCCCCGAGATCTCCCGCCGGGGCCTCGGTCTGGGGCCTGGCGATCAGCAAAGGCATCTCCGGAACATCCATGCCATCCATTGGCCTCCTCTGCGCCCCCGGAGGGTAGCCGTCGCATTTGCGGCCCGTCTTAGTGCAGCGGTCACACGACGGGCGTGCCAGATCGCATCGGACTCGGCGTATGCTGAACCAGGAGCTAGTCAATATACAGTGACTACTACACGTTTGATTCGGCCGGCGCAACTCACCGGCAAACGCCACAGCCAAGCCTGGAGCGGGTGTGCTTCGCTCTCTTGCGCTTTGGCTTGAGCGGAATAGCCTCCGGGGACGGCGACATGCTGAGGGCTTTCGGCTAATGCTGTTTTGACCACACGCGTTTGTTCAGCTCGTCAAAGATGGCGTCACAGCTGAGGCAAGATGGAAAACGCAGCAATGTCGGTAAAAAAAAAGAACAAGAATTGGGTTGGTTGGGGGTCAGTTCTCCATGCTCGGTCACTTATTCCTGTGGCTGCAGCGCCATGATGGGGTCACCGTGGATCGACGCGAAACGTGTCGGGGAAGCCATCCCCTCCCGTTGTGGATGGCCACAGGCGTCCCCTCATTGGCCGGGTCGTCTAGAAGCCAACCGCGAGCTGTCCCAGTGCTGCGCTTCATCTAACTGCGAGACCCTGGTCGACCCCACAGGCCAGCGCCGCTGAGCTAAATATGGAGACGGCCAAGACTTTGACATGTCGCTGAGATGAAGCAGCTAGATCTTGCTCGGATCTATCATGATTGGATCGCTCGTCTACAAGCGCTCACTTTCTTGGCGTCTCCAAGTCATGTCGAGTTATAAATCATTGCAGTCGCAGTGGGAAACATGGACGGCGACCTAAACCGGCATAGGAGGCACAGTTGAGATATTATACCATTCCTCGTTGTTGCCGCTACGAGCTTCGCCTTCGAAAATGTCGATGGACACCCCCAATCTGGGGTCCAATTCCTTTTATTTGGCCTGTCACGCGTTACTCCTTCTTATACAAGTATTTTTCGGCATTCAGTACAAAACGTGGGGGTTTCTGTTTGGCATGTTCTGCGGACATGTGCTTGAGATTATTGGTTATGCGGCTCGCATACAAATGCATTACGGACATGATCAATACCTTGCGTAAATAGCATGCTCGTTAATATTGTATCCAACGCCTTTTCTAATTGTGTCTTGCAGGTATATCGTCACGCTGACCATCGGGCCGGCCTTTTTTAGTGCCGCCATCTACCTCTGTCTGGCTCGAATCATCTCGGTCTATGGTCAGAACCTATCGCGTTTCAGCCCTCGAACCTATACCGTCACCTTTATGATTGCCGATCTCCTTGCCTTGATATTCCAGGCGACAGGGGGTGCAGTGCTTGGGCGTAAGGATCCAAAACTGTCAGATCTAGGTCTGGGAATTATCAAAACCGGGCTGGGAGCACATCTGGCAGCTATCGGCATTTTTGTCATCATGGCAAGCGAGTTTGGTTTCAGAACATATCGAAGCCAAGAACAGTGGGACCCCAGGTTTTGCGAGTTGCAAAGGGCACGAAAGTTCCTTTCATTTCTTGTTGGTAATGCCTTCCTTGGCCCACTTGCACGACATTGCAACCACATACTAACGATACCCAGGGCTTACTATCGCAACACTTTGCATCTTTATCCGAACCGCCTTTCGAGTAGCGGAACTCAGCGAGGGCTTTGAGAGTAAACTTGCCGAGAACGAGGTCGCCTTCATCGTACTCGAAGGTGTCATGGTTGTCATTGCATCAACATGTCTTGTTGCTTGGCATCCTGGTGTTGCCTTTCAGGGACGTTGGGCTGAGGCAGACTTTCAGCTTCGAAAAGACGGCAAATCCAAGGGCAAATCCACCCCAAATCATGTTCAGCTGTCTGAGATATCGTAGACGGTGATAAGTACCTTTCCCGGCAATTTCTAGGTGCAGTGTCTCGCAGAGACTTCAATGAGGCCTCAAGTCCGGTTTGGTTGATAGCAGGTTAACTCCAAGTGCACAATAAGGTCTGGAATGAGTAAATCTAAAAGTATTGTATTCTAGTAAATTATCTAAGTGTGTCATGTCCAAATTACTCTAATGCAATTCAACGCTTGGTGCAAGCGGCGCTATCCCGGAGTCTCAAGCTCATCTATATGGTATGATTCCCCAAAACGCCGTAATATAAACAGTCGCAGTGTGTCCCATTATACCCTTTCTAGTACGCCTTCTAAACACTCTCGCTTCGCTTGGCATTCTCAGGGTTCTCGGAGGACTCCGGCCTCTCAGGGGCAATCGTCATCTCAGTATCGATACGTTCCTGCACCGGAACCCCCTCAGCGGCAAGGCATCGCTTGCGGACCGACCAAGCACTGGTAATGTGGCCGACGACAAACCAGGCAAAAAGAACCGGCAGCGCAACTTCGTTGTGCAGCTTGCATCCTCCCGACCAAATCTCCATCAACAGAGTGTAGGTGTTGTGGGCAGGTAGAGCATAGCCCCAGCGGTAGAAGCCGGGGGAGAGGGGGAACGGGTAGATGGTGCTAGCCACGTTCATGATGATCCAGGTCAGCAGGAAGAACGCAAAGAACTTCATGGGGATGATGGACTCGATGACGGTGTCGACGACAAGGTAGTTGATGTTCATGAACAGCATGAGACAAAACCACGTCTCGGCGAACTGGGCTCCGTCCACGCCCCAGTCCTCACGGTACGCCCAGATGTATCCCGTCATGCAAAGGCTAGACAAGAGCACGTAGACAAGGCTGATGGCGAGTCGGACAAAGTATGTGTCTCGCTTCGAAAGCTTGCCAAAGACGCCGGCCTGGCCAAAAATGCCGTTCATTCCCATGAGGAGGAAGAACTGCATCAGAGTGGGCATGACCATGGAGACGGTGTTGAGAAGGACTCGGACTCCTTGGTGGGTCGGCATGCGCACATCGGAAGAAGCGACAATGGGGTTGACGAAGGCGGATGCGCTGGCCGGGTTGGTCAGGTTGACGGCGGCGAAGGCGTCGGTGGCAACGCCGTAGTAGCTCTTTGCCGCCACGGCAATCAGAGACTGCATTTTGGCGTCGACGATGGAGCTGGCGATGACGGGGTAGTATGAGCCGACGTACGAGTATGTAATGGCGTTCTTGGGGTTGTAGGCGGTCGAGTTTGTGCCGTTGATAGTGGCCATCAATTGCTCCGAGGCTCCAGAGTGAGTGTATACGGCGCCCCAGTAGTCCTCCTTGCAGACGGCCTCCTTCAGCAGCTCAGGTGTGGCGTAGTCGGACACCTTGTGGAACTCAATGGTAGGGAAGTCGTTTCCTTTTAGTGACTCGTAGGCCTGCGACAGGGCCTCTCCGATATGGCCTCCATCGTAGTCGACGCTTAATATCTTGAGGGCATGCGTTCTCTCGGTCGACTTGAATAGGATGCCATAAAGATAGCTCATGTTGCCCAGGAAGAGGAACTGAAGGATGATAGCGGTCATGACGACGGGGATGACAAAGGTTGGCCATCGTTTAGACCAATATGAAGAGTTGAGTGGTTGCCGCCCAGGCGAACGAGGTGGAAAGAGAGCCATGGCGGACGTGTAAAGAGAAGTGTAGCGTGTATATGACAAGCTGTGTCAAGTGTGTATAAGTTAAGGAGATTGGATAGATCAGATGTGGATGATGATCTTAACAAAACATATTCCAGATCGCATCAGATTCGGTGGCTCCCTTTTATTGAAAAGCACAGTGGAGTCATGGCAGGCGTGTTCGGCGCGTTCCCTCGCTTTCGGTCCCCGGCGGGTATCTCCCGTCTCCGTGTGTTACCAACAACGTCAAGGACCTGACCTTTTTTTCAAGCTTCCGTTCTCCGCAGGACCAAGCTTTTTTGAAAGCTGCAGGTCGATCCCTTAGCGCATGACGACGGCGTTGATAATTTTATCTCCGTCCTTGGCACCTTTCTTTCTTTTCTTTTCTTTTCTTTTCTTTTCTTTTCTTTCTTGGGGATTCCCTCGAACTTGGAACTGTCGCCGTCATCCCATCCTCGCCTTGCATCATGCCATGCTGTACCATCACCAAGCAGCCTGTGATGGAAAGAGCGCGCTTAGTCAGCGGTGGTTCGGCGCACCCACAACCGCCGCAGGGCTGCGTAAGCGGGGGGCGTTAGCGGGTAGGCCCACTGATGCCCAATCACCTGCCAGCGCAGCACTCTGTCACAGGCCATGATAGACTGACGTGGGATTGAGCCTCAATACATCATCCTTGGCCATGGCATGTTCTAGTCGCTCGGCCTTTGCGCACCAAGCGCGACGGCCGAGAGGCTTTGTATTCATCAGAATACGCTACCCATCTCCATGAGCCTTGCTTTCTAAGCCTGTCAACACCCCCAAGTAGACGCCATGCCCAACTCCAAGAATAGGGCTCGCACGTGCGCGTGCAGAGTGACAGCAAGAGAGCAGAAGAATTCGCCGGCGCCTTGATTCCAAATGTCTAGTTTTTATCGACTGATCTCCCAAAATTGGACAAAGTTTGAAGGGGGCCATCGCAGGCCACGCCAGCTCGAACATCGAATGGGATCAATTCCAATGCTTGGCCTTGCCATCGTATCGTAGACCCATGTTTTAAGCATGTGGGCTCTGTTATCATTATCACGGGGCCTGGATCTTTTAACACAGCATGGGTTATTATGCACCAAGGGCTCAAGGGCACTGTCATGGCCAAACCAATTCTCCCCAGCATACCCTGTACCACCACTCAATTGCACTGTCTGCGGAAATCACTGGGCGTTTACAGAGTTAGTAGCCTGTGACTTGCAGCCAAGAAGAAGAAAAGAAAAGGGAAGAAAGGACGGGGCCCCTCATGTGCCCTGCAATCCCCAACCTCTGTGAATACGCAGCCCCTTGCCAGGTGTGACTAACAACCTCTTTGTCAATGATGGAGCGTGTGTCGAAATCGCGGCAAGTCGGCCAATCGTCCTCCGCGGTGGGCCATGGCAATTCATGGCCGTCAATGCGAACCGCGGTGGGAACGGCGTCGTAATTAAGCAAACCCAAACGGGCGGTGCACCGCCGTCAGTGGTGGGTCATGACGGCCCTTCCGCAAGGACGCCATAGGCTGGTCGGACAATCTACGATTTCCGAAAAGACCTTTCGGCCGGTTGAGAACCGTGACCTAACCAGGATCTACAAAGTTACCAATCCGTAGAGTTCAACCATCCCGGCAACCATCACTAATAGGGCTGAGGGGCCACCATCGGCCGTTTCAACCTCCGGCGCACTGAGTTAACTCCGCTCAAAACTCTCAATTACAATACCTACGAATCAGTGAGAAGTTGGGATATTTAAAGCTATGAAATACAAGCTGTCTAAGCATCGTTTAATGATTCCAAGTTGCAAAATTCCGAAGTCAAGTATGATGTGCTGATGTTGGACTGTGTCTGACTCATCCCTGCTTCGAGTACGAGCTGTTGCGAACTTCTGCAGTGTTTTCAATTTGTGCCTTTGTATTTAGAAATGATCAGGAGTTTTTTGGATCAAGTTTTCCTTGCCCACGTGTCTCGGTCCCGAGATTAAGACTGGTCGCTGTCGTGAACGGATCAGTCCTGATGACCTGTGCTTGCACATATCGTTGCGATGAGGATTTTTTTTTTTTAAAAAAAAAGGGGGGGGGGAGGCCTCACGATTATTTTTATGATGACGTATTGATTTATAAGACCAGCTACTAGGTATATTTCATGGTAATGTCCCGTTATGTGCCCGAATTGTCCGTTACTTAACTCCGCTGATGACCGCTTATTAAGTCATGATGCCCTCGGCGGTTGTTGAGCTGAACAGCGCACGGCTCGAAGGGCCCACCTGTTTATCTGCAAATTTTGCAGATTCTACGATTAAGTTGTGCGAACTTGGCGGCTCGCATCTAGTGCATGGGTATGAAGATTCTGGGGAATGGGATGCAAATACTTTTGTGCACATTCATGAAGAACAGAGTCGTGATATTGTAAGTCAAGTGAAACTCCAAATATGTTATGTGGGAATAATACCACAATATTTATTTTGAAGTAATTTATTAAGGCCGTTCCACTGGTAGGAACAGGAGCTCAACAAGCAGGCTGCCTGATCACAATATTTATAGTTATGTGGCCTGTTAGCTGCTCCTGAGGGGCAACAGTTGTGCAGCATGAAGCTCACAGGGCTCTTGAATTGCTGCAGCAGTCAACCCTCGTCACTACGAGGGTTGTCACAGCCCGCCGCCGACGGCATTGAAATGTGACGAATTCAATAAAATTGAATTGTTTTTCGAGATATAGGCCAAGGCAGCTTTCCAAAAATTCAGCGAGGTTGTTTTGATCACTTCCTCAGTGCCTCCAATCGGCGTGCTCCCCGCTGGGGCTGCATGAATTGCCAGGGCCCAGGCTATAAACGGTGTTTAGTTTGACAAGAGATATCATTATCATGCTGGAATTTTTTTATCTAAAATTGCAATCTAGGCCAAGAAAAGCTAGGAAGTCCCGACCAATAGTGTTCTCTACCTTGAACCAAATATTGACGCGAGAGAAAATAGGTTGCACTAGATAGGAGGGTAAATAAGGCATTTTTGGCGCTTCTTTAAAGTGCGCTTCAAGTAAACTATATTTGAAAGTAAAATTGCCATTTAAGCGCCCCCCAGCTGCCGCTGAGGATTGGAACCTTACACATTGACACTGTGTCGTTTGGACATGGCGATGAAATGTGGCATCCAGCGGAGACTGCACAAAATGCGTGATGCCATGCCGTGATCAAGCCCGAGGCCGCCAACGCTGGTCCAAGTTTCACAAAAAGAAATGAATCCTCGGCCATTTCCATTTGTCATACTAATGCTCCCAGTTATGACAAGGTGTCATGCGTTGGCGGAGTCTGTTAGTAGTTCGTATCTCATTGCCCGCTGCGGAAGGAAATGTGTAAATTGACCAAAGAGTAGTGCGTCCACATGAAATACTTGGCTCAAGCCCCCATAATAATGTATGAGTGGCACACGGGCCCTATGAACTAGCTTACCTAGCTGCGATCTTGGGCATCTATCTCAGGGCCTGTTTTGAGCCCAATAGACCCAGAGGAGTAGACTGCACACTACGTAGACTGGCTTTGCCCAACTATCAAAGAACCATTTATCATCCACGAGGTTTCTTTATGTTTCCCCATTGCTTACTTCAGCTCTGCATGCTAATTTAGTGTGAAAGCACCAAGATGTTGTCCAATAAGCCGCCGGTGCCGTCAGCGGGAGGTGCGGCGAGATGACTGGCCTTTGCACTACAGCCACCGGCTTAGGATAATTATTACTACGTGGTTAATTTTAAGAAATCCACATGAATAAATTTAATGTGACAGGGAAAGACGGAACCAACGTCGATGCGCTTGTCCAGCAGGGCCCAAAAGCATTGGTTTTGGCGGAGAGCAGATCCCGACAAGAAGCATGCGAATGAAGGAGGAAAACATCAAATTAAACATGACTACGACAGAGAGATATGCAATATTTTCATAACGAGCGAAGCTATTCTCTGATAGAACAAAACCTTGGAGAGCTCCATCGACAAGACTGGGTGGCGACGGAGCAACCACCAAAGAAAACAAACAGCGAGTGATTGCAGTGGTCGCGGTAAGTAAACCTAAAACAAAGAAAAAATTCCATGAAATTAATTTGCATTAAACTCTGCCTCCTGGCCTGCAGGATTCCACACGATAAAGCGCAGTGCACCGGTTTCGCCCTGCTCCGCGTCTAGTGGCCGTCGCCTGTAGCCTTTTGCTTCGCCGCTCGGGACGGCTAGCTAGAGTCAGCAAAGGTGGGCATTGCGTCGACAATCTCACGCTTGAGTTTGCGGCCACTGTCTTGGGCGGAAGCCTGCGCATCTTCGGAAAAGTCTTCAGCCGCAGGCCCTGCAAGGGGCGCTGTCGGGTTTCTTTTCAGCCGGGCCCGGATGGCTTCCGCTGACATTTCGGCTGTGGCGCCTTGGACAGTCTTGCCCTTCCTCGTGCGAGAAACCGCTTTTTGTTTCGCATCACAGAGGAGGAATCTCGCGTTGTGGCCTCGGCGACAGCCGGAATCCTGCCTTTCCCTCTAGCATGACTGCATTTCGGCTTTGTCTTTGCTGAAGTGCCAGCCTGCGTGCGGTTGATGGCTCATCCTCCGGGATCTGTATTATTCTCTCGAGCTGCTGTATCGGCTCGATCGGTTGATTAGTCGAAGTGGACAGCTGTGAAGATGCCTGGCGATTAATTGCCAGTGTTATCTTCGCGATGCTCGTCGTCACAGCCGAGTCCTGTTATATTGGCCGAGACATTGGCCCAGTCGAAACGTCGAAGGGGCTTGAGGACTTTGAGTAAGATGTTCGCCCCACCAAGCAAAGGGCTCCAAGAAAATAATAAGCAAAATTACCACGCGATTTCCAGTTGTGAATTGGTTAGTTTGAAGACATTGAATAAACTATCATTGCATTTGCTGCCTGTTGAGCTCACCTTCCGAAGATTGTGCTAAAGCAACCGATGCACAAGTATGTCTTGAAGTAGCTGTAACAATGTGGGCAGTTTGAGCAGTTTGAGCAACATTTTCAGATTCTCTAGAGCGATTACAAATGCGATCCAATTAAGCTGCCATGCAAATGCAAGCGTTCGACCTCAATTTCTTGTTTTCCGAGCCTTTTCAGATCCGCGAGACTGCAGGCGCGTGCTTTGTGTGATGTTTTTGCAAGCGACGAACTTCCCAGTGGTAGTGACTGAGGCGCCGTCGTTCATCTATGCATAAAAAAAGCCATACAACCCTGGACGAATTGCTCTTTGGCTGTGGTGTATCCAGCACGCATCAACAAAGCCGCTGCGAGTGTGTCAACAGAGCCCAAGGCCTGGCTTCAACGAAACCCATCAAAATGCACAGCAGCAAAGAAAAGCATCAAATGGCTGCCATTCTGGCTAATAAAGACCGGGAGGAAAATTAAAATGGAACCTTTGAGAAGAACTCGCCGAGCCAATATCTGCAAGTGCCACCACCTAGCGAATACAACTAAGAACCAGACGCCGGCATTTGTTCGTCATGTCCACATGACACTGCCCATCAAACAGTCTGGGACTGTTTTCTTGGCATGCTCCTAATCTAGAGCTCATCGCCTGGCATGTTGCGCATCTTCTCTCCGCCCGAAGAAGTTCCAGCACCAGACGTCGCAATAGGGTCGTCATAGACTCGCCGTCCGGACTGCAATCATCACTGTCTGAATCGATCTGAGGGGATCGGCGATATCATCTCAGCCTGTTCCACCTCTCTCCTCGTCTATTTCCTATTAGCTCTTTGCTTCTAGGGCCATGTGTTTGCTCTGTTGAGCTTATGTATTCGGAAGGTCATAATTTGCATAGTGGGTTGTGCGTATATAGGTATTTATGTAACAAATATAACAGTTAGCTGACGAGGACATTTTTTGAAGTCGAGTTCAGCGTAAGTAAAATCTCCGAATCATCTTATGTAAGTTACATCGCACTCGCGCTCAAGCAGACAATTTGCTCACCACCGCATCATGACGTTGTTGGCCTTGCTTCGAACAAGTCGGTGGAGGGTGGATCCAAGATTGAAGTCATCCAGGGAAACTTCCACGGTTCCATGCCAATCGGAAACCTAATAGTTGTCTCTATCATTCCCAATCACCACATTCACAATTCGCCCCACCCCCACAATATGCTAGAAGCCCTCTAATGAATCCCACATTCCGACGTTGTCTATCAAAACATTTGGCTATCCAGCATTCGTTACGCCACGCTACCTTGTGAGAGCCATTATTTTAAACTCACAAACCTCCACCAGGTATCTGTAACTCTCAGCGGACCTGACTTAGTCCATCAACTTGTCGTACCTGAGTGGTTGGATAAAACCTATGAACCAACAGTGGCAGATGATATCTGGTCTTTGCTCGCGACTATCATCTATTTAGCGAACTAGGAAACTGGTAGGAGGTCTCCTAAGAAATTGAAGCCGCTGCTCCGAAATTTAAACAGGAATGCTTGAAGTGCATAGTTAGCAGGGATACCACAGAGGCCAGGCCTGCACGAGGTCATTTGAGACATGTTTGAGCATCTCGGCCATAGAGTAGCAAAGACACCGAAACGCAAGGTCGGAACAAAGACAGTAAAAGAGAGCCTATCCCATTCTAAGAAGCGCAAGATGGGGGATTACTTTTTAGCAAAAGTAAGAGTTCTTGCAAAGTAAATGACATGCGTTTTATCACAAGGACAACCCGACGCGCACACATAACCAAGAGGTGGTTCAATCAATTTGCTAGGTACGCCATAGCATGATTCTCATAGTCCTTGTCATCCAAATGCCCCTCGACAAAAGGGGTAAATCTCACAACTCTTCTCAATTCAACGATTGGTTCCATCCCTGTTGATGAAACCAGAGGTACCAAAAAAAGCAAAGAAGCTGACGCAAGCGCCATGTAAGCATCCGAGCCAAAGCCAGTTATTCATCGGATCGTCATGAAATTACAAAAGCACGTCACATGCAGTGCCATGGAAATTACACTTGAGCAAATGGCATGTTTCATGCGAGCATGCATGGTTTCTTCAGGAGCAATCATCACACGACGTGATAGGAGTGCACCAAACGGTGATAGCTTCACATTATACGAGGACACATTTAATAACGCCTTCACCGCCATACTGCAAATAGGTCTCGACCCGACCTCAGCCACCACGTCGGCCAGCCATTTCCAAGATCGGCAGCTAGCTATCTCCGGTGCAGTAGTCAGTTGTCCGTGTGCTTGCCCAAGCCATGCCGCTGATACGAGAAGAAGCCGGGTTCCGATTGGCCGGCGCTAGAACGAGGAGCTAGACTGTCCTTTGCTTGGCTGCTTGATTGATGGTGAAATCTGATGGGAGGTGATAGAATCCGACAGGGCCTTGTGCATGGATCACACTCCTCCCTCATGCATTGCATTACGGCCGACGCGTGTTGTGGCTGGAGTCCGTGGTTTAATTTAAATGCCCTCTCTCTCTCTCTCCCCCGCAACAGCATCCCGCCACTAGGCGTTCGCAAGCACCAACGCCGCCATGGCCACCGCGCAGATCGAGGTTGATGTCCTAGTAATCGGCGCCGGCCCCACAGGTCTCGGTGCCGCCAAGCGCCTGCAGCAGCTAGTAAAGCTTCCCTTGCGGCCCATCACCTTTATTGCCACGCTAATTTTTTGTGCCTGCAGAATTCGGCATCATGGCTCATCGTCGATGCGAATGCGATACCGGGCGGTTTGGCCTCGACCGATGTGACGCCCGAGGGATTTGTAAGTAGAAGAGACTTGAGAAAAGAAGGATGGGATAAGAGGAAATAATGGGAGGAAATCAGGAAAAAATGGCAATTGACACCTCGGTTCCCTGTAGCTTTTCGACGTTGGAGGTCACGTCATCTTCTCCCACTACAAGTACTTTGACGACTGCCTCAACGAGGCGCTGCCCAAGGCGAGCGACTGGTACGAGCACCAGCGCATCTCGTACGTCCGACACCAGGACACTTGGGTGCCCTACCCGTTCCAAAACAACATTGCCGCGCTGCCGAAGGAGGAGCAGGCCAAGTGTCTGTCCAGCCTCATCGATGCAGGCCTCGAGGCCCGTGTCCGCGCTCCGTCCGACAAGCCGGCCAACTTTGACGAGTGGAACACGCGGAACGTGGGCGAGCGCTTGAACGAAATATTCATGCGGCCGTACAACTTCAAGGTCTGGGCCGTGCCCACCACGGCTGTAGGTAGCAATTCCGGGGATGCACGCACGGCAGCAGCAACAGCAGCAGCAGCAGCAGGTGGTCCTAATGCTTGAGCAGATGAACGCAACTTGGGTCGGAGAGCGGGTCGCTGCGCCAAACCTCAAGCTTGTCACCACCAATGCCATCCTCAACAAGGTCGCCGGTGGCTGGGGGCCCAATGCGACGTTTCGTTTCCCCGCCGAGGGTGGCACGGGCGGCATCTGGATTGCCGTGGCCAATACTCTCGCCAAGGACAAGACGCGCTTTGGCGATCACGGCGCTGTGACCAAGGTCGATGCAGACGCCAAAGAGGTGACGCTCAAAGATGGTGAGTCCGGATGAACTGCAAATTAACCCGGGAAAAAAAGAACCGTGTGCTCAATGATTGGTGGTTTAGGAACCGTTGTCAAGTATGGTAGTTTGATCTCCACCATGGCGGTTGACCAACTCGCCCAGACCATGGGGGATGTTGAGCTTCAACAGCTGTGCAAGCCACTGTATTACTCCTCCACCAATGTCATTGGTGTTGGTATCCGAGGCCAGCGCCCTGAGCGCATCGGCGACAAGTGCTGGGTACGTTGGAATCACATGAGAAGTTTTGTATAATAAAAAAAAAGAAGAAGAACATTCTAACACATCGTAGCTCTACTTCCACGAAGACAACTGCCCGTTCTACCGCGCCACCATCTTTTCCAACTATTCTCCCTTTAACCAACCCGGCGAGGAGGTCAAGCTGCCAACCAAGCAGCTGGCCAATGGCGAGAACCCGGCATCAAGCGATGCGCAACCCGGGCCGTACTGGTCTATCATGCTCGAGGTGTCCGAGTCCACCTACAAGCCAGTTAACCACGACACTTTGCTTGCCGAGAGCATCCAGGGTCTAATCAACACGGACCTGCTCGAGCCCGGCGATGAAATTGTCTCCACCTACGTCCGCCGTTTCGACCACGGCTACCCAACCCCTCACCTCGACCGCGACCACGCACTTGCTCAGGTGCACCCGTACCTGCAGAACAAGGACATATTGTCGCGCGGCCGCTTTGGGGGGTGGAAGTACGAAGTGGGCAACCAAGACCACAGGTGTGTTGCTGGTGTCAATGTACTGCCTCTTGTGATGTCCATGCTAATCCGCATAATAGCTTCATGCAAGGCGTTGAGGCCGTCGATCACGTCATCTCGGGTGGCATTGAACTCACGATTTCTAACCCTGACTTTGTCAATACCCGCGCGAATACAGAGCGCCGTCTTACTGGCATGAAAGGTCTCCGGAGAGAATAAGTCAAGAAGGAGTGCGGAACATAGAATCGTTGAATAGATGCTGGATAGAAGCCGTGCGCCAGTGCCCGAAATACAAATATCAAGTTTCGTCCAGTGCATCATACCGTGCAAAAGGTTCAAATTAAGCGTAAATGAATCCATCCTAGAGAGATAAGGTTCCGGCATATGCAACAAGTCTATAAGGTGGATGATAAAGGGACGTTGGTGAAACTCAACCTACGACTAGAGAGTGAATGAGACAGAACTTGGGCACACACACATCATTAGCATTCACACATTTGAGGTTCACACCATGTTAGCGATGACATGTTGATTTTTTTTTTAGTTCCAAAATAAAACTCCTATGCGGGTGGCTACTGTTCCAGAACCCTAACTGTATCAGACTATTTTAGGCACATCGGGAGGTGACATGTCCAAGCCCAATTTAGAACGTGCACATCACTCCTAATGCCTTTGAGGCTACAATGACAAAAACTTTTCTTTTCCTGAGCGCCATCACAAACTTGGCATCGCAAATAAAAAAGTGACTAGATCACAAGGTGTGGTAAGCACAAGCCAAACACGGAGCTGAGATACCCCCCAACGTTACTAGCTCTCATTACCCCGATCTTACTGTCAGATTGTGCGCCTACCTAGATATGAAGCAGCCACAAAATTTCGGAATCATCGCATGAAAAAAACAAGGTCGCTAAAGGAAACTTGATGCACTTGACGAAACCCTTGTGGGGGAGGCGTTTGATGTTGACCCCAAGCCCAGCTACCCTACACGCCTGGTGGCTTGTTGGAGATGTAGGCGAGGATCCTCGTCATACCAGCGGCCGGGAGAATCCTTTGCCAAGACCAAGAGTTTCAGCCCCATTATGGGAACGCAGCCTCGAATATTCCTTCTCCACTGACCCGGTTTTGTGAGACTCGTGGAGGCGGCCAGCGGCTATCTCCACAGGAGCCACCGAGTGACGTTTAAACACGACAATATTGGGGACCCAAGAAATGACGTAAATGCAGGAGAAGAGGGCCCAAGGCATACACACATGTATGTTGGACATGAGGTCCATCGTTGCGCCCTACATAATTCGCAGCCTAGTGAGAGGGTGAGATGTAAGTGCAGCAGACCTTTGACACATGGTTTCGGTAGCGCATAATGCAGACCTCGGTGTACTCTATCGGTATCTCAGAATCGCATACCTAGGGGGGGGTGGTTCATTTGCATGAAACAGGGTCTCAGGTGTCAGAGTTTTTCAGGTTATCATGATATTTCCGCCCCAAACCCAATGCAAGGGAATCCCTTGATAACCCGGCCCCCATGCAAACATGCCAAACCATTTAAGCGAGAACCAAGAACTGCGCCGACCAGGGCGCTATCATGATCGTCCCAATGAGGAAATGGGCTTTTACACAGATAAGAAGCCGCCACCAAAATAGGCAGCAGATCGCGTGCATTAATCGATCTACGCCAAACTTGACAGCCGGCGACTTTCGTGGAAAATTACTTATCAGAGTAGGCTTCTAGAAAGACGCATGCGCGTTCGCGGGAAGATGCAGATAAAAAAACACCCAAAAAAAAAAAGCGCCCCCCAAACCACGAGTAATTACGCCGAGCCCGAAGGTTTCTCTTGCTGGTCTGCGCCGCTCCTCAAACAAGGCCATGAGCGAAAAAAACGTCTCCACTGGCCACCGCATAGCGCGTCAAACGAGATGCGCGCAGGTCCTCAAGTGAAACGCTGAGCGCTGAAGGCACGAGTGGGCTGAATGCGCTTCTCCACTGGCATTCAATGCCCCTCCACGTAACGGCAGGTAGGTAGGTAATGTGACGCGGACGAGCTGCGCCATGGGTGACGGATTGGACCAGCAGAGGGGAGGAGGATGTAACGGGGACAGGCAGGGCAGAGAGGGCCAAGGACTACTAGCTGGGTCTTCATGTTCGCAAAACGTGCGACTTGCGCGGGAAATGGAAATGGAAGAGCCACTCTTGGGCCCCAAAGCTTCTGTCAGGTCATGGTAGGGCTGCGATGCGAAAGGATTCCCTTGCTGCATCATCATACAGGGTTACACATACTCTCTCGCTGTATACGAAACTTGACGGGAATTGGGCAAAATTTGGTCGGATTCGGCTGCGGAGGGGGGGTGCAAGGAATGGAGCCCTTTGTCGTCATTATCGGTGCCAAGCAAAATGGATGAAGCCGTCTGGAGCGGATCACGACATGGGTTGTCGACTGCTGCAGTCCACCCGAGTCAGTGCCAATTACGCGATATCAAAGTCCGGAGCCAATCACCGCGGCTGCGATCTTGCAGAGCGTGGTGGTGAAACCCGGTTGCGGGTGGAGCAAAGCCATCAGCAAGCCACCCAGCATGGAAGACTGCGAATTGTTCTTTTTGGCTGCCAGGGGGGGGCCAGGGGGGGCTGTGAAGGATGGCAGAGGGACCCGCAGCCAACGAGGCACGACATCTGACGGTTCGTTACGGTTTCTGCAACGCCGAGGGGGACAAAAAGGAAAAAGAAAAAAAAGAACCGGGGCCATTCAGGCATGCAAGTCCTACTGTACGGAGTAGGCGAAAAGGCCTGTCTCCACTGCTCGGTCTCCAAGTTAGCTTCGCATGGCACGCGGCCCAAACGGGTTTAGTCGGGGCGGCATTACGGTAGTTTATTACAATACGTTGGCATCAGTATTGGACGGAAAGACTGGAGTGGGTAAGGGCATAGTTGAGACGAAGAGAGAGAGAGAAAAAAAAGGAGGCGTTCCGTGACGGTCCCATGCCTAGAGCAGCAAAAGGCCCGCAAAAACGCTGGACGAGCCCCTCTTTACTGAGAGATGGGATGCTTCCCCTTGGTCACCACCATCACCACTGCCACTACCGCTGCCACTACCATTGCCACTACCATTACCACTACGCAGTACAGGCTACGACCCCCCTAGCCCAGGCTCTGTGCTGTGCATCCATCAGCACGCAGACCCGTAAATTGCCGCTGCGCAAGGCCAGTTCTCTCGTCCGGATACGCCAAAACCTGCTCCCGACTGCGTGACGGGGACCCGATCGATCGACCGAACTACGGCGCCTGCACCCACCAACGCACAGCTTCTCCTCCCTTCCCTCTCTGTCGCATCTCGCTCCGTTACGGGATAAACCATATCCAGTTTTTTTTTGTCTTGTGTGTCTTTTGTTTTCACGGGCCAGGCTCGGCTCACTGCTTCTCCGCCGCCTCTCGATCCGTCGTTTGCCATCTCGACGGCCCTTCTCAGCTCCCCTCTCCCTCCCCCCCCCTCCCCGCCCGCGAGATATACAGCAGCACCGCACTCACCGCCCTGCCCAGCAAGGTCGCACCAATGTCTGGATTGAAGGCACCCGAGGTGGCAGCCGCCTACGAGGCGGTCCGATCCGACAAGGATGAGACCAACTGGTTCATCATCTCGCATGCCGCTACGGGGAGCAAGCTGGAGCTGAAGGAGCAGGGAACAGGTGGCCTCGACGAGCTCAAGAAGCACCTGGACGACAGCCAGGTGCAGTACGGCTACGTGCGCGTCGAGTACGCCAATGACAAGGAGAGCACCCGCGTCAAGTTTGCCATCGTCATCTGGATCGGCGAGGACACAAAGGTGATGCGCAAGGCCCGCGTCAGCGTCGAGAGCGGCGAGGTCAAGGCTGCGCTCTCGCACCACAGCCTCGCCCTCACGGCCAGCGACAGGTCGGATCTGGACCTCAACGACCTCGTGTCGCGGCTGAGGAAAGCCGGAGGCGCCGACTACAACGGCGGCCGCGGATGAGACCGGTCGCTTGGATTCAAAACATGTCAAAATAGGGGAGGGGGAGGGGGAAAGGGAGGAGCCGCGCTGATACGGCACGGCGCGGCGCGGCAAAAGAAAGGAAAAAAAGGGAAGCTTTGTGGTATCAAAGATGCATGGGCTCTATCTTGCGCGGTCTAGAACTTGCCGTTTTTGCACGGTTCGCATGGCATGGGTGCAACCTCTCTTTCTCTTGTTTGGGGAACATTGGATATGATACTACACAACAAGCGCAGCATATAATAGAACCAACCAACAAAGACGCATTGCTCTTACCAAAGCAGCTCGATTAAGAAAAAGGAAACCCCACCACCAGCACTACCATGGCCAGCTAGCTAGCCAGCTAGTAAGTAGTAAGCAAGCAAAGTAAAGCAAAGGCCCGGTTGGCTCTCCCGCGTTCGTGTATCAAATCTCGACTTGCAGGTGCCAAGATGGCCAAAAGAAGCGAAGCACGCGACATGATAGCGTGCTTTGCCCTCGATGGGCGCAGGCCGAGGCCAGGGTGTAGATTAAAACGGTACAAGGACCGCAGGACCTACCTGTCAGCCGGTGACCATTCGGAAGCCGTGCCTGGAAGCCATCATCCATGGGCTCTCTCTCAGCTCTGGTCCAACCAACCAACCAGCCAACCGCAGCACGAATTGGAATGACCTGACGAATCGTCTCTGCCGGACCACGCACACGACCGCGGCGCTGCTCCGGAGCTGGAGCTGGTTGGAGGCAGTCCCGGGGGGTGGCAACGGCATGGATTTGCTTCAAGGGACTCGGCTCAACTCAAGATATGACAGTCAGACAAGGTCACTATCATTCCCCTCCCTCGTCGATGGCTATCTTGTCTATCTGGCTGCAGCGTCTCCATCTCCCCCATTCTTCTCCCCGTCCCCCCCCCCCCGTTCCCCTCCGTGTTCCGATATCTCGCCCTACCCTGGTCCCCGGGCCCGTGAGCTGCGCAGCGCCGTCCCCAAGCTTCTCGACAGCCACCCCAGTGAGCGAACGGGACAGAGAGGACGGACGCATACAGAGGGCTCCGTTGTGCTAGTCAAGCCTCCTCTCTCCACTGCAACAGTCGGGTCCCAGTCCCACCTGGATTCCAGCGCTGCTACTCGCCAGCCGCCCAAGAACCGCTGCCGTTTCCCTCTCGACACCTGGGCCTTGCCACACACACACGCACACACAAGTGGTATTATTCTCCTTCCGCATCGGGCTAGCTGCCCCGATCGGTGTCTCCGCTCTGGCTGCGCAGCAGCTCTCTCTCTCCCTCTCTCCACGGCCTCCCTCTTCCCCGTGGTGGTGCCCGCCCGTCGGTTTAAACGCCGCCAATCCCGTGTTTTAGGCCCATGACGTAGCGCGGCGCCGTAGCGTAGCCCCTCCGGCCTTGTCGCAACAACAGGGCTCCCCGGGGTTGGCGGCTTTTTTTTTTCTTTTTCTTTTTTTTCGCTGGCGCTGGTGCTTTGCTGCTTGCTCGCCTCTGTGCGCACCAGGCCCGACGCCGATGCTGATGCTTGCTGCTTGTGTTCCAGCGCAATGGCCACAGCCTTAAAGCCTCATCATCCCACTCCACACAGCTCTCCCATGCCCCACGACGCTAGTCAGCATTGGCCAGCATGTTGCCTGAATAGGCTTTCGCGTCGTCCCACGCTCTGTTGCATGGTCCAAGATATTTGCCCGGCGTCATCGCTCCCCCAGCCAGCCAGCTGGGGGACCCAGATAGAGAGAGGTCTTTTTATTTCCTCACGCCCCCCAAGACCTTTTTCCCCCGTCAACAAATCTTGTCAAAGAAGGAAATCAAAAAAAAGGGAATCCAGGGAACATCTTTGCCCTGAGACGAACGATCCCTCCTCTATCGTTGGCTCGCCACGTGTGATTGACTGACACCCCCCCTTGCTCTCTGCAGGTGAAGCTTGTTCCATTTTTTTCTTTTTGCGCGTTGCTCTCCCCCCCGTCACTACTTTAACCGTTAACCCTCCCGCATTTCCCATCCTGGTTGAAATCGGACCCTCGGTGTCGTGTCGTGTTGGTTTTCGAAAACTCGACTCCCTTCATACTAAACCCCATCACCAACCCTCTCTCTCCCTCTCTCCCTCTCTTTTCTCTTTTCCTTCCTTGAAATTTATTTCTTCATTCCTTTTCTCCTGTTTCCCCCAGAACAGGACCCTCTCATTTTGTCTCTCCTCCGCCTTTCCCTCCCGGCATACACGCCGCCCAACCGAAACCCGGTCAATTGATTGATTGCTTCGTTCTAACACTCGGCGTCAACCAAAACAGCAGCCACCATGTCGCCTCCCGATTACAAGGCCGACTCCGGCAGCAACAGCAATGTTGACTACAAGGTCGAGAGCCACCCGGGCTCCTCTGGCCCCGAATCCGCCGACCAGATGCTCGAGAACTTGGGATACACGCCCGAGCTTGCCCGCAACCGATCGACGCTCCAGGTCGCCTTCATGTCCTTCGTCCTCGCCTCCATTCCCTACGGTCTGGCCACCACTCTCAACTACCCGCTCATTGGCGGCGGTCCCGTCAACATCATCTGGGGCTGGGTTGCCGTCTCCCTCATCATCGTCTGTGTTGCTGCGTCTCTCGGTGAAATCACCAGTGTCTACCCTACTGCCGGAGGTACGACAATTCATCTCTCCCCCTCAATTTGCCCCTCTGCTGCTGCGAATCGATTCCCGACCCGGCTTGCGAAGTTACCTTTTTCTTCTCCTCTCACCTCTGTACGTGAATGAATAGTGTAATTGATCGCGACTCTAGGTGTCTACTACCAAGCTTTCATGCTGGCTCCCCCTCGATGGCGACGAGTTGCTGGCTGGATCTGCGGCTGGCTCTACCTCGTCGGCAACATTTCCATTACTCTGTCCGTGAACTTCGGCACCACTCTGTTCATCGTCGCCTGCGTCAACGTGTTTGAGAAGGAACCCGGCGTTGGAGTTCTCGAGGGCAAGGCCTACCAGGTCTACCTCATCTTCCTCGGCATCACTCTGCTGTGCAACGCTGTTTCTGCCTTTGGCAACAAGTGGCTCCCTCTGCTTGACGTGAGATCTCCCAAAAATTACCCCCCCCCCCCCCC